>WOVY01011925.1:0-333609 GCA_013436015.1 Rhipicephalus annulatus
GTGATACATCCTTTTCAGATTCCTGTCGATCTCACTTCAGTTCGGTTTATTACCTTATCTCCCGTGGAATCACCGTTTAATTTCTATAACCATGGTTAGGAGACTAATTGCGGTTATGCTTGCTGTGCAGTCCTTTAATTTAATGGACTTTACTGAAACAGAGGGAACGCCAATCAAAGTAAGGAGTAAACAAATGTTTTGTTGTTTTGTTTTCTTAGGTGCAATATCAAGACTAACAAAGAAACTACCTTGAAATATCCCACTTCTTTTTCTTCTTTTTTTTTAGCTGCAAGAAAAAATTCCACGATTCGCGTACTTTTTCTCCTGCCGTGGGGTCGTGCCTATTCTTCATGAATGAGCGGAATTATATTGAGGCGCACTCGATTAGCAGCGCACCTTAAGCCGTTGAAGTTACTGGCTGTCTCCTTGCGAAAGGGGCATGCCCTTCCTGTACCGACGTGGGTGCCGCCCGCAGCCGACCAGCCGTCTTGAAAGACGTCAGCTCCTCAGGGGAATGTGTAAAAGTTTGTTGACTGACTGACTGCTTGGATAGGCCAGGATTTCGCGAAAACCTGTTTAAATAAGCTGCATCTTGTTCGAGACGACGCCGGCATTGTGAAAATAGATGCCGTGGTCCGCGAACGTACTCTTTGTCACTGGAACTGGGGACATCGCTCTTATGTTGCCGTAGCTTCTCAGGAAGTTCAATACTTGCCCTACGAATGAAATGTCACAATAAGCACGTGCGTGGCATGAAGTAAACCAACCCATGCGCTTTCCCTACGGGCAGCCGTATTTCGGGCACGATGAAGGGCAGGTCCAAGAAATCCCCCTGCACAGTGTACTTCCACGAAAAGCATGTCCGTCCAGTTTAGCGTGGCTTTTTCAAATCTTGAACTTGTTTTGCAATAAACAAACGCTCGCTAATTGCAACGTATATCGTTGCAAATTGGCGAGTGTTTGTTTATTTGCAAGACACGTATGCCCCTCGCCAGACGGGTTTTCGTCGAATCCTTCACTAGATCTTGAACTTGATTTTGAAAGAAAACCGTTTCTGCATCGACCAATATTCACGGCGCTGCTAGACACGTGTAGGAATGTGTACCCTCTCGCTACCCGCAGCTAAGACGGCACATGAATTCCCGTGTAAAGGCAACTACTCCTATCCTTATTGTCAGTGAAAATATCTCACCCTTGCCACCCACCCCCCCCCCCCCCTTCCTCCACGACGCCCGCCTTCCAGGTGCAGTCTAGCCCGGCCGTGCAAAAACCCTCAAAGAATGCGGAGCTTCCACGTGTTGCCGGTTCATGTTTTTCGCCCTCCGCCGTCTTGTCAACTTTTTGGTCCTAAATGGTAAGCCATGCTGGCCCAGTTCGGCTGGTGAAAAACTACGGATAGAACTGCAGTTACGTCTGCCATGTAGCTACCTGTAATCATGGTGAGCCGTCGGCGTACTTAGTCGAGAATACCGCCCAGCGGCTGTACGCAAATACTGCCGCGAGTGAACATGTTACACTCATGCCCAAGATGTGCGTTCTCGTCCACGAAGCTCTGCAAAGTCGTCTGGCACATAAGAGACCATCGCCACGACAATAGATTTTCTATCATGTGCGGTGTGGATGGGTGTGCGAAAACCTACAGTGAGTTCGAATCTTATCGAAGGCACATTTACCGTGTGCACAGACGATATATGGACATGGATGACGCAGAGGAAGCCGGTGTTGAACCAACAGTCCTCGAAGAACCACCGGTGCGTGCCACAACAAGCTGCGCTGCGCACGACACAGTGGGTGATCACAGTGAAATGTTTTCATCTGGTTGCTCGTCGAACATGATCAACACGGAATGCGATGCGGTCTCTGTTCCCACTGCTCGAGTGACCACAATCAACGACTTCGTGCTGAAAATAAAAAAACAGCTGTGCTTACTTTTTTTCGTGTTGCAGAAGTGCACAAGCTACCGCACTCTACGGCAGAAAGTGTTTTCAATGACTTCAAGATTACCTTTCTCGACATAATTCGGACATTCGCTTCTGTCATTGAAAATAACATCGCGATGGAGTCGGCAGGAATCGAACTGCGCAAGTTACTCGCTGGTGAATTCTTAGAGGATATTTTTTCAAGCAGCAAGTAGTAAATATAAGCGAGAGCAATTCGCCAAGCGTCACCTGCCCTACGTAAAGCCTGAAGTGCGTGATCTTGGTGCTGGTGAGACTTTTCAGTTTGTTCCTATAAGTGGTGTCATGCGAAATCTTATGTCCTCTGAGAACTTCCGCGACCACATAGAGCTAGATTTCTCAACAGGAGCGCCTTCACCAACGCTGCATAATTTTAGGGATGGCTGCATATACAAAGAAAAGTTGCATGCACTACTCGAGGATGGCGCGCAGTATACGCTTTTTTTTGTGTTGTACAGCGACGAAGTGGAGATAGTGAATCCGCTGGGGTCAAAGCGGGGTGTTCACAAAATCCTTGTCGTGTATTTCAGCGTGGTAAACATCCATGCCAAATACAGATCACAGCTCAGCTCTATCCATGTAGTTTTAGTTGCACCATATAGACTTGTCATCAAGCACGGAATCAATGTTATTTTGAAGCCAGTTGTAGATGACGTATCAGCTTTATGGATGACTGGTTTCACTCTGTGGAAGAACTCTGTTGCGGTAAAGGTGAGAGCGATTCTTGTTGCCTTTTCCGGTGATAACCTTTCAATGAATCGACTTGGCGGATTCACGTGTTCTTTCAGCCGTGGTCGTCCATGCAGATTTTGTACTTCACCAAAACTCGGCGTTCAACACTGCCTTTCACGAGAGTGATGTTCAGGTTCGAAATCTGCCCTTGCACCAAAACCACGTTGCAAGTGCTAAAATAAATAGGCAGCTAGGCACAGCACTGTACGGCGTTAAAGATGAATCTCCACTCACAGATGTTGCCTATTTTGATGTGACAGTGCAACTGCCTCCGGACTTGATGCACGATGTGCTGGAGGGAGCCATTCCACATGTATTAAGGCACATTTTGCAAGGCCTGCTTCGTTCTGGAGTAATTAGGCACTCAGACCTTGATCGTATCCGCACATTCGTTTTTGGTGCTCACGACAAAAAGAACAAACCGGAAGAAGTCGTGAAATCCTTTCTTAATGGGCAAAGTGCATACAAGGGAACAGCTTCTCAAAAGTGGTGCCTATTCAGATTTTTTTCTCTTATGTTTGCAGATATTGTTCCTAAACAAAATGAGCACTGGGAAGTGTACCTACTTCTGAGAAGCATTGCAGATATAACATTTGCCGACAAGATTCCTCACGACCATTTGGCATATCTGCAAGATGAAATACGATTTTTTTTATCTTCATTTGCTGCTCTCTACCCTGGTGCAATAATACCCAAACTGCATTTCTTGATTCATTACCCTCGGCTCATCAGTGAACTTGGTCCACTAAAGCAATACTGGTGCATGCGATATGAAGCCAAACACCAGTACATGAAAACTATTGCACAGCGCAACCAAAACTTTCGAAATATATGCAAGTCTATCGCAGAAAGACACCAGTTGCTGCAGAGTTTCGAATTTTCCAACTTAGAAGTGGACCGTGGCATACAGACTAAAAGATCCAGGCAGCTGAAGCTAGAAGACTTGTGCTCATACATGCGCAAAGTTGTCTCTCCTGGCATTCCAGTGTGGGAAGTTGGTTCTGCCGAGGTGGAAAACTTGGTTTTCAAAAAGTTCGATGTAGTCATCCTAGAGAAGCAACAGCTGCCACTTTTTGGCCAAATAAGAAGGCTGTATATTTACTGCGGAAGCCTTTTCCTGCTTGTAGATGTGCTCATGACAGTCAGATTCGATCGTCACCGCTGGTCGTATGTTGTCGACAATACAGACGAGCAAAAACTTGTACAGCCCTTCAATCTTCCATCACCTCAAGTTCTTGACCTATATTTTGGTGCTGAGCTGATGCTACGGCCTGAAATTATGATTGTTGAATGATGTCCAAATTGTCATCTTAGACAGCTTTTGTCACGGGCTGAATCTAAACTACTAGTAGCGTAGCCAATGTTTTTTTAGGAGAGGGGTTTCAGTCATACTTCATATATTTTTGCTCTGGAGTTTGTGTATTTGGAAATGTCCTCCCTGGCTACGCAACTGAAGATGACGTATGATTTTATGTTACATCTCTCTTTTAGTGTATGGTTTCTAGTGTGCTGTCTTTACTGTATTTATCTTTTACTGTACCTGATGCACCCTTTCATCTACTGTTTTCTAACCAAAGCTTGTTACATTCTTTTTCTTTTATCAGTGTTATTGGTCTCTTCCCACTGTATTGCTGCAGAGCGCATGGCACTTTGTGTGATAACAAATTAAATGATATCCACCACATTTATAGTGAAACGCATTGTGCATGGTTACTTTGTTACATATTGCTCTGTTTATTTAGTAGTATCCGGAGCGGATAATTGATATGATTGTTACTTTGGACTATCTGATGCGCACATCTGCTGTTAATGTGAAATTGCTACCTTCAACTGCAACCGAAATATTATCATTCAGCGAACAATTTCGGTTAATCAACATGAAACACAATGGGCAGCCACAAAGTTACGGCTTAGGGCCTGTTAGCTTAGAGTTATGCAAATGTACAGCTGTGAAAATTTACACCTATAGAATATTTTCTGTTTTTTACACATGGTGCCTATATATATATATATATATATATATATATCTATATATATATATATATATAATATATATATATATATATATATATATATATATATATATATATATATATATATATATATATATATAAGGGAAAGAAGTGTATAATTAAGGGCTCGTGTTTGCGTGTTTTGACACAATAATAATGAGATCTAACAGACAATAATGCCAAGAGGAAAGTATAGGGAAAGGTATTAGACCAAATTGTAATGTAAACGTGAAGAAAGAAAAGTGGGTGAAAAAATAACTTTGCCGTGGGCAGGGACCGAACCTGCGACCTTCGAATAACGACCTTCGAATAATATATATATATATATATATATATATATATATATATATATATATATATATATATATATATATATATATATATATATATATATATATATATATATATATATATATATATAAGGGTCATGAACCACCCCTGGGCTTGGTGAAGAGAGAGACCGTGATCAAGTATAGAATTTGTATTTCAATACCTTCAACTACTCAACATTTCAACTCTTTACTAACAAGAATACGAAAAAGTTAGTAATACCTCAAGTGAGGTAGTAAACGTTGCAGCTACTATACTTCTTTGCATGCAGCTAGTAACTGCTTACTAATGTATGTAGTAAATAGGTAGCAAAGAGGTAGTAAAAATTCAAGAGAGGTAGTAACAGCTGCAGTTGCTACCCTATTGCAGTTAGGTTGCAACTGTTTACTAATGTAAGTAGTAAATAGGTAGGAAGAAGCTAGGAACGGTTCAGGAAAGGTAGTAACCGTTGTCGTTACTACCTGTTCGCTTGCAGTTACTACCTTTTTACTAACTTTTTTTTAAGAGTGTTCGTCGTTTAGGCTTGGCCTATGTGGTTGGGAAGACGCATAATCAAAGTCGACAGCACGGAGGCACAACTTAGTTGAAACTAACGCAGCAATAGCTAAATTGTGGTGGCGTCATACACAAAGCTTAAAGACACTTCCTCGAGAAAAGATTGAATTAGCTGCCAGAGACATTTGCCGTACGGCCCGTACGCTCAATCGAGAAGCGTTAAAGGGGTATAGCCTCCACTGGCAATGGGTTGCCAGCGGCCGTTCTTTTATACATTACACTCAGCTGCTCGCGCATGCGTTTCTGCGCCTGTGGAAGTTTTTTCTTCGTGTCCGCTCATCGCGATTACTTGCTGGCTCGCCAAGATCGACTACGTGACTACCGTATACACTTCCATCGGAACTGACATATGTCACTTTCTGCTTACGATATAAAACGCCCTTCTTCATTCTTGTTTATGCATAAGGCAGCACATTAACCAAATTTTAGGGCGTGTTTAGAATAGCAACAATGCGGTGAACGATTGGCTGGTGCATCTAGCGCATGCGCAGATGGGGGAGGAAAGGAGGGTTCAGACCAAAATGTAGAAGGTTGTTAAGGAGATTCCCACGAAATAAGTTTCGGCATTACGACCCTACGATTGATGGTTAGCGAACGCTGTAAAAAAAAAACGACGTTTATCCTGACTCGCTTCTTTTTCTGTTGTCCCAGAATTTGTTCGCATCCAAACGGACAATCTCAAAAGGTATCCGCTCCAAGGAGGACGCTTTTGCGACGAGTATATGCTAACTTACATACCTCGCAAGGTACCGCTTTCTTATTTTTTATTGAGGTGATGTAAGGAGATGTTGGCGCACAAATTAGGCGCCGACAACTCCTTATCCTTCAGAGGTAGCCAACATAAAGCACGTAGGGTTCAAGCCTCTAAGCCTAAGAAGTCAACTGCACACAATATACAATTATAACAACGGCCCGTATCCAGCGCTCTTACTGTTTTGCAAGGTACCGTAAGTCTCTTATAACTTGAAAGAAACGATCAAGAGGCAGGCACATGCTTACCAAGTCATAAGGATCCGTGCTAATGCACCAATTAGTTACACGTTCACTCGTGTCTGTGACATCATGGAGGAGGAGAACTCGCATCGGCAGCTTTCGGGAACTGTTCTAAATCGCAAAAGGCATGCACTAATTGTGGGTGGTTAGTGGCTTTTATAGATAAAGCTCTAGTGTATAACTTGATAGCTTATATAACAATGGCATTGTCAGACGAAGACAGCTGTTGTCTATCGTAAAACAAGCGCGATGACGGAACAATGGAAAGTGCTCATCAAGTGCTGCGTCACTGGCTCACTGCAGGTGCAGCAACCCTACGCTCCCGAACCATACTCGCATGGCATGCCGGGAAGGCACTGCTTCAAGGTGTTTTGTTCCACCACGTCTAGGGCCGTGCACATACCCCGTGTGTGCCACTGCGGGACATTAAGTTCAGCAGTTTTATTGAACCCGCAATTCAATATTACTTTAATGTCGCCGTATTTGGGCGCAGCAATCGCCAAAATTGAAGTGTGAAACGCGTGAGCACACAAAGCCGCAAAATTTTATTCACTGGCGTACGTTATTCACGGCCATGTTTTGGAGGCTTCGGCGACGCGTCATGATGAATGGCTCAGCCGTCTTCGCCTGGGTGCAAAGGCCGTGTGGTATGTGCCTGAGGGTGCTTTACTTGCAGATAGAAACTCAGTTGAGCACAGATTCTGACAGCTGTGTATAAAGAAAAGCAAGAAAGACATTCAATCATACGTGAACGAAACACGAAGCCCGTCACAGCAAAGCGGGCGTATAGGCGAAAATGTTCTTCAATTGGGGGTGGGAGGCGCAGCTCTTTTATCTCAAGCGGGGGCACATGACGATTCTGTGAATATATATATATATATATATATATATATATATATATATATATATATATATATATATATATATATATATATATATATTCCATTGGTTCCAATAACTTCACCTGTACATTCCTTGGCATTACCGTCTGTTCGATCTTATTAATATTGTGTCAAAACACGGAAAAACGAGCCCTTAGGTATACAGTTCTTTCCCTTATATATATATATATATATATATATATATATATATATATAGATATATATATATATATATATATATATATATATATATGTATATATATATATATATATATATATATATATATATCTATATATATATATATATATATATATATATATATATTTATATATTAGTTATGAACTTCGAGAATAGTGCAGTATAGGAACAAAACAATAAAATATTTATTTAATCCTAACAGTTAAATATTTTATTGTTTTGTTTCCTATACTGCACTATTCTCGAAGTTTATAACTTTTATTACGTTAGCCGGCCGGAAGAAAGTCTAATCATCTATTTCATCTATATATATATATATATATATATATATATATATATATATATATATATATCAGGTGTTCCGAGAAAAAGATTGAAGATTTTTTAAAAATAGGCACTCGAACGCGCGTGAGAACCACTTGTTATCAACATCTAACAGGTCAAATGATAATTATCACTGTCAGCAGCCCAATTAACTCAAATTTAATAATTACCTTTTTACTGGCTGCTGTAAGTTCGCATATTTATGTTGAAAAAGTTGGCCCCATATATAGGGCCAACTTTTGCAGCCTTAACATGCAGGTATACCTGCATGTTAAGGCTGCAAATGTCGTCTAAAGACGACAGTCTTGCGTCTCGAGAGAGTAAACAAAAAGTTTATTTGATGTTCTCGCAAGAAAATCGGTAAATGGTATTCTGGAGGCGCTACTATGCCCCGAGCATGCAGCGGAGGCGAACGAGCGCATCAAGTCACGTCGCACGTGAGACATGAGCGCTATCTATCAGTTATCTTGGAAAACCACGCGCGCCCTGCGCGCCCGTCTTGGAGGTGATAAGGTGTAGAACGCAAGGCGTCGGGTAGGTGCCACCACCGTGTCGTATTAGAAAAGCGTTGGAAACACTCTTGCCTTTTCGTGCAAGCGTTGCCTGGTCAGTGCAACGCGATAGACGCTACGGTCCTTATAATTACTTATGTATGCCTTTCCTAGTAGTGGACACACATACAGCATATTGACGTGTTGCTATAGTGCCTCAGATATGCGCATTAATTGCTTTTTAGTAGACCATGGCACAAGTATGAACGCTGGATCTTGAGCAATATTGGTGGGCGCTGCGGATGGAGTCGGCCGTTTGGAGTATCTTTTGGCCACTTTGGTGCCGTTTAGGGTACATTAAGGGCGGACAGACAGACAGCCAGACAGACCAAAATTTTTGCGCCGAAGGTTTCCAAGAAAGACTATTGTCCTTAAAGATGTAGGCAGCAGTGGTGTTTGTACACAGTTTCAGTTAGAAGATTTCTTTCTAGCACACATGTGCTCTGAACTATCCGGCTCCAAAGTTTAATTTTCTTTCGCATGCTTATGCATGCAAGAGGTCAGCGCAAAGCTCCTCCCTAAAGTGACGCATCTGTTGCGTGTGGTGTTTAGTGTGTGAAGAGGGTGGAAGAGTAGGCATACATGACAGCAATTACCTTTGCCATCTCGGCCGGCGAAATAAAATGTGACAGCGTGGTACGCCATGAGCCTTATGCACGATCCTGATGAACGCTATAACAGGAGGCCATTTTTCGCGATGTTTTTTCGTGACTTTAGATCACACGGAGACATCATCTTGTGAACGCGTTAGTTTTACCGCCCTGTACATATACATACTTACTACATACATGTACATTACTTACTATACATAAATGACTTGCCTCTAGTACTAACAACTGCCGAGATGCTTATGTATGCTGACGACACCGACCTAATTATTACCGGCAAAAATCTGTCAGACATAGAAGAACAGATGAATACTGAACTAGCTAAGCTTGCCGATTGGTTTACAGCTAACAGGCTTACCATCAATGCCAAAAAAAATATATGTTATTCCACTCCCGTACTAATCCTACTCTACATGATATACTACTCTACATCAATAATTGATCCCTGGAATGTACTGATTCTTTTACTTACCTAGATGTTGTTCTAGACAGCTGTTTAAATTGGCAGAGGCAAATAGAAGCAGTCAGCTCGAAACTAGCTTCGAGTTGTTACGTCCTTTTGCAAGCACGTGAATATTTTGACACTACAATTTTGCGCACTTTCTATTTTGCTTTAGTTAACTGCCACCTTCTGTACTGTGTAGAGTCCTGTGGTTCGACGTATGACTCTTATCTTGAGCCAATACGACGGCTGCAAAAACGGGCTATACGTACGATTACTTTCTCACCGTACTACGAACATAGCAAACAACCTTTTTCTAGGCTAAAGATCTTACCGTTTGATTTTGTGCGGGAACTAAAATTAGCTACATGTAATAACAGTGTCGTTAGAAACAATGAACCATTCCCAATTTCATTACTGTGTATTCCCCGACGCCAAACGAGGAACCAAACTTTTAACAACTTCAATATACCGCCCATAAAAAACGCCTATAGCAAACGTCTACTACAAATACCGGAGTGAAAGTTTGGAATGGCATACGGCGTTATATTAGGAATACCCAGAACTTTTCCAGATCATTGAAAAAACACTACTTTGAAGCAATTTTCTCTGCTTGAGTTGACTGATACTTTAGGTTGTAATTTTTCAATATGTATATATATTGCCCTTTATGTGTTTAGTGTTTTCTTTGAAAGATGTTTTCTTTGAAAGATGTTTCAATACCCTTGTTCTCTATATTAAGCCATATAAGAGAACTACTATTGATACTTGCAACTACAAGTATCATTCTTCAGTTCTGTACGCCACTAATCACCAAATATTTGTGTTTACTACAAGTTATGTACTTTCCCTTTTTTTCTGTGTTCAAACGAATTCAAGTGACTGTTGTTAGCAGATAAACATTACTTCTTGTATGATGATATCAAATTTGAATTGTTTACTTCTGTTTATTTTTTAATTAGAACTATTACAGTTTCAGTTATGTATACTTTCAATGGGACCCGCACTAGCCTTTGGCTATGAGACCATACAGTTTGTGCTTATTTTTTATAAGATATGAGTGCAATAAAGAACATTCATTTATTCATTCATTCATATGGTGTATCCGGTAGCACAGCGTCTCTGCAGTGAAGGTCCACCAAGGAAATCCACGTGGAGTCCTTTCGAGCTAATATGGCTGCTCCTGGTGTGAGGTATTCTACCAAAGAAAAAGTAGACGTGGTGCTCGCAATGGCTGATATCAATGGCAACGCTTCGTTAACAACGGAGCTTTAAGCGTCTCGCCACCCACACAATCCCCTTCCAACAAGGCCCACTTTCATAAACCTATTTCTACGCTTTCGCACAACAGCCTCTGTCCACTTTCCAAGACGGACTACGAAGGCAGTGGTCGATGAAGACTTTGCAATCGACATTTTCGCGGGCGTAACCTTGATGCCAGAGCTCAGCATCCGACAGATTGCCGATCAGTGTGGTCGCAGCGTCGGAACAGTGACAAATGTTACAAGAAACCAGAAGTTCCATCCATATTACGTTTGCCTTCACGAGGACCTAAATGAGGAGGTCTTTGAAAGGCTAGTTGACTTCTGAAACTGGGGCCTCATCAAAATTGATCAAGAAAATAATTTTTCGCACCGAATAATTTGGACTGATGAAGCTTGGTTTTGCCGAAAAGAAAGTGTTCACAAAGCCAATGCATTATTGGGCACAAGAAGACCCACACTGACTGAGGCAGCACAAACATCAAGGTCGCTGGAGTGTGAATGTGTCGAGCGGCATACTCAGGGACAGGATCATCGGACCCCACTTTTTTCGGCACAACTTGAACGGAAAGATGTACACAGAAGAAATATTAGGTGTTGTCATAGATGACTTTGTCTACAGTCTTTCCCTAAATGACCTGCGCCAAGTATGGTTTCAGCACGATAGAGCACCACCACATTTTTCTACCAGGGCGAAGAACTGGTTGGACAGACGTTTTCCACAACAGTGGATTGGGTGCGCAGGAGTGATGTTTTGGCCACCAAGATCTCCTGACCCTCCTGACCTTTCTCCGCTCGACTTTTTCTTTCGGGGTTACGTTACAGATTGAGTTTACGTAACAGAGCTCAGCGATGTTAATGACATGAAGGACAGAATAACATCTGCCCGTGCGAGTATTCCTGCAGAAGTAGCGGGCCGCTCGAGCCAGAGTCGACGCGAGAGCGGTTCATGTTTTGTGTTGCTGCCGAAGGCAGGCATTTTGAACATTTTTCGAGGCATTGACGTCTTGAGACGGGAAGAGTTTCGATGGGCTTTGTGCATGACCGAAATAGGCTTATTTAGCAGCAGAAAATATATCGTTAGCAGGAATAAACCTGTTTCCGTTATTTTTGGTGGTGTTGCTGCTGTTGATTTCAATAAAAGTTACAGTATTCGGACATCAGCAGCCGTGCTGTTCGCGTAGGCCAGGCAACGACCACGCACGCTTCTCCAGTCAATAGACACTTTTAGATGGGCGCACGAGGAAGTTGTGTACGCTGTGAAAATTACGTTGCGCACGCTACAAATGAAGCGTGCAACGACACCTTTAGTTTCACGTACCTTAATGTGTTTCACTCAACTATAGATAAGTCGTATTCGAGACGCAAGGGTTTGGAATGTTTACATAAGCGCCACCCACGCTGGAATTATGCTAGATCCCAGTAATAACGTGGCCTCTGTGATCTGCGCAAAAGCATCCTGATTGCCAGGGTAAGGGCCACCAGCGTACAAGTCGGGCCGTAGCATTGACTGCGTAGATATTTAACATCATTCCTAGGTGCAATGAATGTGCACGTTCACCTTTGCTGTTTTGGAAATTGGGTGCGCAATGTATGAACGGCGCCTGATCGTGGACGGCCGCACTGAATCGACCCCAGCGCTATATCCAGCGCTGCTGCGGACGAAGCTTAGCGTACCCCGCAAGAATTCGTCGCGGTGTTCATGACCCTACAATGTACTACTAGCACACTGAAGGCGTGAAATCTCGCACAATGACCAAGGCGTGTTACGTTGCACCATGAATAAAAGTACGTACCAAGCTGCCATTTTATTTACGGGTTCATTCGCCAAAAGGCCTGGCAGAAAAAGACGCTCCCGACCACGACCTATCTAAGGCGATTCTTGAGGATTTTCGGGAAGCACCAGACAATTTCTTCTGAATCATCAGGATGCCGGAACGTGCCGCTTGAATTTACTTTGTCTGGCATGAGAACATCGCCTTTCATTGTGAGGTACACATGCCTTGAATCCGGTATGCTGTTGCTGTCTGCGTCGAGCACCACAGCTGTCACCATATACTCTCGTTCTGGTTTCTTCGAGGTCTCGCGAGAACGTAACGTAGTAAGCGCTGCGTTACGCACGTACCATCTCTGAAATAGATACTTTATGTACTGCACATGCGCTGTTCTCTCCCGTGGCAGTGCTGCGTCCATGGGCTCAATACGTACGCCCAACTAAAAGTGTCTATTATTACGCACGAGCATTGGCATCCAGATTCCCCGCTTCACCATTATCTCAGCATGGTATCTGTCACTATCGTTAGAGGCTCCGCAGTTGCGTGTTACGACACTGGTTGTGTTCTCCTATTTCCGATTTCGATAGCCGAGAGGGCAAGGCTAACTGTTCTCACATATGCCTACGCTTTCACCCTCTTCACATAGGGATTCACTCGCAGGATTTCAAGCTGGACGGTCGTGCCCTCGCGATCTCCGACGCCAGCGTAGCTCCCGCCGACTGGTTCACCCTCCGCGGTCTCTTGACGCTGTGCAGCTCTCGCATTGTGGTGCCACGCCCTTGGACTGCTTCGACCGGATCCCCACTTTCCTATCTCCTTCTATTTTCCGTCGCTTGCCTCTCTATTTCTTCATCTATTTCCTTCTATTCTTTTTATACCTCCTTCCCCCCTCCCCTATAAGGCACTGCGCCGTGTCGCCTATAGGCAGACAGAAATTAGGTGCCTCCTTCCTTTTCCTTACGAAACACTAACCAACCTCTTCACATACTAAACAGCGCACACAACAGACGCGTCACTTTAGGGAGGAGCTTTGCGCTGACCCTCACCCTCTTGTATGCGTAATCATGCGAAAAACAAACTTTGGAGCCGGATATCTGGGACCACAGGCATGCTGGAAAAATTTTCCAACTGAAACTGTGTACAAATACCACGGCGTACATTTATTCAATATAAACATGGAAACTTACCGCAGCCAGTGAAATGTTCATTGTTAAATTTTAGTGAATTGGGCTGCTGACATCAATAATTATCATCTAACTATCTGTCCCCCTGGTCGCTTAACTTATTTGAACAAGAGGTTCTCACGTGCCTTTGAGCGCCCAATTAAAGATATATCGTATACAAAGCTTAACACCCGGTATATAAAGGCGGAGAAAGACTTGAGCAGGCAAGGCCAGCAGAACCGTTTATATATTCCGTGGTTTCTGCCTTGGCTCCGAACACCAACGAGAAAGAACGATGATTATGTGTATGTACAAGTAAGAACGAAACGATGAAGAACTTGAAATGTGCTTACACTAATTTCTCCCCCGCTTCGAAGCGGCCAACTTGGCCACCACTCAAAGGTCAGCAGAACGAGCAACAAAATGCTTCATGCGCGAGACGTGAACGATTTCCGTGCTGCGCAGACGGCGGTCGAAGCGGGTTGACAAAATAGCTCACTGGGGATGTTTGCCGTACAACGGGAGACTCGCTCGCTGGATTCCGTGCCGACCGATTGTGCCTTCGCGATTTCCGACGTCAGCGTAGCTCTGGCCGACTGGGCTAGTTCTACGTCATCTCCTGACGCCGACCTCCGACGACAGCGTAGCTCTGACCTACTGGACTTGCCCTACGCCATCTCCTGACGCCGACAAGAGCTCTCGCAAGTGTTGCCCCGTCCTCGGACTCCTGTGACCGTGTTTCCATCTTTGCTATCTCTCATATCCCCTCGATATGTCCTCGCTCGCTGGCTTAGCGCATCTCTCTTTCTCTGTACCTTTACTTTTATCCTTTTAATTCCTCCTCACCCCCGTTCCCTGTGAGCTACTGTTGAGGTGTCGCACCCTGATTCAGACATTTACGGTGCTCACTTTTCTCTTCTTTTTCCTCTTATAGCCACCCCCCCCCCCCGTACAACGGTGTATGGGCCAACATACCGATGAAGAAATTTCTCCCAAAGCCCTGAACGCTCGAACCGGGGCCCATAGTAAAACCTTATCGCCGGGATTAAAGGCCACGTCGTGTCGTTTGCTATCACAGCGATGTTTTCTCTCCTGCTGGATAGCTACGGCGTTTTTGCGAGCGGTTTTACGGCAATACGTTACTCGAGCAGCAAACTCGTTGGGAGCGAAGCACAGCTTAGAGCAAGAGCAAAGAATGCCGTGTCAAAGACGGGGGAAGCAGGTCGTCCATACACGACTAAAAAAAAGCTGTATTCAGTTGGTCGATGTATGGCAGTATTGTCGGCGAAGGTGACAAATGGTAAAATGTTTTCCCAGTTTTAACGCGATAGCATTAGATAGCTCGTGTCGCAGGAAACCCGCCGCCGGCGTCGGCCCCATTGGCTGTGAGCGAAAAATCGTCTGTGCGTCTGTGACCAAAAAATCAAGTTACCGATACAGCCGCGGGAGGTCACTACTTGTCTACGCGTGCGCGCGCGATCACACTGACAAAACCGCGCATTCGAAGAAAAAAAAAGAAGCGCTCAAGGTCACGAGGCGCGGTAGCTTCTTTGCCCTGCCACCACTCTCTGCTTAGCTTCCAGCGCTTTCGTCGGGACAAGAGATGATGCAATTGCAGCATACGACAAACCTTTGTAACTCCACTCACACTGGACGGATTCTAAGTATGCACTTAGCGGTTGAAGAGTGCACTAGTGGCCAGATTTCGCTATTGCGTTCAACTCTTAAACGCGAAGCTTAAGGGTCCCCCAATGTTTGTGCTCAGGACGTAAGTACATCGATATCATGTCAAAGAGAGTTCGGTGGAAACACTCAGTAAGACCATTCGTCTACGGGTGATATAGAGAAGTAGTTTTATGCGTTGCATTATACACCCGCTGGAATTCCTCGAGGACCTTGGGAATGAAGGCTTTGCCATGTTTACTCAATGTAACGGGAGGAGCTTCGTGGCGTACGCAAGACCATGGAGTGCAAAAAAAAAGTAGGTGATTTATGTGGCGGTAGCAAAACAAACAGGCGCATTCTCAGCGCATCTTGTTAAATGGTCGACTGAAGTGGCGATCCAACGGTGACCGGAAGACGTGCGCAGCAAAGGACCATGCATGTCTATTCAGACAAATTCAAAAGGTGTGTTCAGACAGGGAAGAGCCTGAAGGAAACAATCGGACGGGGATGTGCTTACGGTGCTGACACGACGCGCACGAGCCCACGTATTTGGCTACCGTTGTGGACAACCAAGGCGAGTAGCAGCGGGTCTTGATGCAGTCTTAGGTCTTGTGAAAGCTTAGATGACCGGCAGCAATATCACCGTGAACTGCTTCCAAAACTCAAAGACGAAGGCAGCGGGGAAAGACTGGCACCCACTTGTTACCGGTGGGATGGTAAATATAGCAAAGAGCACATCGTGCTCGAGGCAAAATTGCCGAAGCTGGCGTCGCAAGCGGCTAGTGGGTGGTTTAGTGACACCGCAAAGGCGATCAATGAAAGCCCGACAGTAGGAAGCTGTCAGCTGAAGTGAACGTACAACGGAGCTCGAAGATACCTGAATGGGGTCCAGCGAGGCGAGCGATACGTGTTGTGATGCAGGCTGGGTGTCATATAGCCATTCAAAGACGATGCGGAGGACATATTGTCAGAAGAGAGCGAAAGTGGGCATCGGGACAGCACTTCGACATTGTGATGACATTTGCCAGACTTGTACGTGTGTCGCTAGTCCCGTAATTAGAAAGGCAATCGCCAGCCTAATTCCAAGGGCCGATGTATTGGCCTCCCGAACTGCCCCACTAAAACGCGGAAAATTTAGTGTTGGTTCTTTTGGTGCAGCAGCAAACGCCGGTTGTGGTCCAAAGAACGAGGCAGAGCCGAGAGTTGGTAACAAAGCCAAATATATATTCACAGATAAGGCAGAATAATCAACACGCAAACATGCACACTCGGCAGTTATCAAATACAACACGACACCACTCACAAGATACTCCAATACATTCAAAACAACGGGCACAAATGACCACACGTGCTACAATGAAATCTCATGGATTAACTATCAAAACATACTTATGGACTAGAATGCCCGTCAAACGTATTCAATCCAAAGTTCTTGGAACAAGGCTTGAATGATTCTCTTCCAGGAAACACTCGAAATCCAGCGCCAGTTGTCGTCCTGCTGCGTCCAAGGTTTCTCTTCAAGGGAACTCTCACGTCGTCATCTGACAGCACTTCAGTAAAATCAGCGAAAACACATCGACCACTCACGCGCTACTACTGCAGGTCACGTCTTTTCCCACTGGCGGAAAACCATTCTTTCTTTGTCACTGAGGGCAAGGCTTCACCCACTAGTGAAAAACACTTCATCTCCTGATCGCCACCATCCGCTGCTCGCTTATATACGCTCGCCCTGGGTTCTCGAAGTTTCGTCGACACGCTGTGGAGCCAAAGCTGGGGAAGTGGAGGGACTTTCTCGAAAACTCCGCAACCAGTGACGCTACCAAAGAGTTACCCCCTCCTTCTCGATATTTCTAGAAATCGCTAATCGAGGATGCGAAGAGGTTGGTCGGCGCATCCGCGGTTTCGAGAGGGAGAAGGGGCGCTCGAGCGCCGCCTTTTGATGCTTGTTCGTTACGCCGGCTTCTGTCGCGTCTGCTTGGCGCCTTTACGCCGTTAGAAATCCGAGGCGTGGGCTTTCTCGAGCGCTAGTTTGTGAACCGTTATGGTGAATTCGTACTCTAGACGTCCTGACATATTCTTCATCGATGACAGCTAACAGAGTGCGTGATGGTCGGTAACGATGGTGAAGGGTTGACTGTAGAGGTACGGGAGGAATTTCTGTATCGACCAGGCGATAGCCAGACACTCCTGCTTCATGATCGTGTAGTTCCGCTCAGCTGTTGACAGAGTGCGGCTAGCGTAGTCTACAACTTCCTCTTTAAAGGCGGGATCACGCTAAAGAAGCACTGTTCCAATGCCTTGCGCGCTTGCGTCGTCAAAGTGGCGCAACACTGGTCCGGAAGTTAAGCGTTCTTTCAGAGTTTCAGACGCGAACTCACAGCCGTTGAGCTATGAGCGGCTAATAACTTATGGTAGCAAAGTTGCGTATAAAGCGACGAAAGTAGGACGCCAGACCAAGAAAGCCGCGCATCATCTTTTAGCTGGATGGTTGAGGGAACTGTAGCACAGCTGCGATCTTGTCAGAGTCTGGTTAGATTCCGTACTTCGAAACGACGTGACCGAGGACTTTGATGCTTTCGCTGGCAAATGTGCACATTGTTTTATTTTTCTGAAGGCCAGGCTTGCAAAGATACATTGCAATACCTCGTTTAATCGTTGAAGATGCTCAGTAAAGGTAGATGAAAAAACAATGAAACCATCCAACTAATAGAGGCAGGTCTTCTATTCTAGGCCGCGAAGAAGAGTATGCTCTCAAACGTGGTTGGAGCGTTGACCATCCGGTGTAGCAAAGGCAGATTTTTCTTTGTCAGCCTCGTTCATGTAGATTTTCCAGTACCCTGATGGTAGGTCAAGGCTCAAAAAATATTTCGCCCCTTGGAGTGTGTCTAAAGCGTCATAAATTCGAGGCATATAGAAACGAACAGAACCATCCTTCTTTTACCTAAAACGACTGGAGATGCCCATGAACTGGAAGAGGACCGTGTTTGTTTCTCGATAACATGTCGTTAACTTCTTTTTTAAATACTTTTTCTCTTTGACTGCGAAACACGATATGGCCGACGGCGCATTCCATGAGGACTTTGGTTTCAATGCGGTGTACAGCCACGGCAATCTGGCTCAGGTTGTGGCACAGCGGTTGAAACAGGCTTTGTGCTTTGCTAAAAAGGCAATTAAATGGACATGGGCCGGGCAGGTAGCGCGTAGGCAGGCTAACCACTGGTCATTAAGGGTAACTGACTGGATTCCCATAAAAGGCAAGCGAGTGAGGAAGAGACAGAAAGTTAGGTGGGCAGATGAGATTAGGAAGTTTGCTGATATAAATTGGCAGCACCTAGCACAGGACCGAGTTGACTGGCGTAACATAGGAGAGGCCTCTGTCCTTCAGTGGGTGTTGTCACGCTGCTGCTGCTGCTGCTGCTGCTGCTGCTGCTAATGATGATGATGATGATGAAGAGAGCCAATAGCGCTTTGGACTGTGCAGATGTTGGGTTGAACCGATGAGAGCTCGAAAAGTGGAAGAACTTGGACCAGAAGCTGTTGCTGGTGACGAACATGGGCAAAGTGCCGCGATGGAGATCAATGGAGAAATGTTTATCATCACCACTGTCATTAACTTGGGCGACGTCATGAATTCTGAAGTTGTGTTGCAAACGGGCAGAAGAGCGCGGCCACAGGAAAATCGGGGAAGTCAAGAAGCGACGAGAATTCCACGTGAAGTGCAGCAAAAGAGAATGCGCAACTATTGCATCACCATTGACTAATTGGGTAGATGTGACAGCTAACACGTGACAGTGACCAGGGCACAGGACAGTCTTCAAAAATGACAAAGATGAAGATCAAGGGTGACAAGACAGGAATGGGAGCATCCACTGAATCCGTGATGCATGTGAACGCCGTTTTCCTCAAATGATATAACAGCAGAAGCAGAATGTAGGAAGTTCCAACCAAGGATAAGTTCATGAACGCACGAGGGCAACGCAATCATCTCGATGTGGTAACGTATGCCATCGATGGAAACGCGAGCCGTACACTTCCCGTCGGGTTGAATCAGTACGTCATTTGCGCCACGCAACACGGGTCCCACATAAGGTGTTCTGACTTTACGGAGCTACGAGCACAAGTCACTACACAAAACAGAAGTGGCTGCACCGGTGTGAACAAGAAATTGCACAGGAATACCTTCAAGAGTCACTGACAACATACTGACCGGGCAAACGGGAGGTATTTTTTATGGTAGACGGGACGAAGTTTTCCCTCCAAAAACTGCAATCCTTAGTTTTGCGAATGTTGTACAACAGGGCGGAAGATGGGGAGAAGCGGCGATGCGGAGTGGCGGTAGGACGATGGAGAGCGTCGTCTGGAAGAGCGGTGGTCCTGATGTTGACGTTGGGACGCTGGAGAAGACGCAGAACGGTACTACGTGAACGGGTAGGTGTCTGGACAATTATGATCGGGTCTTGGGAACCAGTCTCACTCGAACTCAGCATAGCCTCGTCGTTCATCCTGCTGGCAGCGACGGCAGTAACAAAGAATGTGGCCTCGGATACTGCAGTATAAGAAAACGGGGCGGGATGAGCGCCACTGAGCCTACGAGGGTGCAGAAGGCACTCCACCACGCACAGCAGCCAAATAGGCACAAGCAATATCAGTAGACTCAGATGTCATGGCAGCAGGCGGAATTGCAGCAATATCTGCATATATGGACATCAGAGTTTAAGCAATTAATGCTGTCGGTGTCGTCTTGAATGCCACATCAGCGTATGTGGGCGTTGGGCGTGCTGGCGGAGCGACCGGCGCTGTCTGGGTCGCCATTTCCACCAACTCCTGCTTCACAAGATTCCGCGCAGGTCGAACGGTGGGGACGGAGTGAGGACTACAGTGGACCGCTGCTGTTCCAGGTCTCGAAGTTCTGCGCTGATGATGGTGCCGATAAGGGCTTTTGAATCAGAGGTAGGCATAAGGGAAGGACCGCTGTCTTGTAGACGGCAGAGGGACTGCAACTGGTTAAAGGCGTTGGCATGTCGAAATATTATCTTCAACCGAAATTTAATTGCTAACAGACAAGGCGCTGAATGCAATCGGGCCAATTTCTCTAAGGGTGTGGCGACCGCGCTCGGCTAACACGGCGACAGAGGGCCTAGATATCATCCATATACGAAGTGCATGTAGGACTAGTTTGCAAGTTGAAGAGTCACAACCAGCTTCTGTTTCGGGGTTTCGGAACGACCCGATGAGCATCCGAAGATTTGTCACAGTTTGGTGGAAAAGATCGACCAATCGACGAAGTCAGTTTTATGATTGAAATCCACGTTTTGGCTACACCGGTTAGGTAGAATGAGAGGTAGATCAATTTCTCCGCTTCGTTCCACCGATAGACTAAACCCTCACGGTTGTAAACGTCGAACCAGTCCTCATCATAGCTATAGCCACCGCCGAGACCCGCGAACATGGGTGGTTCGCGCTGAGGGCTTTGACAGTGTACGAAGGGCGGGCAGCCACCGGCATCGGTGCGGTAGCGTTACGGCTAGGAGTTGGGCCCGGTGTCTGCATAGCTGAGAGGGTGACCGGGTACAAGCGGTGACCAGATGGGAGCTCCAGGTGACACACGAACGTAGGAGGACGTCGAGATCTTGACCAACCTCCACCACTCTGAAAGGCGCAGGAACATTTGACCAGGCAAGACTTCCGCAGTGTCGGTCCCGGCTCCGAACACCAACGAGAAAGAACAATGATGATTGGTATGTACGAATGAGAACGATGAAATACTCGAAATGTGCTTATATATATATATATATATATATATATATATATATATATATATATATATATATATATATATATATATATATATATATATATATATATATATATATATATACGCGATGACATGTATGACGCCCCTATTTCACGTCACTGCGCATGCTTGGAAGTTTAACACAGCGCAAAACTACGAGTAGTTACGACGTAACTACAAAAGAAGAGACAAGGACAGAAAGAGCGCGGGAAGTTTACTTCTTTTCCAGCTCTTTCGTCAATAAAAGATTGCTAGTGGCGTTCCTCTGTCTTTATTCTCTGTCCTTTCTTTGTATTTCAGTCATTGCGCCAAAAATAACATATTGAGCAAACCATCTCAGTCCATCGCAGTGACGTTGTTTGCAAGAATATACCAAGCGCCTCAAACGCGAAGTACATTTCACATTGCTTGAAGGCGGGGGCGCAGCGAGCAATGTTTTCGGGAAGCGGTGGGAAGGGTTCAGTTACCCTTTATGTGTGTGCGTGAGTGCGTGTGTATGTGCGCGTGCTAAATTGAAAATTTTCGAGGGGGGGGGGGAGACCTGCCAGCCTCCCCACCACTATACTGGCGACGCCATGGAATGCTTGAAAGGTAGCCCGGGTAGTCTTCTGGTATAAGATAAGGTGCTATAGAGAGAGATATAAAGATGCAAGGAAAGGAGGAAGGTTACCAGATGCACGTTCAGTTTGCTACCCTGCACTGGGGAAGGAGAAAAAAGAGATAGGAGAGAGAGAAGAAAGATACACACAATCACGAGCACACTCTGGGGAGCACACGCATTGTACAGGCGGTCACTTAGGTTTGTTGTGTTCAAGTACTTGAGTAGCGCTTTGGTCGCTTTCTGCGCTATTGAGGCACACGCCAAAGGTCCCAGAATCCTCTGCACAGAGAAGAGTCTAGAGTCTAGTTGGTTCAATGCTATTCGGAGCTGCCATCGTTGTGTGTCGTAGCAAGCGCAGCTGCACAGGACGTGTTCGATGGTCTCCTCAGCTCCGCAGGAGTTGCATGCAGAGGTGTCTGCCATGCTAGAAGTACAGTTAATCACTACCGTCTCACATCTTTCAGCTCTTGCATCGCAACTGGGATAGTACGCTGGAGGAATTCCCAGCCGGTTTGAACACTCATTTCGAAGGCACCCGCGGTCAGCAACGTGCTCCCAGAGTTATGTGTATGTACATATCTTATCACACGTGACGCTTACGCGGAGATTTTTGGCGACGTTATTCACAAACGTCCTCCCCGGCCATCAAGACGCGTGCCGAGCCAATGCATGCCAACGGCACTGATAAGGGACGTGTGCCTGGGCGAGGCGAAGGGCAATCTCGTGCGCGTCCGGTTGCCCCTCGAAGAACGAGAATTCCGCAGCGCTCATCTTCTCACGTCTCTTCGCATACACGCTGGGATGACGCCGTGCGCCGAGAACATCGCTGTAAACAGGAAATGTCGGCGTTTAAAGGGTATCGCGGAAACGCTCCGCAAATGTCTGGCGCGAACACGTGACGGGCGAGAACTCTTCCGTGCTTTTTCGTGTCTTACGCTCGATGCGCGCCGCCAATTCGTCACCCTTTGGCACGCGCCATTTATCGGTAGTAAGTTATGACTTATTTGAACTAAATTAACGCAACCTCGGTCCTGTGAGAGAAAGCGAAACGATACAGAAATTCGAGAGATGACGCAGCCACGACGATAATCTACGGAGTAAATATCTGTGCTACAGAACAAGGACTTTACATAGCTGGAGCCCACGTTTCGACAAGGGGACTTCCAGCAGCCACTTCGGCAGCACTTGCAATTGTCGTCGTTACGACTACAAATCTCCTAGCCTGAACGTTTATCCCAGCGAAATTTCTTATTCTGCCAGAGTTGTTTGCTAGCGTAAAAAGGCTAAGATACGTGGCAACGACAAGAATCAGTGAAATTGAGGCAAAACAGACAAATCAAGTCAAATAAATGTCGGATAAAATGAACTGAATGAAGTTCAATCGTGTGGAATAATCAAGAATTAGAGTTCAGTTTAAGATATAAACTTGTACACTTCACCTATAAAAAAGACGGTAGTAAAAGATTACTTCACAGTGACTGCAAGGGTTTTGCGTCCTAAAATCATAATATGATCGTGAGAGACGCCGTATAGCGGAGGGCTCAGGAAATTTCGACCCCTGTAGATTCTTTAAAAGCACCTAAATATAATCACACGGGCCCCTAGCAGTTTGTCTCCGTCGAAATACGGACGTCGCCCCAGGGATTCAATCCCGCGGTCCATGAAAGACGACCTGCAACCAATGCGAGTGGAACTTACAAGCTCAACAATGACTACAATCAACTGTCGTTTCGGCTGCAGCAACAGACGCCCCATTACACGTATTCTCTTTGATAATCCACCTCCCTGGATATTCATGCGCCTTTTTTTTTCAACTCTGTCGAGATTTGAGACATACATATTATCAGGCTCCACAGCTACAGAGGCCAGAGAAAACATGACAAAGGCTGTAGTGACAGTTCGTATTTAAACATGATTAGAAAAAAGTAACGCATATTTACATAAAGTAACACGTATATTTTAAAATAACACATATTTACAAAATATCATTACCAGATCAGGTATTGTTAGGTCTTTGATTTGACGTATAGCAGCACAGCTGTTGGTTATAGGAGTCGTCGTAGCATATTTACGGGTCACTGGACCAGATGCACCTTTTTCGATTTGCCCCAGCGTAACAGGTCACTATTCTCATCTCCCTACCTTATAACATTGTCCTTCATCACTCCTTCTCTCCCTCATCACCAGTGTAGACTAGCAGGCCAGAGCAAACTGTATAGCTAAGGGCGACCTTTCTTGATTGATTGATATGTGGGATTCAACGTCACAAAACCACTATATGATTATGAGAGACGCCGTAGTGGAGGGCTCCGGAAATATCTATTACCTGGGGTTCTTTAACGTGCACCCCAGTTTGAGCTCACGGGCCTACAGAATTTCCTCCTCAATCAGAAAAGCAGCCGCCGCAGCTGGGATTCAATCCCACGACCTGCGGGTCAGCAGCCGAGCACTTTAGCCACTAGACCACCACGGCGGGGCCAGGGCGACCTTTCTGTAAATACACTCTCTGTTTCTCTACAAAATATTATTTGGTGTGTTAACTATATACTGCACAGCTAATAAACATACCACCATTTCCGATGGAGGCGGGAATGTCGTAGGGCTGTGTGCTCAGATTTGGGTGCACGTTAAAGAACCCCAGGTGGTCAAAATTTCCGGAGCCCTCCACTACGGCGCCTCTCATAATCATATGGTGGTTTTGGGACGTTAAACCCCACAAATCAATCAATAAACATACCACGAAGCATCATGAATAAACTATTCCAAACTTCAGAAAACGCTGCTTGTGCTGGCAAGACTGCTCAAAATAACAGAGATGGCTATATGATATCCAGAGCCAGAGCGGTACTTTCATTCAGCGCTGTCCTGGAACTTGTGGACTGTATATAACGTTGAATCACGGGTTTTCGTCGAAGGCAAGGGGATACTTCCTCCGACCATGATATTAATCAGTCTGAAGGATTTGACGGTCACCAAAAAGTGGAAATGACAAAAAAAAAAAAGCTGCGCTACGTGCGCGCAGGCGTCTCGCTTGCCCGGTGAGTCACGTTGCTCGGGGAGTCACGTCAGATTTTTTTTCTTTTAATGATAAGGAGCCATTCAAGCGAGCCGGCGGCTGTTCAAGTCAAGTGCGTATAGCAAGGAACTCCGAAAGGTGTCAGAGTTGGTGCGCTGCGGCAGATTCTTATCTTAGTTACGACAGCTTTCCCGATAATAATTACTTTTCTCGTACGCAGTGAAAATACGAAGCCATGTATATTGTACTGCCAAATTTACACTTTACGTACAAAACCGCAAATATTAAGAACGCGTCATTCACAAGCGAATTATATGCGCAGTTAAAAGTGGTTTTCATAAGCCATGAAAACATCATAGAAACGTACGTGAGACGTGAATAATTAATTGGAGCTAATTGCGTTTTGTTTCAATTAACTCGTAAGTTTCGGAGAATAGAAAAATGACTTATTCTGAACGAATTAATCTTTATGTGTACAGGTGTATCACTCGGAAACGAATTTATTGCAACAGAATTCAATTACGTGCTCTGTCTGAAAGAAAATTAGCTGTGCTGTGCGCAGGTCTGATGCCCTAAAAGCTCAAGCGAGTGCTATTTGAAGTTTACTCCTAAATGTTTTTGCGAGTGGATGAACTGCCAACAAGCTGATTTGATTGATATGTGGGGTTTAACGTCCCAAAACCACCATATGATTATGAGAGACGCCGTAGTGGAGGGCTCCAGAAATTTCGACCACCTGGGGTTCTTTAACGTGCACCCAAATCTGAGCACACGGGCCTACAACATTTCCGCCTCCATCGGAAATGCAGCCGCCACAGCCGGGATTCGATCCCACGACCTGCGGGTCAGCAGCCGAGTACCTTAGTCACTAGACCACCGCGACGGGGGCTAACAAGCTGCTTTCGACGAGAACACAACAGTGCCCTCATATACACCGATGAACAAAAGCAGCAGTAACCTACGTTTGTTCTCTGTTCATAACTCGTAACTTCCACTGGTAGCGTAACTTCCATCGAAGCCCAAGTATTCAGTAGCTGCCTGCTCGTTGCTGCGGTCGCCATGTATACGCATGTAGGGGACAACTGAAAGCAAGTCAAAAGTAAGTAAATAATATATGACGTCACAACCAAAAGCGGTAGTGACGTCCTGCATTTGCTCCACATGGCGCGAAACTGAATTTTACTTAATTGCTGACCTGTTACGTGCCGTTATAAATACGCGATTTTATTGAGCCTTATTGCTCGCTAATTGCGTGCGCGAGAGAATAGAAAGACCAACGTGAAAGATCAATTAAGTAAGGTTGTTTTATTAGCCGAATGGTATACTAGCAATATACAACGAAATTCTCGCAGATAAAATTGTGACGCAACTGTTCACAAGCACAATAACATAATAGTTCTAAAACTTACGTTTCCCAATCTTGGAAACCAACTGCAGCGAGACAGCAGCCTTGAGAATATATTGTTTTGGCAAGTACAGCCTCTCGTTGCTTAGCATTTCGCATTCAGCGTCACCAAAGACGAGGGTATACGCAGGGCGTGCGCCAGCGAAGGCAGTCAGCAGTCACAGGAGCGTCTATCTACACATTCTGTGAGCTAGTTCAGCTCTGAAATGCCACGCCAGTAAACAGTACATAAGCAAATAAACACACCACTGAAGGTATGCACGAAACCACCGCCACGCAGAATGATTGACCCGGCAATCCACCGAACAAAACACAAGCTCTGGTAGCAAATTGGCCGAATACGCCCCCCCCCCCCCATTTACGCCTCTCGACTAAAAATTAAGGCAATCAACCATTTAGCCAGTTTTCGGATAAACCATAAAGTAAATATATCGTTAACTTTTACATATATAAAATTACGACCCTGCAAAAAATTGATTTTTTAGTTTTGGTTAGTTTTTCCCTCCCCACATAGTCGCACTTCAATCGTCGGTGGGCGTTGAGGCAATAGGCTTTGGACACTTTTCGTTGCGAGTTTCGCGACCAGTATGATTTCACAATGAGCCCTCCACTACGGCGTCTCTCATAATCATATGGTGGTTTTAGGACGTTAAACACCACATCATAATAAACTATTTCGTAATGGGGAATATTTCTGACTCTTGTAATTTGATCATGGCTCGTTCTCACCTGCATGCGGATACAGCTACGGTCACATGACCATGTTAGTCAGAGCGCTTTGTCGCAAATGGTCGCGAAGCGACTGCTTTGGCTCAGGTGCTCTGTACTTGCAGAGCACCTGAGCACCTGCTGTATTTGCTTTTTTTGCAAAGAACCATGGTGTAGCGCGAAAGCACAAAACAGACACACAAAGACACACCACAGGCGCGCTATATCATGATTATTAGCAAGCGCCAACTAGGCCAAGAGCAAGTCCTTTTCAATTTTTTTTAGAATCAATCACATGCGCAAAAACAGGTCGCCAGGTAATATTACGGGGCAATGCAAATCCAAACCACCTGTGGTTACAAACCACCTGCGTGGCGACGCGTTAAGTCGCCGCGACCAGGTGGGAACAACGATCACCATGAGATTTCTTTTGGTCGCCACTCGCGAATAAGCATCACGGCTGGTTCAGAAAATAACTTACAAATAAATTGCGCTTACGTACCGAATTTATTGAATAACTTTCCTGAGCAAAATCCCATACCGCTCTTTGAGAAGCCCGTGTGATATTAAAATATGACATACAGATAAATTAATGGTCTAGGCTCACCGGTGAGAACAAAGTCATGGCGAGTGAATCATTTCGAACCAATCAGCACAGTGTCAGTCACTTTTTCGCCGATGCGCAAGTTTTTAATGCACGTCGTTGTCTGTTTCGCGTCGCCTGCGTCTTTCAGGAAACCATGCGCTGCTGCCTTCCCACCACAATGACATGCGTTTCTGCCCATACACACAAAAAAAAAGCTTTTTCGCTTCTTTTCCAGACTTGTGCGCGGCACTGTGGCAGTAATCCACTCACTACACCTGCCACGCTAATCTAGTCATTGCGGTGACTTGGCCTGCATGTCTCGGGATCAAATCCCAGCCGTGGTGGCGCCGCATTTCGATGGAGCCGAAATGCTGTGTACATATGTTTACGCGGTCAAGAAGAAGAAGAGAAACAAAAAAAGGAAGGCAGGGAGGTTAACCAGATGCTAGTATCCGTTATGCTACTCTACACTGGGGTTGGGGGATAGGGGGTTGAAAGAGAGAGAGATTTAAAAAATAAATAAGAAAAAAAACACCGACACACACGCACGCACAAAATCAGTCCACTCAGAGGCGTTCCGACAGGCCATGGTAGTTCGCAAGAAGCCCAATAGCGCTTGCACGCCTTTCTTCTGTGACGATGAGTCATGACGATGGCGCAGTATACTTTCTTCTGACAGCGGCTGGTCATATAACCTGTTTAGTGTATCAGAAATGTGTTGTATTTGCAGGTTGTATTCCGGGCAGTCACACAGGATATGTCGAATCATTTCTTCATCTCCGCAGTGTGCACAGTCGGCTGTGTCGGCCATCCCTAGGCGGAACACGTACGCACGGGTAAACGCGACTCCCAATCATAGTCTGCACAGAGCAGTGGCGTCACCTCGACAAATTTTCGTTGGAAGCTGTAAGCTTAACGTTGGATCAAGGAATCGTAATCTTGCATGCGTAAAGAGAGGCTCATTCTAAAGAGCCATGGAGCGTTGGCGAGCAAGCATGCGGAGCAGCAGCGTCCGTCTTTGAGAGAGGTATTGACTGGTTGTTGTCTTCTGTATGGGCTGAACGGGCAGCTTGATCAGCTCGTTCATTACCGATAATTGCACAGTGGCTTGGCAACCACTGAAATATAACGTGGTGCCCTTTCTCTTGTTATATGGTGTAGCATTTCTGCTGTTTCAAATACCAATTGCTTGTGTGGACCACGGCGTAGATTTGACAGAAGTGACTGCAGTGCCGCCTTGCAGACGCAGAAAATCGTCCACCGTTGCGTGCTTTGGTCATTACTGAAACGCAGTGCAGCACGAAGCGCTGCAAGCTCTGATGCCGTTGTTTTGGTTGCATGAGCCGTCCTGAATTTGATGGTTGTGGCGTGCGTTGGAATAACGACCGCCGCAGTCGAGCTGTTTGGAAGGACGGAGCCGTCGGTGTAGACGTGGGTGCAGTCTTGGTACTTCTCGTACAGCAGAAGGCGAGCTGCTTGAGGGCTGGTATTAAGAAATCTCGTTTTTTTCTGGATGCCTGGTATTGTCAGGTTAATGACTGGCTGTCTGAGGCAGCATGGATGAATTGAAGGTCTCGCCGCGGGCATAAAACCAGTTGGTACGGAGTCACCATGTGTAGTTATTGTTCGAGAAAAGGAAGCATGAGGTCTATCCGCTGCTAGAGAGGCGAGGTGGTGATGGGGAGTCCGGCCCACATGCCTTATGTGTGTCCTCAAAGCTTCAATTTCAATATGGGCCTACACGAGGTGGTCGTTGGCTAAAGCTATAGTCGCCACTGTTGAGGCACCCTGAGGCAGACCTAGACATATTCGAAGCGCCTGTGCCTGAACGCTTTGTATGATGCGTCGACTTGTTTTGCTGGCGTTTGATAATGCAGGCAGACTGTATCGTAAAAAGACAATGAAAAGCACCCTGTACAGTCGTAACATAGCATTAGGCTGCATTCCCCAAGTCTTTCCGGAAAGAGACTTGAAAAAATGATATATGCCTGTCAATCACTTTTTCAAATACGACACATGAGGGCTCCATGATATGTCTCTATCGACTATGACACCCAAGAATTTGTGAGATCAACGATATGGTTTATTTTGACCGTTAATTGACACTCTTTAATTCGACATGGGTTTGCGCGTAAATGCCAGAAGAGCGCACTTTGTGGAGGCGGTCAAATTTTCTGGAGCCCCTACTACGTCCTCCCTCATAATGACATTGTGGTATTGGGACGTGAAAACTCAACTATCAATTTAAGCACTACATAGCAGCTTCTGAGCGCACCGCACTGTAGTTTTCTTTTAGGTGTGCCCGCTAGGTGGCGAGCGCCCCGTTGGATGTCAGAATAAATGTGTGTTCGTGCACTTCCGACCATCTTTTCCGTGTTATTCGTGCACTAAAAATAGCAAAAGCCTATTTTTTCTAGGTTTACCTTGCTTTAAATTGTCGCATTGTTCAAGCCAGAACGTTGTAAAATAAAACAGTAAAGTGTCCTTTTATTTTCCTTATTCTCCTATCACATGACGAAGATAGGCAACGCTGCATCTGCGCTTAGGTGCGTCAACAAATAATGTGCCTCGGCATTGAAAAAGAAGGAGCAAGATATTTAATACACGCAACTGCGGGGAAGGGTCATGTTATGCTACAAAACGTCATTCCTCGTATGTTATAGAATCATGAGAACAGAATAGCCGCCGTCACGTCCTGCCTTGTGTGCACAAGCTGTACCCAAAACGCAGGAATGACACCATAATGTCTGAGACAAAGTAATACGCCGGAAATAATGGGAATTTTCCATGACATGTCACTCGGCGTATGCGATCATCTGTACGATGACTAAGAATGTGCAACATAAAAAAATCGCTGGCAAAATCTTCCACTTGACTCACGTGAACCCACGATGAAAAAATGAAAAAAAAAGGCCGCATGTGCGTTACAAAAACTGCCCACTGACTTCTAGACCAAGCACTTTGTGTTGTTTGTTTTTTTACTATTTTTACTATGACTTAAGGTTTTTTGTTGAAAATAATAACGAATTTAAAGTACTGGCTTTAAAACGTAATACTCGACGAGAACTTACAGACCGTACTGACCAACATCTAAATAAATAGTTTAATTTTCTAGCATGATCATATCTGAATGCTATCCCGGCTGCGGCGGCTGCATTTCCGATGGAGGCGGAAATGTTGTAGGCCCGTGTGCTCAGATTTGGGTGCACGTTGAAGAACCCCAGGTGGTCTAAATTTCCGGAGCCCTCCACTACGGCGTCTCTCATAATCATATGGTGGTTTTGGGACGTTAAACCCCACAAATCAATCAATCAATCAATCAAATCAAATCATATCTGAATGCTATAGGTATGTTTAATATATTTTTATCACCCCCCCAAAAAAAAAAAGCTAAGAAACGCGCAGTGCGTGACTAGGCAGTTGTGCGCAGCGACATTATTGCCCCACACGCGGTATCGTGGAACGTGTTATATTATGCAAACGCATGACTAATGCACGCGCGCAAGCGAAATGCACTGAAGTAATGAGGAGCCCGCAAGCGAAACCGAGACTGCATGTCACACCCACCTTTTCCGACGCCTCCTCATCCGCCTCCGAAACGCCCATTGCGCAAGTTGTCGAGAGCAAGAACGCTGACAGAGCTATGCGGTACGTGCAAGGCATTTATCGCACGCATAATGGCTCTACTTGTTTCATTGCTTGAATAGACCAAATATCTCGGCAGAAGAGAAAGCCCAGAGCGTTGAGAAGTTACTGTTGCCTTTGATTAATCAGCGCGCAGCACGAGTCATCCTCCCATGCTTGAAACATTAATGCTGTCACACGTAACTGCCTATAGTTGGATACAACTTTAGAAGTCGGCGGCATTCATTTACCCCTCCAAGGCGGATGCACACAAGCTTGCACAAATGGGCGCGCACTTAAGACATGAGCTGCACGGCCGATTGTAATTATGTACGATGTTTCTTGTATTCCGATGATTTTATCACGAACTTCTAAACTGCTACTTCTTCTAAACTAGACACGCGTATAACGGGTGTCCCACTTGTCGTACACAAAGCTTTCACAACGTATGGATCATTCAATGCGATAACGACAAAGCCCACATTTTACGAATTCCACGGAAGCAGTCGTCAGTATCGTTTAAATTATTCCATGAATTATCTCAATTAGTTGATGAACAGTGATTGAATAGCATTTGAATTGTCAGTGACAGTTCAGCCAGCCAAAAAAAAAAACCATAGATCAATTTCTGGGGCAAAGCAAAGGCTGTTCTAAAGAAGCTAAAAAAAAAGGTTTTCCGGATTACTTTCAGCAGTACTACAGTAAGTGTGCAACTGTTTGCTGCAGACTTTCATTACGCTGCGAACAGAAAATGCTGCTCCAAAGAGACAACGCCACCAGTCAGAGAGCAGCCGTGAATCAAGGTCTTTATCACATGGAGCAATGTTATATGTAAGCTTCACCGCAATACATACGAAAACTTTAGCGCAGTTGGCGCAAGTCGCACTTTGGTGCAAAAGCGCTCGCGTACTTTCTTTCTATCATTAGCTTTTTTGGAAGCGGGGGGGGGGGGCCGGGGGCGAGAGAGGGGGGCATCCGCATTGGGGCATATAAGTCATATTCTTTCTTTCACTGCCGTGGCATTGCACTAGGATATGCGGCACCCGAGTGTCTAATCATGCTGTGATTATTGTTTATTGCTTCTCTATTTGAATATTGCTATTTCTAATGAAGAAGAGGGGAAGCCCCTCCCCCTTTTCCCTATGCCCCTTTTCCACACGCCCATGCTTTGATCAGCGCAGTAAGGAGCACACAAGCGGACGATGGAGGCGGAAATGCTATAGGCCCGTGTGCTCAGATTTGGGTGCACGTTAAGGAACCCCAGATGGTCGTAATTTCCGGAGCCCTCCCCTATGGCGTCTCTCATAATCGTATGGTGGTTTTGGGACGTTAAACCCCACAAATTATCATCATCAGCACACGAGCAGAGTAGTAGCAAAACATGCCGTAATTAAAAGTTGGTCCACCATTGACTACGATCTTTACCAAGTTTAAGCACATTGAAACGCATGTTATGGGGAATCGCAACCATCACGAAAGTTAGGTTTTGGTGGCAAGGTACACCTCGTGTGTTTATTCCGGCGAAGAGTAAGCATATATATCACAGCCTGACGCGCCTCTGCGTACAAGTGGCTGGCAGGTTGGCTCGCACTTAAGTCGCTCTATTTAAGCGCACACGGGTTAGCAGCGCCATCACCCCTGGAAAAGCAAGCTGGTCCACGCAGCTGTTTTATGCGCTGAGTGCTTTGTGTTTAAAAGCATGCACGTCTCACTTGAACCGTTCGCGAACCCGAGATGAACAGCTTGCTTCCGCGCTAGCGTGGTCGACAGCAGACTCGAGATATAAGTGACTATGGTCACATACATTTATGGGCACGCACAGGGTTCTCCTTCAGGGTGCAAAGTTCACGCCGCACCCCCCACCCTCCCTCTTTATTTGTCAATATTTAGGACTCACTTTGCGTTGCGTTACCCCTGGTCACACACACACACACACACACACACACACACACACACACACACACACACACACACACACATATATATATATATATATATATATATATATATATATATATATATATATATATATATATATATATATATATATATATATATATATATATATGAACAAAGCTTCTTCTGGCTACCGTAATAAAAAAGTTATAAACTTTGAGAGTCGCGCAAATGGTAGGGGACGTTTAGTGTGAGCAGAAAAACTTGGCATGCTATCGAAAAGAACACCAAGATCACTGAATTCATATGCCTTACATAGGGACATAGTATTGACAAAGTATGGAAATGACGCGATGAATGTTTTGCGAGATATACTAACGAATTCAATGTGGTCTTTGAAGTATTCAGACAAAGGTTATTGTTGAAACACCATTCAAAGAAAGAACGCAAATACGACTGCACCAAGCGACAGTCCTTAACTGAATGAATTTCCTTAAATATCTTAATGTCATCAGCATAAGAGAGAAAAGAAGAATAACAAATTGCAAAAGAAACGTCGTTAACCTAAATTAAAAATAAGAGTGCGCCTAATACCAACCCTTGAGCAATCTCACTAGTAAATTTGTGCAAAAAAGACGTTAGACAATTTACGGCAAGATAGCATGATCTATTAAGCATATAGCTGTGCAAGAGATTCACAAAAAAATATTCAAAATAAAAGATTGCAAGTTTGACCAAAAACGGTGAGTGGCTGACTAATCAAAAGACTTGCTCAGGTCACAGTAGGCTACATCAACCTGTCCTCTCTGAGAAATGGGAAATTTGCGTCATGAAACAAGCAAGATTTGAGGTAGTTGAGCGGTCAAAAAGAAACCCGTGTTCATAAGGAATCAATGGCTCATTGACGTAACATACAATAGGGACATTCCACACGAAACGTCTCAGCCATTTTGGTGACCATCTCAAATGTATTTGAAACAAAAAATTGAGCTGACTTACTGTATTAAAAACAGTAAAACGGAAGGATACTTCCGAGAAAAAAATTGTTGGTGACGTGGGGGCCTTCTGAACTTCCCGGAATATTGTTTTGTTGTTGTTTGTAGAAAATTTTATTTCAAAATAACGCTCCTTCATTCTATACCAAATTTGGTCTACAAGGTTCTTCTGTAAGGTGTGTGAAGCTTAGTAATCTTAGTGCAATTTTACTGGAACATATGCCTCCAAAAATTTAGCGAAAATGTGTTACGTTTGCATTTTTTCTACTGAAATACTGTACTTTGTATGAATATCTGAGTAGTGAATACTTACCCCATTGAGAAACTATGAAAAAAGTATGTTTAGACCTCTCATGCGGCCAAACTTTGTGAAAAAAAATCACGAAATTTAGCAAAATATTCATTTTTGTGCATATTGAGACGCTATTTGCCCCATGTGGTGGTTCAATTAAAATCACCTGGTTCAATTAAAAATCCAAAACTTAGCTGGCCTGTAGAAAGATTTTTTTTAATAAAGCAATATATAAACTGTGCTCCTGTGCATAAAGAGAGAGCTCGGAAAAAGCTTAACTTTTCCTTCCACTTGCTGAATAATAATAATAATAAGAATAATAATAATAATAATAATAATAATTGATGATTGATATGTGGGGTTTAACGTCCCAAAACCACTATATGATTATGAGAGACGCCGTAGTGGAGGGCTCCGGAAATTTAGACCACCTGGGGTTCTTTAACGTGCACCCAAATCTGAGCACACGGGCCTACAACATTTCCGCCTCCATCGGAAATGCAGCCGCCGCAGCCGGGATTCGAACCCGCGCCCTGCGGGTTAGCAGCCGAGTACCTTAGCCACTAGACCACCGCGGCGGGGCAATAATAATAGTAATAATAATAATAATAATAATAATAATAATACATCGCTCACGCACAAAACTCAATCGAAATGTCCTAATGACAGCATGCACCTGCCATCTATATGCCTAGGTTGAAGTGCTATGCAGACCGTTAGAAATAGCTCAGCAAAAACATGATTTCGAGGGGCGGGGGTGGGTGCACATTGTACTTTATGTACGTTCGTGCGTGCGTTTGTATGTGCGCCTGTATTTAAGCACACGAAAGATTGAAAATCTTGGATGTGCTAGCAGACAAAATTACAAAGGTAGCAGACAAAAAAATTAAAAAAAAGAAAACGTTCACCCACTACGCACCCAAGCGTGTATACATGCCACCTACGATGAACACGAAAAAACCTTTTATATGTCAATCGAAAAAAGAAAACTGCATGAGACCCGCGATGCGCAAAATCCATACGTGCGCGCGCAAACGGTGACGCGATGTGAAAATCAGTACTATTGCAACATCAACATTCCACCGTAGAATAGCAAAAAAGAACACACACACACACACACACACAAATGGCCTTCTACTGTGGGCTAGGAGTGGAGCTGCAGAAACAACAACGTCCCTTCAAACGTTGCCTCCGCAAGTACTCGGCTTAAATTCGAGAGTAAAAACTTTGCATAAGTAGTAAAATATTGAGTAAAAAAAATAAAATTGAGGTCCCACCGAGATTTGAACTCGGATCGCTGGATTCAAAGTCCAGAGTGCTAACCATTACACCATGGGACCAAGACAGCGAAATGTGATTTAAACTGCTACTAGAGGACTTCACAAAAAACTTTTCTGCACATAAACAAGAATTTTTTAAATTAGTATTTTTCACTTGCTAATAAACACTTTATTGTTACTCTGTTCTTAAAAGGAAGTCACCAACAGCTTTACAGTTTCAAACTCAGCACGCTGCTTATACACTTACTCCAAAGATGGCGCCACGTCACAAGCACAACGTTCAATCAAGGGAAAAAAAAAAAAAAAACCGTGTTCTACTTTCTACGCGTTGCAACGGTTGTAGTCTTGTTGCACAGTTCTCAGATATATTAATCGAGTAGAAGCCACTGCATTTACACGCCTTATTTCGCCGTGTCGCTAAGGTGAAGATTTCATCATACAAACCAGCAGCAGTGGCAGTAAATGCATGGCAGAACAGCCGTCAGAGAAACTGGCTTTGTGTCGGCACGAATATGCATACACCCAAGCCAAGCACCCTGACGGCATCCACCTGTACAAAAGTTATCCCATTAAAATTCAACTCACGCAAGTACGGCGAGTTCTAAGGCCGTCCTCGTATTCCAAGTACGCCGTGGGGTCCATCGTACTGTGGTCGAATGCGCACCACAACGTGCTTCTTTGGTCGCTGTCTCCTCTGTGTGCTCCCTAGATGGCTGCCTTGTCCCTACACAGCTGCCAAAAAGGAGTTACTCAGCAAGACATGATTCTGATGTTATTGTTGCAAGCACGCTTTTTGGGCGTCGGAATTGGTCTCGCATGAACGACACACTGTTTTTTTTATATATTTTATGTCCAGAGCATTTCAGCGGGTCAGGCTGTCGTACGCGTTCGTCGTCGCTTGATCTACAAGGGCGGCGCCAGGCACGGGTGGGCTCCCGAAATTCTCACCTGCCCCCCCCCCCCCCCTCCAAGAACAAGCACGCATCTTGGCACCGCCCCTGTTGGTCTGAAATAAAAACACATATAGCAAGAAAAAAAAACACATATAGCATAGCCAGCTGTAGCACAATGAGCGCTCACTCGCATCAAAATGAAATGATGTTCATCGTCTTTGATAAATCGTGTTCTTCAACCGCCTTGATGATGATATTACCTGCAGACTATGGCTAGGCAAACAGGAAAACATAAACCACGTCTGGTAATTGAAAGAGGAAGTCCTGCAATATAGAGAGAAAGATAAAAATACACATCCACACGTATATATATATATATATATATATATATATATATATATATATATATATATATATATATATATATATATATACGTATGGATGAGTATATTAGAGCATATTCACTCCGACGAAGGCAGGCCCACCTGCCGAAACGTTAGTAAAACTAGTGTTTTTTCGCACGTTTGTCGACCTCTTTTTATACTGCATTTTCCACCGGATCCATTGAATATCACCCCACCATATATATATATATATATATATATATATATATATATATATATATATATATATATATATATATATATGCTACCTGAACATGCTACCTTAAGGTAGCATATACAGTAACTCTATTAAAAATGTATGACATCTGAACAACCAAGGCGGGGCAGTATCGTAAGGGTATTGCGATAGCACTTCAGAGATCCTTGTTTTTTGTTTTTTTAATTATGGTGATTCGTGCAAGGATGTTAAATGGTGAAACACACAAGAAACAGCTGCTACGGAAAAAAATATGGACACGTTCAATTACTTACTACTTGATCATATGTATGCGGGTATGTTGCTATGCGCGACGAACTTTGATCAGTTCGTAACATTTAACTGCCACAATAACATGTACGTGCGCTTGAACTTCGGCCCCAACGAAACAAGACCGCCCCCGCCATGTATCGAACCTCCAGAGCTACCGCGGAGGCTCCGTACAAGTCGATCTTCGATGTCGCAAAATCTCAGGAGTCGGTGACATATATTTTAGGCGGTAATATGACAACGTATCGCGTTGATGTATACCTTCACCATCAAGCGTAAGTTGCGCAAAAATATGGTGTTCTAAGCTAACCTTTCAAATGTATTGTGAGGGGCTATGGTAGTAGCTGGACTATGAAAGATAATTGTTGGGTAAAAAGCTCATAATATTGCAATCAGTAGCGCGCAGATAATTGTTGAGTAAAAAGCTCATAATTTTGCAATCAGTAGCGCACAATGTTTCTGTTATTTCGTTGCCATGTTATCTTTCAAAATTGGTTGAATGCTGTTAATGTTCTCCTGGAATCACGTTAACCGGACATTATTGACTATACATTATGTGACTGTTGACGAGTGCACATCAATTTGAAGACGTCCCTGCATCAAGGGCGGATCCAGCCACTCTTTTTAGGGGGGGGGTCACCTGAAGTAACACCTGAGAGATGTCATGACTCATTTTGTTTTTATTAGGAAAGATAAAACTCCTTCATAGAATTTCTAGCATGTGCCCTAGTTGTTTATAGTTGTTTACAAGAGGTGGACTACGAGTACTGAAGTGAGGGGAGGTGATGACTCATATTTGAGAGGGGGAGATCACCCCTACCGCCCCCCCCCCCATCCACCACTGCTGTGCATGCATTGCGGTGTTTTATCCTAGTAGTTAGCGATAGTGTGGGCAACCATCAGCCTTTGCAATCGACATTTTGCTAGGAGTAACATACCAGTTGAGTCGTACATTATGTCATCTGAATATTTTCATAGCTTTAGTACAAACGCCGGTACAGTGTCAGCAAGTCACATGAAAGCCTCTGTGTTTTTGCATCTATGATTGACCAATACGCAACTGCACAATAGACAACGCTTGATTCTCCACCTGATACGACTCATAGCTTTTTCTCCTTGCACTGAGCTGCTGGTGACACATGCAAACGAATGCAGCAGAAAGAGAACATGTTCAACTTTATCACAGCAAACGCTTTCAGCACAGTCACAAATTTAAGAAACACACGAATGGTGCACAGGTTAGTCAGCTCTGCGCGAGAGCGAAGTTCATGCTTACTACTGAGGTGACTTGGCCTTATTGCTTTCAGACGTGGTGTGAAGATGCGTGGTCACTGCGGAGTAATCCATACCGAGAGAGATGTAGCAGAAGCAGTATACTAAAAGAGAGGTGTAGCACTGTTAGAAGTGTGCAATTCATGCTATGTTGTGTGTATCTAGCCACAAATGCTGATGATCAGGGCATGCAGAAATTATATGATCACATTTTGAAGTTTAAAGAAAAACTTAATAATTACTGGTGATTTTAATTTCCCACAAATTGATTGGTATCATTGCAGCTGTGACTTACTCATTGATATTATGCTAAACATGAATCTCCAGCAAGTTGTACATGCACCTACCCACGGTGCGAATATTCTCGACGTCTTACTTCTTAGTGACGTTTGCAGTGAAGGAGTGGTTGAAATTGAAAACGGCATTTCTGATCATCAGTTGATTTCCTTCACGGCATCAATGGGTGTGAGTAATGTCGGTTACCCCGTGAAAAAACGGAAGTTAGAGATTATCATAAAGCGGAATCAATTATTGATTATTTAGACCAGCACCTAAATATAGTCTAATGCGATGTAGAGCTTTCTTGACACGTGTTCAGGGACACCATTTCATATTGTATTGATAAATTTATTCCTTTGAAGAGTGCTAATACACCCTTGTCAAACCCTTGGTTAAGGAGATGTATTATTCAAACTAGGTGCAAGCTCAAGAGAATGAAAAAGAAACATAAATCCAAGAGTCCAATGGTTGTGGAATTAAATAACGAGTTGCTGGCTAAAGTGAATCAGGCTCGAGAAGGATTTTCCAATCATATATATATATATATATATATATATATATATATATATATATATATATATATATAGATATATATATATATATATATATATATATATATATATATATATATATACCCTTCGTGATTTTGTAACAAACTCCCCACAAAAATTTTGGCACGATTCAGGTCAATCAAAAAAGTCACACAAAAGTAACATTGATATTACAGAATACCCCCGAAAAATTACAGAACATTTCAATGATTACTTCCGGAGTATTTTTTTCTGAACTATAGACTGTTCTGAACTATGCGATGCAAGACCTGTAGTGCACGATATTACAATTTCTCAAGAAGGTGTTATTTAAATGCTTCTTAATCTTGACGTACGCAAATCTGCAGGCCCTGACGGGATATACCTAATGTTTTTTTACGACGTTACGCGGAACAGATTTGTGTTTATTAGCAGAATTTTTCAAATCATGTTTACACTTAGAGCATATTCTATTCGACTGGCGTAAAGCCAGAGTTGTCCCAATTTTTAAAAAGGGAGACTACTTTGCGGTTTCCAATTATCGACCAGTTTATATTACAAGTACTTGGTGTAAATTATTAGAACACATTGTAGCAAATTTTATTCGCCAGTGTTTGAGTGATCACAAGGTCCTCTCTCCACAGAAGCATGGATTTCGAAAGGGTCTATCGGCTACAACTCAGCTTGTGTCAGTTGTTAGTGATACCTTTGAGGTACTTGACTCGTCCGGACAAGTTGACATGCTATTTTTTTATTTCATTAAAGCCTTCGATAAGGTGCCTAGCGGAAAATTAATCTACAAGCTCGAGTGCATTGGTCTCCCTTCAAACTCCCTTTACGGAAAATTAATTTACAAGCTTGAGTGCATTGGTCTCCCTTCAAACATTATATCATGGATCCAGGCATACCTACGGCACAGGTAGCAGTTCGTATAAATTAAGCAATGCTCGTCCGTTGCGCGCCATGTAACCTTGGGCCGCAAGGCAGCGTACTGGGACGTACCACTCTTATTTTTTATCTATGTAAACAATATGTCGCTGGAACGCCCTAGTGACGTGCAGTAAACTTATTTGTGGATTACTGTGTCATATGTATTTAAAGAAAGAAACATCGCAGAATGATCACCAAAGCTTGCAGCAGTCAGTCCTAGCAATTTCAGAGTTGCGTAGACTTTGGTGAATGGAAATACATGTACAAAGAAGAGTTTTGCAGCGAGTAACGCAAAAAAATAACCTAGCATATTCTCTCACGTTCTTAACGACACCATAAGAACGGAAGTTGACCAATAAATATACTTGGCATCTAGTTTGATAACAGACTTACTCGGTCAGATCACATATCTCTTACATTCTCTGCATCCTTGTGCAAATTGTGGTTTTTTGAAAAGAAGGCTTAGAAAAGCTCCGGTGAAACTTCTAGCATATAACACAATTGTGCGCTAAAACTTGAATATACGGCGGCTGTATGAGATCCTCACACCAAGAAAAAAACATGAATTTAGAGCGTGTGCAAAGTAAGGCTGTTAGAATTGTTTTCTTAAAAAACACAAAAGAGAACATCCCCTCACTCCCAATTCTTGCCAATAAAATAAGCTCACTAGAACATCACCGTAAACTTAGTCGCCTACAGTTCCTACACAACATCATAAAAGGGGAAATTGGCCTTAAGTTGCCTCGTTTTTTAGTACCCCTAAAAACACGGTTGACTTGACACAGATACAGCTTTTATCTTACGCCAATATTTGCCAAAACCAAATCTCACATGAACAGTTTTTTTTTCGCGCGCACCATAACAGAATGGTACTCTCCACCTGTTCACGTCATAAAATCGAGGAAGTTTACAAAAGAATTAGAAAACAATTTCTCTTAAAGTTGAATATATGCATGAGCAGTGTTTCAACTTTTCTTGAAGTTCTGTCATGAATATCATGCTGTGTGCAGTTCCCGGCTAATGTGTTAAGTTTTTTTCGTAGTTTATTACCTGTGTAAATTGTTTTGCGAAGCAATCGTCTTGCACTGTTCGTTTTTTTTTTCTTGCATTGTTATTGTTTTGTGAATGCTTTGTCCTTGTATTATTGTATTAGCCCCTCCTTCATGGGCCGGCATATTGGCCTGCAGTATCAATGAATGAATGAACAAATAAATAAATAAATAAATAAATAAATAAATAAATAAATAAATAAATAAATAAAGCTGTAAATTATGCTGGCGTCGATACACTTGCACTTCGAAATCATTTAATCTGATCACAAAACGACAACTAAGAAATTCTATAGCATCAGCAAGTGATGAAATTAAACTGCTGTCTCATTTAGTCATGGAATGGCTGCATTGCCTCTTTGACGTCGCTGAGGAACTTTCTTTACATTTTAACCTCATCGCAACATATGAAAAATATCCCTGGAGTAGCCACGGTCGTGGACTGGGAGGTTTAACCAACCCCCTCTCCTCCATCAAATTTTTATATGTACATATGTATGTATATACGGGTGCAGACACAAACGCCTGCCCTATATTGCATAAAGTATGAAACACCCTACCACCCCGACAAAAACTTTTGGATTCGCTACTGCCATCAGACCGCTATTTCTTTGCAAACAGTTTGCAAACCATCCTCACTTTCGAAGCAGGTGCTGGTTGGCAAGAAGTTCCGCCGGCCCGATCTTTCTAGATCTTTCCACATATCAGCGCTGCGTGTGTCAGCATTCCTTCCAGAGAAATTTCTGCGAATTCCTATTTCCTTAAGTCCTAGTTTTTAAAGAGAAGGGTCACTGCGTATAATGAGCTATTCTGTTAGGTAAACATGCGGCGATTTGCTCGTCGTAGATGACAGGCAAAAAATATATCTTAGCCTTTTCGAAAGCGACGTTTTGCCTATTCAAGGTGACTGGTGCTTTGAGAAATATCTACATGGCACGGATGTGAATGTACTCAATTTCCGTCGCGACATGGGCACTAGGTATACAGCATTGGCGGTATAGCATGGTCTTGAGCTGCTGTGCGCGAGGTCACGGATAAGATTCTCACTCATGACACAAACGAGCGCTCCGAAAAAGCGCGCACCGCCAAATTCTAGCGACAGTAACGATACCAAGCGCAGAGAGGTGCCTCAAGGTCAATGATAAAGAAGAAAACAAACATCCAAAGGCTCCCCGGGCGCGCCGTGTCTCCCCCCTCGGAAGCCTATACTATAGTCTCGCCGACCATCCTCCTGACATCGGCGGCCGAGCAAGTGCTGGAAGGTTCTCGAGGGAAAGGGGTGTGGTGATGCAGAGTTGCGTCACGACTCGCGTATGGCCCTCGAAACGTTTCGCGCTTTCCCCAGCCTTGGCTGTGCATCGCGCCAACGAAACGATGAGAATTTTTTGGAAAAATTTAATTTCTGCACAAACTTTTCAAGTATGAACCAACTCAATATGCTGCACAATTTTTCAAGTATGAACCAACTAGTCTCCAAGAAAGTATTGCTTCGAGAATTTTCTGGAATGTAGCGCGAAAGGTATTTAAGCGAGCAGCGGAGAAGGGAGATGGAGAGAAGAAGAGAGTATGCACCAGAGTGCGTAGGTTGTTTCCGCCATGTCGTCGGCGAAGGTTTTGTCCTCAGTGACAAAGCAGGAGAAGAAGAGAGTATACGTCAGAGTGCGTAGGGTGTTTCCGCCATGTCGTCGGCGAAGGTTTTGTCCTCAGTGACAAAGCAGGAGAAGAAGAAAGTTAGCGCCAAGTGCGTAGGGTGTTTCCGCCATGTTTGTCGGCGAAGCCCTTTGTCCTCAGTGACAAAGGAGGGGAGGAAGGAAGTTAGCACCAGTGTGCGTAGGCAGAAGATGAAAGTTTTGCGCAAGTGTGCGTAGGGTCATTTCGCCGTATCGAATCGGCGAAGGTTTTGTCCTTAGCGACAAAGCAGGTAATGAAGAGGATTTCCACCTGAAGTATGAAAACTGGTGCTACAAGCAGCAGAGTGTTAGACTACCGCCAGAGAGCTACCGCCAGAGAGCGAAGACGTGTCCTGCAATCGCAACGCGTGGGAAGCCGACGTGTTACCGGCGAAGTTTGGTGCTTGGAGAGCGGCCAATTGAAGACGCGAGGTTTCCTGAAAGAGAAACTTCAGGGGCAGCGGAACGACAACAGTGCTGGACTTTGAGTGAGTGATTCTCGGAAGAGTATCACTCAGACTTTTGTTCCAAGGACTTTGGACTGAATAAGTTTTCGAACTCTTTAGTCTTTAAGTGTCTTGGTTGTTCGCTGCATGCGATTACATTGTAGTGCGTATTGTTGTTTGTGTCCGTTGTTTCGAGTGTGGCTGATTGTAATGTGTAGTACGTTGTTTGATTGGTGACATATCGTATTCAACTATTGTCGTGTGTGCACATTTCTTTATCGTTTTGATCTGCCATATTTAAGAATATAATTTTGTTTCGTTTATCAACTCTCGGCTCTGACTTGTTCTTTGGGCCACAGCCGGCGCCCACTGGCGCACCAAATAGGACCACTTCTAAATTGTCCACGCTTTTGTGGCTCAGTTTGGGGGGCAGATACTTCGGCCCTTGGAATTAGCCCGGCGATCGCCTCCCTAATTAACGGGACCTGTGGCAACTCACTACGAAAACTTCTGATCCGAGATGAAGGAAAAAAACAAAGCAAAAAATAAAATAAAAACACATTTTGCCGTGTGTTAGGCTGAGCTTAACGAATCTCCGTGAAAATTGAAGCAAAGTTCTCCCCTATGGCGTTCCTCATAAAATACTGAAAGTTTATGCGATTTTAAAACCGATAATTTAAATATACAGAAGATCCCTTGTGCAGTTACCTCACTGCAACTGATGCCTACAACGAGTTTGCATACTTAATTTGCCCTTTTAAGCCTTATACACAACTTGTAATGCACATTCTGACTTAATAAAGACCAAGAGAGAGAGAGAGAGAGAGAGGTGAAGAGAAAGACTGGAAGGTTAACCAGATACTGGCCTCCGATTTGCTACCCAGCATAAAGATCGAGCCGTAAAGGTACCAAGTATTTGAGAAACAACAAGCTGCACTGTTTCTATTAAGACATGTGAGGTATCCATTAATAGGAGTTATGCATTTATTGTGTTTGCATATTTGCAGCTAAGGCAATGCTAAAATATGCTAATAGCTCATGCGTAGTCGTATCGTTATGCCCGAAGATCATGTACTTTTTTTCTGCACGTAGCTCAAACGCTATGTATCCATTCACACATGATCGTGTCAAATGCTTTTTTACCTCGACTAAAATGTCGGATCATGAAGTTCCGTCGAAAATAAACGGTTACTGCAAGCGGCCTGCAACAAGTACCAATGTTTTCGCCAACAAGACGCATAATTATCCACACAGCGCACACTACACCCAATGTTCTCATTTTAAGCATCCATAAATGCGAACCAATATTATCGATGTCTTTCAATCAACGCGCACATGCACATTTTCGAAGGCGATGCCGCTGTTCTTCGCACAAGCCGCCGCGTGCGTTCGCTTCTCCAAGATAGAGAGTCAGCCAGAGTGGCAAATATTTCGTCACGCAGTTTACCACACACCTAGATGTTTTCTGGCGCATACCAGATCTAATATTGCCCCAGTAAAATAAAGTTTAAACTTTTGAAAAAAGAAAAAAAAACTTCTCCCAATCCCCACGTGACTATATCACGCTGAGGAGTTAACGGAGGTACTTTGCCAACGAGCGCCAGCAGCGCCTTGTATGTACATCGGTGACATCACGCTCTGACGTACCCCGGTAGAGGTCTATTGTCACACCAAATGGGGCATTAAAAAAAATGACCGGTACGGCAGCCACGTACCCCTGATTTTATGCTTTGTTTCATGCGAACCAAGCCTAAATTCCAGCCACATCGTTGCATTAAGCCTGAAAATGCCCAATGTTGCTCGGCGTAGGACAACATTAGTTCCCGCTTAACCGCTTAATTCGGCGACCGGCAGGGCCACACATCACCATGGGACCGTGGACGTAACACAAGCAGTGTTATGTCTGGACGTAGCACTACCCTTGGCTATAGTTACGTCTGGACGTAACGATTGTGGTGGCTATAGTTACGTCTGGACGTAACGATTGCGGTGCTTACAGTTACGTCTGGACGTAACCCTAGCAACACCGATTTTTTTAATTGTCTTCAAGTTAGTATTTAAAAGAACAGCTCCTTTTGTATTCAATGAAGTATAAGGAATGCTTTTTAATTTTTCATGCACAATTGTGTGGCATATCTGGAACCTTATGAATATTACATGAGACTTATTATGTTGAACCAATCAAAATGCACAAACAGTGTCGTCACTTCCGATCATGAATATAGCCACTGTGTGTGTTGCTGTATTTCAAAAACAATATCGTTTCTCCGTTGAAATAAACTATAAGTGCTTTGTTTTTGGTGTTGTTACTCGCGCAACGATATCTGTGCAATCCACAGTTCGACAGGAAGTAATGAAACTACCGGCTTAGTTTGTGTCACAGGTACCCTCATGAATGCACTATTAACAGAATATTTTCGGCAGATCCCATACGCTGTAAGAATTGATGTAATGCAAAGCAGCAAGCAAAGGGATGTGAACAGAGCCTTGTATGTCCTCGGGCAAATGAAGTCATCCATGTCATCGCCTTAACCACTCGGCCACCTCGCCGGCGCAGTCATCCATGTCATAGCATTCAGTTTCTTTGTTATGCACGCATCAGTGTACAATCTTTCAATACCATTCTAGCCAAACGTATACTCTAGTACGTACAATGCATAACCTGTCATTATGTTCATCACGCACTTATGTCATGACATCCATATTTTCACGTTAACACCTGCAGTTTATGTTCGTCATACAATCGCATCCTGCAATACTTATTTTGGTGTGTTGAACTAGCAAGATGGCCGCGAAGAAATTCATGCGGATTTCTCAGAAAGAAAGCCTCTTATTTGCCAAAAAGTTTGTCTTGGTCCAAGTTGGAACTCAGGACCAATGCCTTTTCGGGGCGGTCACTCTATCGTCTGCGCTAACTAGGAAGCTAGAAGATGGCCGCGTGACAATGGATTCATTGACAACTCGATGCTGAGGGACACAAAGTGAAGCGCGGACCAGGATCAATTTTTGGGGGGCATCTGAGAGGCTTGCTTTCTGAAAAATCCACGTAGATTTCCTTGTGGCTTTGTGCTAAAAATGGATGGTTGTCTGTTTTTCTTTTCTTGAACCCTCTTTCCGCCACCTTGCAGGATTCCGCAAAACTCATTTCCATTACTTCGATTTAATTTTTCTCTGTAATACTGTGTCTTATTTGCATTACGGAATTCAGTGAATGGAAAGCTCAGGAAGAGGCTAACCAGAACTGTTGGTTTGTATGCCGCACGGCTTTTAAAAAGCTAGCCAGTGGGCAAACAAGGACCCACTACTACTGTAATAGATCAGGAGTGGCTAGACCAAAAGAAGGTCATGGTAAACATCGAGAGAAAAGTCAAAGTACCTGCAAGTCTGGTAAGATATGCCTTTCATTTCTCACTGTGATGAAGTAGGAGAACTTTCAGAGTCTAGCAGCTTAGGATATCTGCATAAATGTAAGGTACCAAAAGAAGCACTACGGACATCAAGCAGAAATTCAGCACTTGAAGATGACTGACGAAGAAAAGGCCAACATAGCGGAGCACCTGGAGCACGGTGTGCCCATGAAAACCGTATTGAAAAATATATGAACATCTGTTGCTAGCAAGCTAAGACCAGCACATTCGGCAGAGCGTGTAACTCTGCATAACATCAAGCGGCAGTTTCACATTGCTGCTCCTGAACAGTGTCACCCTAATGATGCTGTTAGCGTAGATATGTGGGTGCAAGCAATGCGAGACAAAGGTGAAATGCTTGTCCGCCTGTGTAAGGCACAGGGTGCAGTGGACCCAAATGGTACTTTTGGTGCGACTGATTTTGCCCTTGCTCTGATGACAGAGCCACAAAAAGAGTTGTTGAAAGAATTGGGCACGGGGACTGTGTGTGTCTCGACTCAACACATGGAACTACAGGGTACCAGTTTGAGCTGACCACTGTTCTTGTGCTAGATGAAGTGAGATCAGGTATACCTATAGCCTATTTCATCTGCAATAAGATGAATGAGAAATACTTGGTAGCTTTTTTTCAGGTTCCTTGAGTTCACCATCAGCAAAAGAAGTGGAGGCTAAAACATTTATGTCTGATGATGCCTCACAATTTTATAAGGCATGTTCATCAGTTATGGGTGCTCCTCAACATGAACTTCTTTGTGCCTGGCATGTGGATAGGAATTGGCAAAAAGAAAATACATGAGTGCGTTGAAAATCAGCTGAGGCCTGACGTCTACCACAACGTGAGACTCCTTTTAGAGTTCCTTGACCAGCAAGAATTCGAAGAGTATCTTCAGTCATTTCTTGACATTCAAGAAGCAAAACTGGGGGATTTTCTGAAGTACTTCAAGAATAACTATGCTGTTAGACCTCAAGAGTGGGCTTACTGCTTTAGGACTAGGGCAGGTATCAACACCAATATGCACCTTGAGAGTATGCACAGGACGTTGAAGCACAGCATGTTGGAGGGAAGGAAGAATAAGCTTGTTGATAAACTAATTTCTGCCCTAATAAATTTGACATATCACTTCTTGATGAATAGGGCAATCCAGATGATCAAAAGAGCAAAGGGCAAGAAGTTGAGTGCAATCGAAAGGTACCACAGGTCTGGCACTGAAATGGTAGGCTGTGCAAAATTAAACGAAGATGGCGCGTGGACTGTGCCTTCTCAGTCTACTAAAGGGCACTCTTATACCATGACGAAAGTTACGAATGACGCTTGCTGTCCCTTAAGATGCAAGGAATGTGCAGTGCATGTGCATACTTACAGGTGCACTTGCTATGCGCACCTGATACATTTCACAGTGTGCAAGCACATTCACTGTGTCGTCATTGCTAATACACCATCAAGCAGTGACAATAATGACTATGAGAGCCCACCTGAAACAGCAAGTGAAATGAGCCAGGCATTGCACATAATGGAAAGCATTATGAAGCTGGACGCAGCCACAAAAGTGTCAAGTGCAGCATTATTCAAAGCAAAAATGGAGTCTGTCAAACAAGCAATAGTGGATGGCGAAGTGTCGGAAGAAGTGGTTGAGAAGGCGAATAAGTTGTTTGAGCCAGTCTTGAAGCTTGTTGAAGGCAACAAGAAAAGAAAAATGCTAGACCAATCTAATGAACCAGCAAACAAGAAAGTCGAGCGTCAAGTCAGATTGTATTCTACAAATAAGCCTAAATCATCCCAACTTTTATCAAGTCTTTCAAAGCCTACCGAAGCTCAAAAGGAAGTTCTGAAACAGCAGCTCATGGACAGAAATGTGGAGTCGGCACAGATAATCACATCAGCAGGGCATGACTACAGTTAGCAAAAGAAACTGTCCAAATGGTGAAGTTCTCAACCAATATTGGGTTACTAGGACTTAAGAATAATGAAGCAAGTTGAGTGCTTGCCCACTAGCACGCTTATCACGACAGCCTTTCTCTTAAGACCACTGGTTTCCCTCCTTTGTGGTGGTGTGCAGCCGTACATAACAGCTGGATGGTACGTGTGTTAGAGCATGAGAGGTGCCTCCATGCTTTTTGTATGAGCTGTTGGTAAGTGTATAGTGAGTGGATACAATCTCAGAATCCATAGCTTTGGTGTGCAGCCATACATAACAGCTGGATGGTACATGTGTTAGAGCGCGAGAGGTGCCTCCAAAATCGTTGTATGAGCTGCTGGTAAGTATTCCTGTAAACAGTGTAAGTGCATTTGATGGTGTATGTAGTTATATCATATATCTTCTAAGGTGTTTGTTGCTTATAAATGTGAGTAAAGTCCCTGTGGTTGCACAGTCGCTGTCCAACCACACCACAGTGGCTGTGGTGTGGTTGGACAATGGGCGACACAGCTTAAGCTTGTGGTTCAATTCCGGGCTTAAGTGATGGGACACAAATGCACAACTGCTTGTGTATAGGAATTCCCAACAGTTCTAACATACGAGACAGAAACTCTGGAAGAAGCTAAAGACTGTAGAGTGTACAATTGAATGAAAAATTGTAGGCGTAATTCTAAAAGATGGGATGACAACAAAATGTATCTGGGAACACACAGGAGCAAGCAATATCCTAGTAGATCTTAACAGAGTACAAAGCGGACCTGGGCAGTTCACGACATGAGGAAAGACTGTTGATTGGAGCCAAAAAATGTATACCAAGAGATAGGAAGGGCAGCAGAAAACTGCAAAAAGCAATTCAGAAATAGAGGATTAAAATGAAATCTACTGATGCAGGGCAGGGTGGGTTGGAGATCATTGGAGGAGCCATCAATCTGCAGTGGACAGAAGGCAGGTTCAAAACAGTGGCTTCAATTTAGGATGTAAATGTGTGCTTATCAATTTATATTTTTACTGCCTCTTCCAGCTAATTATTTTTTAGATTCCAAAACTTGGCGGTACCTGCTGTGGTGATGTATGCAGTGCTGTGGTCGTGAGCACTCTGTTAATGCATTTACATACTTGGCTTGCCAAATTTACAAATTCTTGCTTAAAACGAATCCGCCGCGAAGATAGAGTGTTTAGGGTGTTTGGCTGCCGAGGCGAAAACCAAAGGTCAATGCCATACGCAACGGTCACATTCTGATGGAGGCAAAATGGTAAAAACTGTTGTACGTACGTGCAATGTCAGTGCACGTTAAACGACACCAGATGGTCAAAATTTACGGAGCCCTCCACTACGGCGTGCCTTATCATATCATTGTTTTGGCACGTAAAACCACAAAAATTACAATTACCGATGATGACCACTGCCTGAACAGGTACACTGATGACAAGTACACCTTGTTGATATTGGCACTGGACTGAGGCTTCCATTAATAATAAAATTGCTCTATCTGATACAGTTGCTTAATTATTTAACATATTACACAGTGTTTAGTTAGTGAATTTTCTGACCTGCAATTTCTCACTGACTATCATTTCAGATTTTGTAGATTTTCCAAAGCTCTGGAAGAACCAAGATATCAAAAGCCTGGCCAAAGTTTCATGTTCTTCCGAAGTGAAGGCGTACCAGTTACAGCCAACAGCATTATAATAAAAGCCTACTGTGAAAATGTGACCTGGTTGCCTTCCTATGTAGATAATGCATGAACGTGGTGTCTGCACTACTTCCATAACGGTGATGCAATACAGTTACATTTCAAGCCGCGTGGATTAGGTGCAAGGCGCATCAATTGAAGTTTACGGAAGAGTCTAAATCAGTTTAAAATAATAGTTTTAGATTGCTTTGATCATTATTAATATTATTATTATTGCTACGGTATTTGTACGTTTGTTACGCCACTTTGCATTTCGTATAAAATTTACAAAGAGCTCGATCGACATAGACATCGTCTGCAATGGCAGGTTGTTTACTTGCAAACATGCATGCAAAGTTCGCGCGATACGAATTATTTTTTCGCGACTTTCTTCAGCTATACGCATTAATTTTTGCATTTGTTATGAAGCTTGCCATATGTTTTGTCACATGTGAAGGTGTAATACTTCTTCACTCTTAGACATTCGTATTCGACCACTACGACAGGTGAGTAAGGTACACGCTATGAAGCAACTTCCAATTGATCTTATAGTGCTTTGTACAATTGTCACGCGCTCTACTTTTGATAGGTACGAGCTGTTTGATCGATCACTTGCGCTAGATGTGTCGAACTCTGAAAATTCATTTCCGATTATTGGCACACGATCGTCAACGGGCATGCATGCGTGGACACTGCACTATATATAAGCTCCGCACCACATTCAAGTGTATGAAGTATTGGCGTGAATAAATAATGCTATACTGATGGGCGGTAATGGCTGCCCAGCACCCACTCAGATGATACCGGTAGTGCATAATGCACTGTTGATTGCAGTTAAGCCCAATCAGGATCAAATTTCTCAATAGTGGCCGACTCATTTCTTAAACCGGCTCGCAGTAATCACGGCAGAGAAATTTTATCTGGTGAGACTCTTTCGTAATCAAAATTGACAGTGTGACACCCATAGAATACCTATTTGTCTGAGAGGTCAGCTTGAGGATATACAGGTGTAACTAGATAAGAAAGGCGAAATACATTGTTCGGTGGCAGCCGATACTCAATGGGTGGCATGAAAGTCTTGCTGAACCCTTCTCGCTCAACTTGTACAATCAGCTTATTTGCGATATGTGTCCACTTCGTCCTGTTCTTTGCATTGCTATAACCAAAATGGAACTCTACCAACTAACCAAGCTGTCATCCTTGCTGTGATATACAAACAGATGCAGTCACCTACAGTGCACACTATGCGCTCACTTTCTTGACTCAATTTTCATGATGTACAGCCTGACACTTAAAAACACCTTGTGGCTCTCTTGTTTACAGTTCATCTGCCTTGGTGCAGTTGACCTGCCAAGATTGTATGCCTTGCAAACTCGTAATTGGTATGGTGTCTTGGTGCCATGCCTTCCATTGCTTTCTCTCAGTAGCATGAAATGTATGCAGCCATTTATCGTCTGCACCATAACAGAGATGCCTCAACTTCAGCAATGCCTATGTTAACCCAAACTGCCTTCTAAGGAAGTATGTCAACAATCCCAGCACTATGTGCTGCTGGGCCTCATAAAAATAACAAAAACTTGCTCGATGGCACAAACTGCCCATATGCTTTAGCCCCACAATGCAACTGCGCAGTTCTCAGCAGGGTTCGTTGGGAAACTCTAGTTTTACTAACACTGTGATGTGCTGTCAGCTGCAAGAGAATAACTCGTTTATAACAGCTCACTTTTGCAGAACGGAGGAGGGGTAATGTATGTGAAAATGGCCATCCACTACTGTTTGTTGCACAAAACTGCAATTAAGTCCATATGAATTTGTCATGAAGAACAGCATTAGTTGGTAAAAAAATTTTGATATGGTGTGCAGTTTGAAACCATGACAGACGCGTTTTCGGGATGATCTCTGTACCATTTAAGCAAACCAATATGCTGCCAGCAATCACAGTGTGAGGGTGAATTCAACTCTTAGTGCATGGACACTGACAACCAGCTGCAAGTAATCTTTTGAAGTTTGGTTTTCATAAATATATGGTAAAGAAGAATTACGTGCTAAAAGCTGCAGCATGTTTCCGCAGGTCTTTTGCCACATTCAGTGTACGTGCTCAGACTTTTTGGCTTATTGGCCCTCGCACAAGACATTGCTAGCCTCCTAGTTATATCTGTAGAGTAACAAACCCAGAAAGGTGCTGGTTCCAGGCTTGAGCCTAGGAACACAACATTTTGTCTTTCTTTCCGAGAAATCGGTATGTATTTCGTGGTAGCTTTGTGCTAAAACAGGTGGATGGCCAATTTCCAATTCAAAATATTTTGTTCTCTATGCAGATAATGTAATGTATGTGAGTGTAACTGTGATGTCTTTAACCCTTTAAGTGCCAAATAAATTACGAAAACTTGTTCAACATTTGCCATTTTTTATAGCAGGACAGTACCAAATTGGGCTAGTTGGTTGATATTCATTTTTCAAAGGTATAACTGTGCTTTTCTATGTCCCTGTCTGCTTAGTGCAGTTATACCTTTGAAGAATGAATACTTTTGTACAACGTGAAATGCTTCGGTGACGTGTTCAGAACAGAAAAATACTTGCGAAAACACTCTGCATTAGATGATGCATCATTCATCATTTTTCGCACAGTCATGCAATACCTCATTCCTGAGGCATTTGAAGTGTAATCTCAAATAAAATTCAAATATGAATAAAATAATCAATCACCAACATTCTCATCACTAACCCTTTCATCATCTAAAGGAGAAAGATATCCCATGTGAGATTGCCTCACAGATGATGCCATTTCGTTTATAATGAACGGAAAACCAAGGCACGCATCGCCCTTTCAGTAGGCAGACTCAATAAAAGCGGGAGTCATGAACCCGGTGCTGCCGTCTGTGTTTTAAACAGGAAAACACCATTTCAGTGAGCTCCTTGAAACATTGTTAAAGAGCCACGACGAGCACAGGTTGTCATAAGTGCTTGCGGGGTTAATCATGTCCAGATGAGCTAGGCTTGGAGCATGCTGCCAAATGTGATAACAGGAGCTTCAAGTGAGTGCCCTCAAATGTTCATTGTTACAGCACTCCAAGAATGAGGGAAAAGCTAAGAGAATCAAACAATGGGGCACAGCACGACATACCTTGGCTTCTTTCCTCACGATGTAACATAATGAAGCAGTACCCACTAGCCCACACTGCATTTTAAAATGTGTTCAGACCTACCTGCTTGGCAAATTCACGAATAGCAATAGAACAGAGTGCTTGCGGAGATAGCAAGGCCGTAACTACAATGCTTGCACATACACACCTGAGCATGCAGAGATAGTGTCCTGTATAGACAGTCACTAGCTTGATGAATGTGCAATGAATGCAATCATTTGTGCATTGAATGTGTGGTGATATATGAGATTTCTACATTTATTTACTGCAATATAGAAAAGTTCAAGATTTTTTTTAGTAGGGTAGTAGTGATTAGCATCAATGAAAGAAAATTAGTGCAAAGTCATGCTACATGTATTCCTTTCGATTGAAACACCCTGGATTACAATGTTAATTATAGAAAAGTAATACCATAGTCTCGTTATTTTAAGTACGCCCCTGTTTCTACTAATCTAAATTGGAAAAAAGTGTGCTTGCGAATCTAAGCACTCAACCATAGTGCTGTAGCAGAGTTCGGCACGGACCGAGACTGCATCATGCAGTGGAGGAAGCAGCGGTAGCAGATTTTAAAGGGCACTACAACATGCAAAAAGGCAATAGCGTAGCCAGGAATTTTTTCGGGGGAGGGGGGTTCAACTATACTTTTTGCATGTTCGTGTGTGCCTTTGTATGTGTGCGTGTGTGTATACACATGCAAAACAAAAATTTCGAGGGGTGTCTGAATTGCCCATGTGTTTGAATTGCCCATGGATGATCTCCCCCACCCGGGCTACTCCCCTGCAAGTTCACGGGACTATGCAAGCAGGGGCGTAGCCAGAGGGAGGGTCCAACCCCCTCCCCCACTTCCCCAAATTTTAGTTTTACATGTGGATATATGCCCACACATACAAAGGGATGCACGAACATGCAAAAACTATGGTGAAATCCCTTCCGAAAAACATTTCCGGCTACGCTCCTGCACGCAAGGGTCAGCACCCCGATCTTGAACAGGAAGTCTGCGAGTTTGTTTGCAGCAAATAAAACAGAGACTTCACTGTTCTTGCCAAAGCCATCCAGATGAAAGCAATAAAGATGACGAGAAGAATGGATATTACCCGTGCAGTGTTTGCGAAGGTAATCGGAACATTGCCACAACATCTATTTCAGCACGTGGAAGCGGATTAAGGTTGACATTGCCATTAAGTAATCTAAGAAGTGACCAAGAATGATCTCCTGTGGGACACCGAGAGTGGCGGCTCAGATGGTGCGTCGGACACAAGTGGTACAACAGACTAACGTCAGTGCTAGTACTACCTCACGGCGGGTTCACGAAGTGCACTTTTTTTATAGCAAAAGCTGTTAACAGATCACAACGGCAGTGGCAGTGGGGTTTTCGCCGCCGCCACGCATAACCACAATCGCAAGGAATACAAAAAATGAGAAAAATTTCTAGGAACAAAAGGAACTTCATGAGGTGAGAATCTCAAAGTGTGCTCCAGAGTTTTACAAGTACGTACTTGGTAGTTTGCAACGTTATTTTTCGAACCTTGTTTGTGAATTGGTATCACCTTGGCACACCTTCAATCTGTCAGAACATCACCGGAGTGAAGTGACTTTGTAAATATGTCCGGAAAAAAAAATGAACACCACTCGGCATATCGCCTTAGGAAGACCATGGTAATTTGATCAAGTCCTGGGCATTTTTTTTCTCGTCTATTTTAAAGAGCAGATCCATAATACCTTCTTGTGCTATAGTTAGCTTATCTAGACTTTGTTCACAAGAAAATCGCACTTGTGGGGTTGAGCCATCGTCCCAAATGACATTTGGTAAAAAGTCAGTTTTCCTTTAAAAAGTAATGATGCCAATTTCGAATATCTTCAGGTTGTTGCTCTAGATCAAAGGTCAGCAACCTTTTGAAGTGGAGGGCCAAGTCGCACGAAGTAGACACTGCGGGGGCTGCATGGCAAACTGGAGGGGAGTTGAATTTGCAGTCAATTAGAAAATAGGCAGATTAACAATAAGGATCTACAAAACCGGAATGGAAATCAAGTCAAAACTATATAAGCCAAAGGTGCTCACCAAACAGACGCAGAAAGTTGTATAATTGCTCATTGGTTACTTGGGAAGTGCATAGTCTAATTATAGGTGTGTGTGTGTGTGTGTGTGTGTGTGTGTGCGTGTGCGTGTGCGTGTGTGTGTGTGTGTGTGTGTGTGTGTGTGTGTGTGTGTGTGTGTGTGTGTGTGTGTGTGTGTGTGTGTGTGTGTGAGGGGGGGGTTATGATGCTGATGTGTCTGAAGCCGCATAATACTGCCTCGCGGGCCGCAGATCTCCGACCCTTGCTTTAAATTAAAATAAGTGTTGAGAACCCTAAAAAGAGTATCGTAGTGCTTTTTCTGTATCCAATGGGGCTTCACAGTGATGTATCAAAACAAGTCTGACATCACGAGAAAACTCAAACTCGCAAATACCAGAAACAGCTGTCAATGTCACGTGTTCTCGTAAACGATGACGAGTGACTGGTCGTCCAGAGCTCAGACAATGATTGCTACAATTGAGGCTGCACGCTGGGCACAGATTTTGCTAACACAGTGACCTGTGAACTTCATCAGTCTAGCAGACGCCTGCCCTCATCATCGCGCTCCTCGAGCTCCGATAGCTCGAGGGCATGAATTCATCTGTTCTCATTCACTCGATTATCCATTAAAGAAGAAGCGTTCATTCGGACGTGCCATCTTTTGTCTGGCATGACAGCCTGGTCGCTGGCAGACCTTGAGGTGCACCGCAACCTGCGTTGCCTTGTGATGATGTCTCTTGCAATCTCAGGCTGACTTGCAAATGCTGAGAAATGCTAACTTTAAAACCAGAGTTAAATATGTTATACATGTTGTCTTGCTCCCGTGTGTGGAGAACGCTGACTGTGCACAACATGGAAAAAAAATGTCCCTTCTAGGGCACCCTAAAATCGTGTCAGTACTCCTAAACCATCTAGAGGTTAAATTTAGTTGCACAGGAGTCTGCAAAGAACACGAAGCCATGAGAATTTTTCAAATGTGTGCCATAACAATAGCGCTACATGCATTTGATGATTTAAAAGAATCTTTTTCAAGTTCCGCTTTTTCCTTCGCTATGCTTTGTTTATCGACTTGTTTCTTCCTCACCATGCGAGGACGAAGAGCAGTGAGCACACTTACCTGCGAGCAAACAAGTTTTTTCCGTAAATTACATGAGCAGACACGAATGTTTATGTCACAATGAATGCGCAGGATCACCAAAAGGATTGTAGAAGAAAAGGGACTATTTCTTAAAATTTGCAGCATGCTCATCACTCCTAGTGTCGTCACGTTTGGCATTGTTGACCGCAATGGCATCCTGAATGCAATGCTCGCTTACTTGAAATGTAAAAAATTATCGAAGGCAGTTTAGGGGTCCTTTAATAAAGGTGAATGAAATATTGTATGTTATGGGCCAGCATCAGAGAAGGAGAGTTTCTTTGTTAGATCAAGAACTTTGTCAAATCTGATATCATTAGATAAATTATTAAATGTTAATATTTATTATAGAACTTGTTGGTACAGTAAATTCTAAAACACAGAGGCATTTTTCTATTTATGACACAATAATGATGACAGTGAAAAGGATGCCTAGCATTTACCCACTTCATACAATGCATCTGGCATCAAGTAAAGTTGTGCATGTGCTGCACAAAGCAAGGGGTGCATGAGTACTAAATTTTAAAATCAAATGGAATACTAATGTGAAACAAATGGCATTTGTGTAGTTTTTAGTAGTGAGGCGACTGTTCTTGATTGATATGTGTTGTTTAACGTCCCAAAACCACCATACGATTATGAGAGACGCCGTAGTGGAGGGCTCCGGAAATTTCGACCACCTGGTGTTCTTTAACGTGCACCCAAATCTGAGCACACAGGCCTTTCCGCCACATCGGAAATGCAGCCGCCGCAGCCGGGATTTGACCCCTCGACCTGCGGGTCAGCAGCAGAGTACCTTAGCCACTAGAACACCGAAGCGGGGCGAGGCGACTGGTTTTGAAGCAGCACTAGAATGGTTATTATAACCATTTGCTAAGCAGCCTAAGAATTCGACATTTTACTCGACACAAATATTCCCAGAGGAAGATTATGTTTACTTATAGGTGATAAAAGCATACGAAAACTATATAAAGTGAGGCAAAATTGTATACAGCCGCAACTAAGACCATAGAAATATTTTGTAACTGCATGTTGGAATACTGCAGTAACTGCAAGGCGGCACCTTGGCAATAGCTTTTAAATAAAACTGGCATATAAATGTCAAATAATATTGTCATGTGGCCATGACGTGTACAAAGGCAGCAGTCGGCAGGTTGAGAACAAAACTTTTATTTGGCGAACTTGTGCCAAGAAATGAAAATCACACTACAGCAATGCTCGCTTGTACTCTGATGGCAGAGAACAGAGCAGCGTCCGTCAATAAACCAGCAAGCGGTAACGCGCGTCTGCTTTTATACGTGAACCATCGAAGCTTCCAGCGTTATCGCTGGTGGCTGTGTAATCACTCTATGAAAATAGACTATTCGCGTCCAGCGTGCAATTTTAACGGATTTACGCGAACTCATCACTAAAATTCTATTGCATAAAAAAAAACTTTTGTTGAAACGTAATAAAGGCTTAGGCCAGTGCAATGATTATACCAAAACAAATTAGATATTTCTAAATATGCATTTTCCAACAATGGTGTTTTCTATCTATGCAGCCACTACTGTGTATGCCTATACGAACTTTCCTGCATCTTGTTGTAGCTGCAGTAGATGTTGATAGTTATACGCTTACTGAAATTTCTGGAAAAAAGAGGCATATAATAAGGCTATTGCAAGAAAACTAGGGATGGAGGGAGAATGTAAAATGCTTAGATTATACACAATATACATCCTTACCTTGACAGAAAACTATCCCTGGCCAGGCAAGCCGACCAGAAAATCTCTAGAGAGGGTAATAAATGGAAACTTTCGGACCCGCCGGACAACACATGGGTGGCCTTGAAAAGGGCCGTTTGATCAGAGTTCAGTGAGGTTGAAAGTTGAGCTGGGCGAATTGGTGACAGAGCATCTTAACGTGTGAAGATGAGTACAAAAACCAGACATGTAAGGAAGAATATGATTTGACAGGCCAACCACCGCACTTGCATCCAGCTTAATTTGAAGAGAAAAAAGGGTGGAGGTAATACACCTATGCACAAGTACACCACTTACAACAAAGAGCTTTGCTCATAAGAATGCATAAAGTTGTTGTATGTGGTGCACTTGTGCATGTGAGTATTACCACTTCCCTTTTCCCCTTCAATCATATTGAAGGGGAAAATATATTCATATTATCATCATATTCATATTCATATTCTCCCTTACATGTCTGGTTTCTGTGCGCTGCTTCACACGTTAAGATAGTCTAAAGCTGTCTTGGTCCATGGCGAGAGGGCAGGTGAAGGAATTCGGAACATTCTTAAGATTTGTGGCCTTTAGTGTTGCAGTGGCTGCACTTCAGCACCCTGTAGCGGGCACCTGGCTCGCTGCGCCCGTGCGACTGGATACGGAGTCCAAAGTCTCGAACAAAAGAAGTCACGATGATTTTGGCGAGCTGATTGATGCCCCGGGCTCTGTCTACATGGTAGCCGTCAAATGCGAAGAGCGTACGTCGTGGCTTTTTGGAATAGTTGAGAAAGCGAAGCTATGGGAGGAAAAATGTGATGCATTAAGGCGACAAAAAAATTTTAGGTCAACCTAAGTTGATGCGCACACACACACATACAGACAAAAAGATAGTGAACATGGGGCCACAGTGTAGTTTCATAAGATAAGGGAGAATGCAAAACTTTGGCAAGTTGGTAATTCATTATACTACAAGAAAGGACTAGCACAGTGCTTGTTTCCTTCTCGTCCTTTTTTGTGCTGTTAGTTATTACAAGGAAGAAATTTGGCAACATGATGCTACTATGCTCGGCCGCACAAGAAATGTGAAGGCAGCTTTCTCTGGCTATGTAAATATTACCAAGACTACGTGCCTATTTACTCTAGGTTAGTGCTACCGCTCAAAAATTTGACAGGGCGCCGGGTCCCACCGCAAATACCGTGGATCAATGCCATGGAAAAAGCGTTTGAAGCTATTAAGGAACAGTTATTAAGGGTGCCGACACTTCATGCTGCCGGCATAAGCAAGGGTTACATACTGGTAACAGATGCATCCAACGTAGCTTTAGGGGAATGTATTGCTCAAATTAATAAAAATGGCAGGAAATTGCCGGTGGTTTTTCTCAGCAAGAAGCTAACACCAGCCAAAACCCACTGGGCCACGACAGAGAGAGAAGCTTATGCTGTCATATGGGTATTACAGTGTCTTGAGACGTGGCTTTATGGTTCAAATGTCACAGTGGTGACTGACCATAATCCTCTGAAGTTCCTCACTTTGACGTCTCCTCAGAGCGCATGGCTGATGTGCTGGGCACTTGCACCACAGAAGCTTGATGTCACAATAGACTTAATGTGAATGTGGACGCGTTGTCTTGGCTGGCAAGCCCGCACTCGTTGGGGTAGAATATGAATGCATGGATAGGAATTATACTGATCATGGTACTGTGGGCTTTTATTTTTTTTTTCTGCAAAAGAGTAGCTACTTGGGCTGGTTGATATTGCATTTTAAAAAAATATACTTTCTTAGCACGCAGATAGGAAAGAGCGCTTTTAGTGAGTGGCACATCCCTACTTTGCACTCCTTCCGTGATTCAAGTGATTCAAGTGCATTATCTAGCCTTTACAGGAAACAACAAATGCGGACGTTGGACATTGGTGAGTTGCATCGCGAGATGTTTATGCAACACAGTGGCGGCAGAGCAGTCATGGACACGTTACCAGTGAAAAGTAACAATGTTACTGTTAGTTACCGTGAAAAAGTAACGTCGTCACTTTTTCATTACCATATAAAATAAGTAATTACTTGCATATGAAATTATAAAATATAATTAATAAAAACATATGAAGAGGAACGGAGAGTGCATAACGAGTGCAGCCAATGTCCATTAAGTCTATTCCCTATGTTGTTCATTGTGTGTCAGACACTGTTCAGAGAGCTTTGCGTCCGCTGAGCATACAAACCGCTTTTAAGCGCCGCGATAACTTGGGACACGTGTTCGCGAAACCCAAAAACCGCACACCTGGAAACGATCAGTACGGAACCATCTACAAGTACGATGTGAGGATTGCGAAGCAATATAATTACATCGATGAAACGGGCAGTAAAGGATCAGGGAAGGACAAGGAAAGGACCAGGAAAGCAGAGGTTGGTAAAGTCGACCATACAACACGTTCTTATATGGAGCTTGTTGAACACTGCTGGACAGGGTGTATGTAGCTTTGACCCAAACAATGCGATGACGCTGGCTCATGAGCAAAAGTGAGGGAGGGGAACTTCTGAAAACGTCGTTCATTTCCCACGACGAATCGGCTTGCAATAGCAACCGCAGCCCCTTGCCGGATGTTTGCCAGGAGGTGAGTGACTGATGAATTGATTGAAGTCCGCAAAATTTTCCCTCTTTCTCGTTTTTGTTGGTGTATACTGAAGATGCCACCTGCATAAGAGGTGGAACATCTGTCATTTTCTGAATTGTTGTATTAAGTTGGAGTGGACCTTTACAGTCAGCCACAAGGAAGCTTAAAAAAATTAAAACCGCAGTACCCCAGTTGGTAGAGCATTGGACGTGTTATTCGAAAAGCGCAAGTTCGGTCTCTGCCAGTGGCAAGTTATCTCTTCGCCCGTTTTTTTTTACATTCTTGGCATTTTCATTATATTTACTACAAATAACATTCCCTATATTTTCCATGGCTTATCTGTTTGTTATAATCAATCATCTGTCTAACAAAAAAACGAGCCTTTAAAATTCTCCTTTTGTTTATTCGCTAATTAATGGCACATCAGACTTTCAACTGTTTCAAGCTGCCATTTTCTAGCCACCTGTCTGTCAAACTCGATTACCTCGAAGCCTCCCAAGGAGGCTCCTTTGGCACAACAAGAGAGAGCTAGCAGCTAAAGAGTCAAAAAGAATATATATGCCTCCCCCCCCCCCCCTAAAAAGTGGAACGTGAACTTGGCAAGCTGTTCAGTTGCAACATTATTGATGAATGACATGTAGTTGACAAGTAAATTCCGAATATAGTCTTCTGCAGAGAACATATTTCTCTCTTACGATAACAGAAAGCCGAGCTAGTTGGTACGTATTCATTCTACAAAAAACAGGGCGTATGACAAGGACACAAGAAGGAACAGTAGACACCACAAACGCCGACCGCACAAAATGCTTGCAACAAATTAGTGGTAGCACATGAGAGATAAGTGGTACCGCATGCTTAAGCCAAACGTCAATTGCAAAAAGAGGAAATAAAATGTCTTAAAAATTATCTTTCACGTAGTTTGCCACGTGTGCCGGATTAATAGTGTAGCCTTGCACATGAGCATGCGCAGATAAGTTTTTTGTGTCTTCTTTCTTTTTCGTCTTTTGTGCGCTTCCTGAGTTGCTAGTTGGCATTTGTGGTGTCTACTCTTCCTTCTTGTGTCCTTGTCGTACGCCCTGCTTTCTGTAGAATGAATATTACTCTCAGCGACTTCTTCTTACCTATGAGTGAGCCCTCATGTGGAAAGCTAAAACATGGAGAAAATGTGGTGAAGAAAGTTCGAAAAAGTCAAAAGCACTTAACATTGGCCTCTAACGAGTGTTGCTGTTAAATAATTTTTTACGAAATTAAGAAAAGTAACTCTAACGGTACATTCCACTACTGTTACGGCATAAAAAAGTAACAGTGTTACAGTTACATGTTCCTCTAACTTAAAAGTAACTAGTTACCATTGAAAAATACTGGAAAAAATAACTAGTAACCAGTAAGACGTTACAAGCAACTAGCTACTGCCCAAGACTGCAGCAAAGTTGTTGGGTTGAACGATGCAGTGCCTGCGACTTGAATAAAAAAGTGAGCAGTGGGAGAATGCTAAGAGGAAGCACCGTGCACCGTGAAAGTGACCCTCACATGAGACCTCTGCGAATGAACAGGAAAAGACCTCATGAAGCAGTGTTTTTAACAGACACGAGGGGAGGGTCCGGGAGACTGATTTCAAAATGCGCCGGGTGCGCATCACGAATAAACAAACTGAATTTACCCAGTAAGACCCATCATCAGCGACACACCGAGGGCCAGCATTCTCGGTTCACACCAGTCAAAAGGGCACACTAACCTCACTGTGACCATATCTGCTTCCCACTAGATGATCGCGCGACTTCGAAGCTCATTCAAAAATAAAGGCTATACATGGGGAAAAAAATGACAAATAGAATGACAGGTTTTCTCATTCATGATGAATGGTGCAGTATGTCCGTGAAAGACGCAAGATGTCTCGAAGTCAGCAATTCTAACTTTCGATAGTGAGCTATCGAAGCCCTGTGGATGCAGTACAGAAAGAGTTAAATAAGCATATGAGGTGACTTCCGGCTTGCAAGGCTGCAGTAATGCTTGACAGAGCTAAAAAGTGGTTGGCTGAACACAGCATGGCCGGACGGACAGTTGCAAAAGAATACTTAAGGCCTGATACCGGTTTCTCCTTTGTATTAGCTGTGTCAAACATTCATCTCAAACTGGGCTCAGTACGAAGCACAAAAAGAATTCTGCATTGGAGACAAGAAAACGAAAGACACCCGGGGACTGATGGAATGAGAATGACAGTCTCCAGGCCACAGTGGAACACAGCCATAGTTTATAGCACAAATATTGCAGCACTGAGATGGTCACCGATCAAGCAAAGATGCTTTATGACCTAATTTGTGAGTATTTAGCGTCATCCTGTCAAGCCCAAGATGTCAATCCTTGAGGCTGAGAAGGCAAAGACATCTCAGAAGACGTCCTTTAATGCATCCTGCAGGCCAAATGAGAATGAAGCTGAAGCAGACGGCATAATCCACAACCTTGTTCGTGCTCTAGCGTACATTGGCAAGCAACAGAGGAATGAGCCTCCAGCGGCTTGAGGAGGCCTTGGCGAAGCCAACGGAGAAAAGGAGCCGACGATTCATCTAACGGGCGTGGAGGCACCCGAGTAACTGTCGCCTAGTCGGAGCACAGCATCCTCGGGGTCTAGGCTATAAGATTATCGGACTCTAATAGCCGTAATCTTAAGATAGGAAACATCTGCGCCCTGCGAGGCCAGGGACTTCCTACACGCCGGATGTATAAATGTTATTTCTCTCTCTCTCCCTCTAGGGGACTTCACACACAAATACTAGAAGGCCACGAAAACCATGCCATGAGAACGACTTCAGGTGATATTTAAAAGGTGCTTTTGACAAGGACAAGGTGAAAAACCACATTTATAGTGCGCGAATGTCACGAGTCCCATAGTTTCTATCGAAACATCCACTGCTACTACAGTAAATATATAGAGAGAATCGCATTGTTTTGGTCAACGTTAACTGAGTAAATGCTTTGAACAGATACACAATGGCCAGTGCAATCAGCAAGGCTCTTGGACTGTAAGATATGGAAGACATGGCTATAGCCAGACACAGCAGACATGCACAAAATGGGCAGAGAAATCTACAAAGTGGAAGCAATGCTCATCCTGATGTGAACTATTCAGCACATCCAATTCACGCAAGTGTTGACCGTGCATGTCTGATGCTCGGTCTCTACTGTTGGATACAATTTTAGAAGCATGCAGCACTTCATCAAATGTGGATACTCTAGATTAAGGGTCGGCAACCAGCGGGCCACATGCAGCCCTCGGAACAAATTCGGACCTTCCCTTCCCTCCCCCTCGCCCCTTCCGGCTCTTTCACTAACTTGGAAACACTTCCACAATGTTCTGAATCTAAAGTTGCGATAAATGAGTTGTTTTTTGTAACCTATGTTTATAACTTGGAACCTGTGAGGTTGGTGTTGAAAATAAACATGACTTCTATTCCACCTTTGGACATCATTACATTATTGTCAATTCGCAAAATGTTTTTCTCCTTACGTGCATAGCATACTCCCTCCTCCTCTCCAACCACCCCCTCTCTTCGCTCAGACGTGTGGTCCCTGCCTCACCAGCTTCATGCCATACGGCAGCCCTCCACTTGAAAAAGGTTGCAGTCCCCTGCTCTAGACTAACCTCAAGAGCCGCGCAGCTGGTGACCCTGCTTTAGGGGAGGATCACTGAGTGCGTGAGCGGGACAGTTTTTTCAGTCCCAGAGGCAATTAGTTGCTGCCCTTCAGTCATCAAGATGGATTATATATGGACTGCTTAAGTATACACTCTAAAAAAAGATATAGTTATAAGGGCGTATTTTTGTCCCACAACAATAATCCTCATCTATCTTGCGTTCCTTTCCTTGCCTTATCGCCGCGAGCCTGGCACTACCCAGTCACCAATGGCATGCGCGCTGTCAGCACGACATAGGATCCTTGATCGGAAAGTGACCAGTGCAGTCTTTTCAAGAAAATAAACGCGACCAAGCCAGATGACGATTATTGTTGTGGGACAAAAAGACACCTTTTTTACTTGATATTTTTTCAGATTGCAGTATATGCAAGTGACATGTCGCCTTGGATGACGACAAGAACAAAGTGCGTGTGGGACTGCCCTGCAGCTGCGGCACGTGCGCGAGCCTTGCATTGAACGCAGGCTGGCAGTGACTTGAATGTCCGAGCTACGACTGTTAACTTGTTTCCTGTAGTTAAAGCATCTACAGCCACAAGCGGCTGTACAGATGTAACAGTTTGCAATGAGAAATACTGGACTCATCGGCCCTCCACTGACATCAAGGAAACACATGGCGACGCCTGACCTACGTCGGCTACCCGAATTCAGCAACAGCTCCGGCTCCTAGAGATCCTGGTATTCCCATGGGAGGCTACAGTTCTTCGAAGTTAACGACATTACGGACACTTCAAATAAATGCGCTTATTTGCCAGCGCTGTGCGGGGAACAGACTTATGACATCGTCTGCACCCTCGTTCGACCCAAGCAGCCAAATCAAGTGAGCTACAAAGACATAGTCGAGATGCTGAAGGTTCACTTCGATCCTCAACCATCTGAGGTCTTCCGCAGGGCACGATTCTAACGACGCGACCAACTGGACGACGAGGCGGTCAGTGATTACGCCACGGCGCTCAAGACGCTAGCGGCAGAATGCAACTTTGGGACAAGCACAGACACTATGGCAGACATTACACTACGTAAAGCTGCGTCATCGTTTTGTTTGTGGTCTTCAGAACGAGCAGGTCCAGCATTGGCTGTTTGCAGAAAAGGATTTGACAATCAAGAAAGTTCTTGATTGTCAAGTTCTCGTATGTCAAGTTCTTGGATTGTCAAGTTCTTGGCAAGTTCTTGGATTTTGAAGTCAACTCGGGTGTAGCCTGCACACTCATCAGTGAGGCCACGTTACCCACCACATGAACAGATGGCCGACTAACAGCTTCAGACTGACATTCTCTTACGCACATGGTCAGGACAGTCTTCTGAAGTTCTCGGGATGCTGGCTTTCTACGATAGATTCTTGAAGAACAGGACAACAGTTGCCAGCTGTCTCTACCAGCGCCTTCAGAAGGACGTCACGTGTAGATGGGAGACCAAGCATGAAGAAGGATTTGACAAGCTTAAGACAATTGCTTCTCAGTCAGACTGTACTGGTACACTACGACGAACAGAAGGAGCTTCTTGTCTCATGTGATGCTTCACCATACGACATAGGAGCTGTTCTGTCTCAATGCGACGACCAGAATAGAGAGGCACCAATCTTTTTTGCATCTCGGATTCTAGGGCCGAACGAACGCAATTACGCTCAGTTGGAGAGAAAAGGCCTTGCTGTGGTGTTTGCAGCCCACAAGTATATTGTGGGTAGAAAGGAGACTTTCGCCACTGACCATCAACCACTGCTCGGCATATTGGGTTCACAAAAGCCAACGGCTCAAGTCCTTTCTCCACGAATGACCAGATTATCATCAAGTTATCGGCGTATGACTACGGCATCATCTACAGGCATGGCAAGAACCATCAGAACATCGAATCATTAAGCCTACTGTCATTACAACCACAGGTCTTTTTAAGAAATGAAATGCCAGCAAGCCGTATGACGATTATTGTTGTGGGACAAAAAGATATCCTTTTTACTCTATATTTTTTCAGATTGCAGTATATGCAAGTAAAGTGATCAACTCAACAATGGAATTTTAGCAATAAAAACACACGCTCTTACTCTTACATAAGTTCACCTATTTAGTGCTAAAATCCTAAGTACTCAGCAACTCTTCCAAAAACAAGTTCTTACATAGTGGTCAAGTTTGTAGTGTTATTTAAACATGCCAACGAGCTGTACCTAAAGTACACTCAAAGTTGCTGCTTTTCAATGGCCTTTTTGAGCCTGATAAAGAGAAGGCAATCTCTGTAATCTCAATTACACGGCAAAGCTTCTACAAAGCCCTTGTTGTCATAGAAATATGGAGCTCACGAACGAAACTTTCTCGAAGCCCATATGACAGCATTGAAGTAAAGCTCTTCAACTGACACTCTCCAAAAAAGAAGAAATGTGAAGGCAATTCTGGTAAAACGCAAGCTAAGTCTACTTTTAGATGTCCACGAAATGCTTGAAAGCCAATACTTCTGATGCCCAGTGTGACCACCTTGTAAATATTAGGCTGCCACAGGTGGTGGGCTTTCACAGACAACTGGTAAAAGCTGCTTTGTGCATGTAACCCAAGAGCAGTGCCACGTAAGTAAAAACGTGTGAGTAAAACTATCTGCACTAAACTCTCCACAGATTGGTACATGCTGCACTGTTAAATGGAACGTCTCAAACAAATGTGAAAATCAGCTAACATTATGGATATTGCCAGCAGTCTTTAATCCGTTGCAAAAGACTTCTCTGCTGAGCCAATCATTATATGACTACTGACCTACCTTCGTTTTGCAGACTGATGACGAATTCACTTCAACAAAAGTAAAATGAACTACCTCAGTAAAGCGATTTGCGCTAGAATGCTTTGGTTTCCCGTGCAACACAAACAGCACAAACCGGCTCTTTCAACAGCAGACGCGTATAGATGAGACTCTGGCTAAGAGCATGTCCAATGTTGTTACCATTATCGTTTTCATGGTTTGACGTGCTTTGTACCATTACCTTCATTAAGTTATTTTACATTCCGCTTTATTCGGGTCTGTTGGCAGTGCCGGTCGTGATCCGCAAGTCGGCAGTTTACTCCTAAAGACCTCTATTACATCATTTTACCGCAAACAATGAGCGACTAGCGCGGCTAATAGTTTTTTTTTTTTTAAGCTGCTCGCCGAGTCTGCCGACCACGACGGTACGGCATTTTCATGCCGGCGCAAGCTTACCTCGGCGTTGAAGATGCGAATACATGGCCAGCGCTTTAGCGTAGCCGTCAGCTTGCGGTTCAGCAAGCGCGCTTTCGTATTGCGCTCCGCATCGGCGTCTTCGGGGTTGAAGCAGCGTGAGAGCACCTTGAAGACGTCGTGCTGCAGTTGTGAAACTGACTTCTGAAATGTAAAGAATATGCAACCTTGAGCAAGTCACGCCAAGCATACGATAATAATACGTATCCCAATATTGTCGCATATCTCCTGAGGCTCCGCGCTGACGCTGGTAAGGTCGTTGCCTCTAACGTATAAAATGGCAAAATTGACGCGCTGGAAGTGCATCGCACTGACAGCCTTGTATATGTATAGACAGCAGCCTCTGCCATTTATAAAACTGCCTAGGCAGAGACTGCTGCGCCGCGCGGCGCATGAACTACCCCCCACGGAGGAAGGGGGGTAGTTCCTTTCCTTCCTCCGTGGCTACCCCCACACAAAACGTCTGCTGCGCCGCACGGAAGAGACGTCATGCATTTTCCGGTTAGGCGTTTTGTTTTAATAGTCGGGAGTGTCTAGCGGTACGTCTAAACATAACGATAAAAGCAGTTAAAATTACGTCCAAACGAAAAAGTGAACAAAATTGTTAGGTTTAGCGTGACAACAATACAAAATTGGCTTGTTTGCCACCTCAAAATGATCGGCAGCTGTGGCGTAGTAATAAATAAAAAAAGGCAGCTGTGGCGTAGTTGGTTAAAGCAACACATCAACTGGTGAGGTCGGTGGTTCAAGTCCCATTGCAGTTATCGATACTTTCTCTTTTTTTCTTGTTCACGCATGTATTGTTTCAACATTTGCGCCTCCTCATTAGCCCGACTTTCTGCTGGTGGTGGTCCCGTTCACAGGCCCTTTAATATCGGATCTTCGATGACTCTTGCAGGATTGACTATATTTATTATGATAAAGTGTTTCGCGAATTAGTGCTCTTAATCGGCGAGACGCAAAAAGACACAAAAAACTCGAAAGCAGCTGGCTGCATTGGTTTCTTCGGCACAGGTGTCAGGAATGTTGATTTCCACGGTTTATCAACGTTTTGATGACAGAAAGGTGCACTGCAACGTAGTCTCGGGCCACTTTTTTATGTCGCTCAGTGTACCATCACCTGACGAGGTAACCGGCAGGCCGCTTTCTTTAAAAATACTGACATGTCATCACAATGTTCTAGGCGATCAGCACTTGATAAACAATGCCCAAGGGCAAATGCCGATGGCGTTAGCCCATCTAACTACAAAACAGCTTGTCTTGCTTGCTCAATAACACGCGCGGCCTGTGACAGCATGGGAGCATTCACGTAGCAAAGGATGAGAACGGCCGTACGTGTTTGCACTTGACAAAACAGACGGCAATGCAGTAGCTCTGGCCTTCGTAGATCACAGGCTTCGTAAGAACATTACAATAAAGTTGTTTCCATTCACCGTATGAACACTTCGCCGACGCACTGGGTTTCATGCATGTGCGTCCGGTAAGTCACACGTGAACTGTGCGAAAGCATTTATTTCATCGTCGACCTTGTCCTTCGCGACAAGCAAAACTCGGCCGCAAGAAAACTTTCACCTTTGACAACACCACGCTTGGCATTGCGATCTAGAAAATGCAGTACGTCCAACAACTGTAATCCGCACATCATACTGAGAAACTTTATGGCGCACACTCAGATGAAGCTGCGGCGCGGTGGACGCCGTGCTAGCTCCAACCACCAGGTTCAACTAAGCCTCCAGCAATCACATGAAGCAGCGACGACACTCCAGTCCTTCTTGGGAGTGCCCTAGGCCACGGCCACGATTTCATCGGAGTTTTCACCACCTAACACGTCGCAGGCGGCTACCATTTCGCAGTGTTTACCTTTCGCAGTCGCAGCGCCCATGGCGCCCCTTGTAATTAAAATACTTGTAATATGTATTTAAATAACAAACTTAGGCAAATTGACTCATTAAACACCTGCTTAGTAAAATATCTGAAGGTTTATTGCATTACACAATAATAATTTAGACAATTACTAGGTTTAGTTTAAAAGTGACGTCACTTCTGTGCAGCGCAAGAGCCACTTTTGTATGGGCAGCGTCTCCTGTTTTATGAAATAAAACAGGTCGACCAGCCATGCCGTGTTCGATCTTACGTGGAATCACGCAGCTTACGCCACCTGCGTGGAGCGGACGAATCTATAGACGAAAAATGTCGGGGCCTGCAAAAATCGAACCCAATCGTTGTGCTTTGCAACCAAGTATTCTGCCGCCGTCCACGCTGGCTCAAGCGCTACATATCAGCTTCCCGCTACTGGTGTTGATAATATCCATGTCGCTGTTGGCATCGTTACGCAACAGTACACATTTGACTGTTTAACATGTCTGCGTGCACTTGTACATATCTTTAGCGAGACAAAAAATACAACACAGCTATCGTTCATGAACACCGATACTCAAGGCCACGTGTGACAATCCGAAGTTGTTTCGCAATCGGGGCTCTACGCTTCGAGATGTGTATACACGCATGGTCGCAAATAATACCACCCTCCTGTGCGCAAGTACGCTGCTCCGAGAGCGTCATATCATAGAGTAACATGGTAAACGTTTACAATGTTTCTCTATGGTCATATCACGTACATTATCCCAGAACAACCACGGATCACATTACCTTGCGGAATTCATAACGCCGTTTCAATTCTGTCATTAATGCTTCATCCCTCGGACCAGGGACATTACGCCATAGAGATTCACACTATATGTCAGACAGCGACTCAAGCACAAGGCGGGCCTTTAGAACTGGTTTAAGAGAATTTTATTTACAGATATATCTTACATAGCTTGTGTGCACACAGAGAGATAGACAATCATGATCATGCGTATGTGCGTGCAGGCTGTACATACAGCGAAAATAACTTATTTGCGCATGCAGTGACGTACAATGCAAAAATTGTACAACAAGCACAAGACATTCATGAGCATCGAGTTGATTAAACTTATATAAACAGGAAGGGTATATGTAAAAACAGGGGTTCGCATAGATTCAGAGGGGGAGGGGGTTGAAAAGTGGGTAATAATTTAGAGTACAAGGTACTCTACTGAACCCTGAAGACCATGTTGACGTTGACGTTGGTGTGTTTAGAAAAAAATGTTTAACAATTATGAGTACCTTTTTAAAAAATTTATTGCCACAAACGTCAAAACACTCAACAGAACATTTCCTTCTTAAACATACTGTAACGATGGTGACAATAAATACGTCATTTACACGAAAGTGGCTATAAGATGACGTTAAAAGAACATGTACATTCGATGGTTCGAGGGGGGGGGGTATGAAAAAAAGGGGTAACGATTTAGAGTACTTGGTACTCTACTATGGGAGAGCTTAGAGCCGTCCCGTACAACAGGTCTTGAATTTGCGAGTGATGCGATCGCACCGATGGAAAAATATTTTGCTTAAACATCGTCAAAAACAGTTTCAACGAAACGGTCAGCATCCAAGTCCACAAATGTGGTGCTGCTTTTTTTTGTAAAACTTACAAATGCAGACAATTTTTTTCTGCTACTGTGACATCCGTTCTTAGTGCGCACTAAAGCCTTCGTCACAATACGCAAACCTTTATTTGTAAGTATACGTAATATTTATTATTAGTGTGAAATAAGTTAAGTAACTGCCTGCGTTTTTAAACCCCTGATGAGCGCAGCGTCTTATTTTCTCACAGAATCTGCCCGGGTAATTTGGATCTGGAGAGGCTGTGTGGTAAAAAACAAACAAACAAAACTGATGAGCTAACAAACATTAACGCTAAGTGCATATATTTCTGTTCACTTTTTTTATCGGAATAAGTTTTTGAAAAAAAAGTGGGGCTTTTTTTTTTCTTCCCATACGTTGCGTTGACCGCAGTTATTTACTTTCTCCATGACGAGCACACTACGAGCGTCTATGTTTGCTTTGAGCACGTTTGAAGCATTTACTGTGCGTGTTTTGTAATTTTGATACTGTCTGTAGTAGCACTGGTACTCGTATGGGCTGAATGTTTTTATATGCAGATGTGGCCAAGTTCAGGGTAAAGAGACGGTTGCAACGAAAGTTCTAACGCCATCGACGTGAATGTTCCAACATTTTTTCTTCCTCCATGATTCAAACCAGCAATAGAGGAGGCGCAATTCGAACCGTCGGCCATGCGGAACCTTGCGAACTTGAACGAGACCCTTTACTGCACGGTAATGTGATAAAGCAGAAAGTTCTATTGAGCTGTATTCTGGAGCTGCAATTCGCCCTTGCCGACACTGGCGAAAGTGGTGAACATACCAGTGCCGTCTTTTTGCATTCGGGCCACGAAAACATATCTGCAACGGAGTGTCTAGCGTTACGTCTAGACGATAACAATAGAAGCCGTTAAAGTCATGTCCAGACGTAGAAACAATACAAGTAACAGTTACGTCCAGCGTGACAACAATACAAAACCACCTGGTTAAACGCGTCGAAACCGATCGGCAGCAGTGGCGTAGTCTGCTAACACAGATCGTGCAGGACGGTGAGGTCATGGGTTGAAGCTCAACCAAATATTTTATTGAATTTTTTTTTTGCGCAAGTATTCTTCTAAACAGTGCAGCGTTAATGTTCCAAGGGCGCCGCTTATGTATATATATAAGAATGTAGCCTTCGTGGCCGCAGCGGACGCGGGAAACCGCGTTGCTACAGCATCTTACAGTTCTGCTGTAGCAAAATAGTAGGGAGTTTTAGTGCTGGGTACCCAAGCGCCTTGCGTACGCAGGACGTTGGGGCGGCGGTATTGCACATGCGCGCAACCCCAAACAGATGCGTCGCAAGATCGCTGGGGCGATGGGGCCATGCGTCCGCGCGGTCCACCTTCGCAAGAACTCACGGTATCCGCACTGCAAATACTCTAGCCGTCGAGTTAAAATAAGTCAAAGTGTGATCACTTATAGCGATTACACGGTTTCAGCCAGATTTCCAAAGCTAGAATGGCCTAGAACATTGAAACGAGAAGACATATGCCAGCCCCCGATCAGCTGAATAGGTGGCGCCATCTAGCACGGCTATAGTGAAACAGACAACCACGACTTTGTTATTGCAGAAACATTGTGCATTGTACATCTGGTGCAAAAACTGCGCAGCGACAATATTACAAATGAGTAACCTTTTTATTCATTTTCACCTCAAGAACATTACGCGTAAGCTAACATGTTCATGGCTGCGGTTGTGTCACAAGATGTCGACACTTTCGTTACAATAACCTTGTATTTTTCACTTTTTTGCGTATACCAGATAACTCTACACAATAAAAAAAGTGTCCTGATCACTATATGTTTATTTTAACATTTTAAATCATAAAAAACCTAAATAATACTTAAGGGACAAGACGCTATGGCTCTGCGAGCGCGTGTGAACTTCGTGCGGCTTGCGTTTGCGTGCGTGCTACCGTGGCGCCAACTAAAAGGCATACCCGGTTGGGTATGGGTTGGGCACGCAATGCAGCGCGCTTCCAAGCCCGCAAGGCCCCAATAGAATGCGTACCCAGCCCTAAAACTCCCTAGTGAGTGTTGGCGACGAAAGCGCACCGCGAGATTATCCCAGCATGGGCGCTATCGGAGCTTTTTTTGTAGAGTCTGTGTATTAACTCTATGAGTCGTAGAGCTTCCCACAAAAAACTCTATGGCCTCAGTGACAATTTGTTTTCTGTTCTTATATATATATATATATATATATATATATATATATATATATATATATATATATATATATATATATATATATATATTGTTAAGGCGTTTATTAGCCGGTCCACAGTGAGCAAGCACAAAGCACAATGGCGACAGTAACGGCCAAGCACGGGCTCTCAGCGCGAGCGGCATCCTTGTTGGGTAGCCCCACTAGAAGGTACTCAAGAGTTCGACCCATTTCAGCGTTCGGAGGCTTCGCTACAATTACCCCGGGGTCGAAGAGGGAGCCGCCTGGCGACCTAACAGCTCGTTACTATGAGCGGGTCATAATAAGCCTTCAGGCGCTCCACGTTGACGATGTCTCGCCCACGGCGGCGCATGTCCGAAGATTGTTCAACGGGTTCGATCAGATAGTTGACGGGTGAGGTGCGCTCGATGATACGGTAGGGGCCTTCGTATTTGGGACGTAGCTTGGAGGAGAGGCCAGCTGCAGATGTCGGGATCGAGAGCCATACAAGCGCACCAGGATGGAACGTGGGCTCAGAAGTGGTGGAGCCATCACGAATACTCTTCTGCCGCTCTTGCTCTTGCGTCGTAAAAGTCTTGGCAAGCTCGCGACACTCTTGAGCAAGCCTGGCTGTCTCGGAAATCGGTGTACACTCAGATGGGTCCGGCGTGTACGGGAGTATCGTGTCCATGGTGTGCGACGGGTGCCTTCCGTACAGCAAGTAAAAAGGTGAAAAACCAGTCGTGCTCTGAGGGGCGGTGTTGTAGGCGTAGGTGACGAAGGGCAGTATATTATCCCAATTAGTGTGGTTGGCAGCGACGTACATAGAAAGCATGTCGCCGAGGGTGCGGTTAAAGCGTTCGGTGAGGCCATTCGTCTGTGGGTGGTAAGCAGTAGTTTTGCGGTGGACAGAATGGCACTCCGTCAGAATGGCTTCGACGACTTCCGACAAGAAGACACGGCCTCGATCGCTGAGAAGCTCTTGAGGTGGTCCGTGGCGCAGTATAAATCGATGCAGCACGAAGGACGCAACATCGCGCGCAGTAGCCGCAGGGAGAGCGGCGGTTTCGGCGTATCGCGTTAAATGATCAACGGCAACGATGGCCCAGCGGTTACCAGCCGACGTCAGGGGAAGTGGTCCATACAAATCGATACCTACGCGCCCAAAGGGACGGTCAGGGCAAGGTAACGGTTGCAGACCGGCGTGCGACATGTGGGCTGACGGTTTACGGCGTTGGCAAGTGAGGCAAGAGCGAACGAACTGCTGCACATAGCGGTACATGCCGCGCCAAAAGTAGCGTTGTCGAATGCGATGGTAGGTCTTGAATACCCCAGAGTGCGCGCATTGCGGATCTGAATGGAAGGATTCACATATTTCTGACCGCAGACTGCGGGGTATCACGAGTAACCACTGCCGGCCGTCGGCGTCGTAATTGCGTCGGTGTAGAAGGCCGTCACGGATGGTGAAATGGCGAGCTTGACGACGCAAGGCACGCGTGGATGGCGTTGCGGATGGATCAGAGAGAATGTCGATGAGCGTGCCGATCCAATTATCCTTTCGCTGTTCGGTAGCGATGATGTCAACATCAATGGCAGAAACAGCAGCCGTGGATACTGAGCAGAGCACATCACCTTCAGGCAGAGGGGAGCGCGAGAGGGCGTCGGCGTCAGCATGCTGGCGTCCGTTGCGGTACAGCACGCGGATGTCGTAGTCTTGTAAGCGAAGAGCCCAACGGGCGAGACGGCCTGAGGGATCCTTCAATGATGAAAGCCAGCATAGTGCATGATGGTCGGTGACGACATCGAATGGGCGACCATACAAATAAGGTCGAAACTTTGTAAGAGCCCAGACGATCGCCAGGCACTCTTTCTCCGTGACGGTGTAGTTTTTCTCGGCTCTCGTGAGCGTACGGCTTGCATATGCTACGACATATTCAGGGAATCCGGGTTTTCGCTGCGCCAGGACAGCGCCGAGGCCTACACCGCTGGCGTCTGTGTGCACCTCCGTTGGGGCTGTAGGGTCGTAGTGGCGTAGAATGGGAGGTGACGTCAACAAATGGCGGAGCTTCGCGAACGCGTCGTCGCACTCGGATGACCATGAATTGAAGGGCCCGTTACTTCCAAGGAGCTTCGTCAGCGGTGATATGATCGTGGCAAAATTTCGTATGAAGCGTCGGAAGTATGAGCACAGGCCCACGAAACTACGCAGTTCTTTGACAGATGCAGGTTTGGGGAATTCGGCCACGGCCTGAAGCTTGGCAGGATCAGGAAGAATGCCGTCTTTGGATACGACATACCCCAGTATGGTGAGTTGCCGTGCTGCAAAGCGGCACTTTTTCAGATTTAGTTGCAAGCCGGCATTGCTCACACGTGCGAAAACTTCTTTCAGACGTTGGAGATGCGTGGAGAAATCCGGAGCAAAGACAATGACATCGTCGAGGTAACACAAGCACGTGTACCATTTCAAGTTGCGCAGAACGGTGTCCATCATGCGCTCAAAGGTCGCAGGTGCATTACATAGACCAAACGGCATGACGTTGAACTCGTACAAGCCGTCTGGCGTGATAAAGGCGGTCTTTGGTCGAGCGTCGTCAGCCAAGGGTACTTGCCAGTACCCCGAGCGCAGATCGAGAGAAGAAAAAAAATCGGCTCCATGAAGGCTGTCAATCGCGTCATCGATGCGTGGCAGTGGATAAACGTCCTTGCGAGTGATCTTATTAAGCCGTCTGTAGTCCACACAGAACCGCACAGAACCGTCTTTCTTCGCAACAAGAACAACAGGAGACGCCCATGGACTGTCCGAGGGCCGAATAACATCGCGTCGGAGCATATCGTCAACCTGATCATTAATTACTCGACGTTCAGCAGGCGACACGCGATATGGACGTTGCCGTAAAGGTTGATGGGCACCAGTGTCGATGCGATGCGTAACAACGGACGTGCGACCGAGAGAACTTCGCCCGACATCGAAAGAAGAACGATATTCTTGCAACAGGTCCAGAAGTTGGGAACGCTGTACGGCCGTAAGGTTGTCAGCGATGGAGGGGCCAAATACATCAGCAGATGACGAATCAGAAGTGGAAACAGCATTGATGATACACGACCTGGGACCGCGCGTGTCATCGGGTACGTCCAAGACTTGTGCGTCGTCGACTGGTTCCACTCTGCCGAGACATTCTCCTCGAAGCAAGGTAACAGCATACGGGGACGGGTTGGTTACAAAAATAGCAGTGTTGCCCTGGTTGACCTGCACGGTCGCGAAAGGTACTAACAACCCTCTCCTGCTGCAAGCGCGGTCAGATGGCGAAACAAGTCCAATGGTGTCGGAGAGACCAGCGCAGTAGACAGACACAGCCGTCGTCGAGTTTGGAGGCACTGTTGTGTCGTCTTTCGTTAGAATCTTGCTCAGTGTCGGCGGACTGTCTTCTGGCGTCAAATGCGAGAAGGGTGAGAGCTCAATTTCGGCGGCGGCACAATGGATGACGGCGTCATGGCGGGAGAGAAAGTCCCATCCCAGGATGACGTCATGAGAGCATGCCTGAATGACGATGAACTGGGCGACATACAGAACGTCCTGGATGACAACGCGAGCTGTGCACCCTGCTGTAGGATAAATGCGGTGCAAACTTGCAGTACGGAGGGATAACCCAGAAAGTGGCGTCGTCACTTTTCGAAGTAAGCGGCAGAGTTTTTCGTCCATAACTGATACGGCAGCTCCAGTGTCAATAAGCGCCGATGCACAAACACCGTCCACAAACACGTCAATGACATTCGAGGGGCTGCTCTGAGGGCTTTCACATTGCGATAGCGTCGCAGTCCTTGCCTCGGGGACTGCGGCGACTAGTTTTCCCGCTCATGAGCTGCCGCACTTGGCCGCATGGGGGACAGGGAACGACGTCGTGGAGACGGCGATCGTCGAGATGGACCTGGGCGAGATCGAGGTGGCATAGACGGCGGTTCGTCGCGATAAGGACGGCTGAGTTGGCCAGCAACAGGTGAAGAAATTGGAGCCGGCTGTACGCGATGGCAATAACGGGCCACGTGACCGGCGTAACCACAGGCAAAGCAAATGGGCCGGTTGTCAGATGTGCGCCATCGGGTCGCCGGGGTAGGTCTTGTCCATGACGCAAGAGCCGATGGACGGAACGGTGGCTGGAAAGGCTGCAGGGGGTGCTGGAGCTGAGTCTGAGAGGTCACGTCAACATACGTAGCCGGCATACCCGCTGCAAAGGATGGAGGTCGTGCAGCAGTTTCGGCGTAAGTCATTGGGGCGGGCGCTTGAACGACTGGAGGCGGCCTGGCGACCACTTGGGCGTAACTTGGGGGTACAGGAGCCGGAATCTGTTGTGGGTGGTACGCAGGCATGACCTCCGCTATTTCCTGCTCAATCGCTCGGCGGATGGGGGGGGGAAATGGTAGTGGCCGATTGTTGAGCAGCCGGTGGGTGGGCAAAGGGCAGGAGAGAGAACTGCCGTGCGATTTCCTCACGTATGAAGGACTTGAGGTCTGCCAGCAGTGCCACCTGGTCACAGCTCGCCTCCAAGCCTGCAAGCCCTGCATCTCGGGGTGTGGAGCGACGAGTCATCGAACGCTGCCGGCGGAGCTCCTCGTAGCTCTGGCACAGCGTGATGACCTCAGCTACTGTGCCTGGGTTTTTGGCAAGCAGCATGGTGAAGGCATCATCGGCAATGCCCTTCATGACGTTCCGGATCTTGTCTGATTCGGACATGCTGTCGTTGGATTTCTTGCATAGGTCCAGGACGTCCTCAATGTAACTGGTGAATGATTCACCAGCCTGCTGAGCGCGTTCGCGTAAGCGCTGCTCGGCTTGCAGCTTACGAACGGCAGGGCGGCCAAAAACGTTGGTGATAGCGGTCTTAAAATCGGACCAGGTTGCGAAATCAGACGCGTGGTTGTTATACCACATGCCGGCCACACCCGCGAGGTAGAAAACCAGGTTGCCGAGTTTACCTGCCTCGTCCCAATGATTGGGGACGCTGACGCGTTCGTACATGGCGAGCCAGTCCTCGACGTCGGTGCCATCCGCGCCGGTGAAGACAGGTGGGTCGCGGATGCGGGGGACACCGGAACATGGCGTCGGCGCAGGAGGAAGCGTTTGCTGGGCGGCGTCTTGTTGCATGGTTGAAGGCACGGTACGGGATCTAAGCTCCAAGGGCATCGAATGTGAACCGATGATGTTTGAAGGGCACAGCACCTCCACCAAAATGTTAAGGCGTTTATTAGCCGGTCCACAGTGAGCAAGCACAAAGCACAATGGCGACAGTAACGGCCAAGCACGGGCTCTCAGCGCGAGCGGCATCCTTGTTGGGTAGCCCCACTAGAAGGTACTCAAGAGTTCGACCCATTTCAGCGTTCGGAGGCTTCGCTACAATATATATATATATATATATATATATATATATATATATATATATATATATATATATATATATATATATATATATATATAACGGTAGCGGAAGTGATCCAACTTTGTCAGAGCTATGATGAGCTCTGGAAACAGCGTGACACCACTCGTCGCGCCAGCGCGCCATGTGCAACAATCTCCGCTTTAACGTCGGCTAGCACTGCTATAGACCACACCATTTTTATTCTCGAGATCAAGCAATTTGTACGATAGGAGGTCGCACGCCAGTTGTCCCTCGTGCCTTATACATCCGAAGGTGCCCCATCTACTTTAGTGCCACCAATACAGCGAGTAGTCCAGGAGCAAGTGTCCGAGGAGCTACCAACAGCTCACGCACCACTTGTGGCTGCTCCATTGATCTATGCCGAAGCACTGAACGGAACCCGACGTCCGCCTGTCACGAACGGCCACGTTTCTTTGTCGCGAACGCGTACGTCCACGCGCCCCTTTGTCGTACCGACTGAGCCTATGTACCAGGCTGCCCGTCTTTTCTCCCGACCACCACCTCCGCGCTTTCAGAACCCTTGGCGCACTCAAGACAACCACACCATATGCTTTGCCTGTGGAATTGCGGGTCACGTGGCACGATTTCGTCGACCGCGTGAGTTTTTTCCTGCGTGACGACGTCAGGCCCAACAATTATGATTTCCCACAACAACCAGAGCCTGCTGTATCTGGTGAGACTGCGACCAAGGACACATTTTCACCTCGCCGTAACTGCAACAGACACCAGTCGCCTTCACCTCAACGCCGTTCCCTTTCCCCTATGCTACGTCGACCTCGCCCTGTCCCTGAGGAAAACTAGAAGCCGCAGTTCCGGGGGCAGGAACTGCGGATCTTTCGAACTCCACAAGACCTTGTTTTTCGCCGTCCAACGTCGTTGCTGTCTCCGTTGAAGGTATACCTGTTTTTGCATTGGTCGATGCTGGCGCCGCAGTGTCTGGAATGACTGAAAAACTTTGCCGTCGACTAAAAAGTCACAATGCCTCTTCACAACTTCGTTTTGAGCACTGCGAGCGAGCAACGAATTCGCCCTTTTGCTGCAAGCACAGCACGTGTCGCTACTGCTGACGATATTTATGTCGTCGAGTTTGTAGTGCTCCCGCAGTGTTCCCATGACATTATATTAGGCTGGGATTTTCTCTGCACTCATCTTGCCGTCATTGACTGTGCTCGCGCCGAAGTGGAGTTCGCGCCGTTATGCGACGCTGCTTCACTCGACTCGTCCCTTTCACCTGCAAAAGTTTTCGTTGCCGCCGACACTTCGATACCCCCGTTATCATCCGCCCTAGTTCCGCTATCCTGTGACGTCTCTTATGGCTCAACTGTTCTTTTTACGCCTTCTGAAACCGCTGTTCGCCGCAAGTGCTTCCTGATTCCTTTCGCGTTCTGAATGTTCACGATGCATCAAGTGCAATTTATGTTTCAAATCCGTTTCCCTCGCCTTCCAAGTTACTGTGCGGAGAGTGCTTGGGCTTTGTCGTTGACATTGATCACTCGAGTGCACGTGTAGTTCCTGACCACTCGACTACGCTACCTATTAACGCTGTTGATTGCTGCGCGTCATCCTCTTCCCCATCATTCACCGACGCAATTTCGCACTGCATCGACACCAACCTTACGGCCCAACAGCGCACCGACATCATCGCCCTCCTCGAGAGAAAGTATCGATAACTGCAATGGGACTTGAACCACCAACCTCACCAGTGGATGTGTTGCTTTAACAACTACGCCACAGCTGCCGACCAGTTTGAGGTGGCAAACAAGCCGGTTTGGTATTGTTGTCACGCTAAACCTAACTAACATTTTTGTTCACTTTTTCGTTTGGACGTAATTTTAACTGCTTTTATCATTATGTCTAGACGTACCGCTAGACACTCCCGACTATTCAAACAAAACGCCTAACCGAAAAACGCATGACGTCACTTCCATGCGGATTGATTGATATCTGGGGTTTAACGTCCCAAAACCACCATATGATTATGAGAGACGCCGTAGTGGAGGGCTCCGGAAATTTCGACCACCTGGCGTTCTTTAACGTGCACCCAAATCTGAGCACACGGGCCTACAACATTTCCGCCTCCATCGGAAATGCAGCAGCCGCAGCCGGGATTCGAACCCGCGCCCTGCGGGTCAGCAGCCGAGTACCTTATAGCCACTAGACCACCGCGGCGGGGCTTCCGTGCGGCGCAGCAGCCGTTTCTGTGTGTGGGTGGCTCGTGCGCCACGCGGCGCAGCAGTATCTGCCTTATAAATAAGCATGCTGAGAAAGTGATGATGAATTTTCACCCCTATGCTATGCGCCCTTTGTGAAATAAAGGACTGAAAACTAGACAGAAAAACTTTTTATGTTAAATTTGAGATTTCTTATAACAAAGTATACATTACGCAGACACTCGTAATATAAAATTGCCAAACAAATTTGAGGTACGTAGTATTAATATATTTTGTGTAATTAATTCATCGACAAATTCAAAAAATGCAGCAGAGCAGATAATTAAGCGTGGTACTCCACATCTCCGTCATTATTGATTCACTGTGCTCCCAAGAAAATTTTTACGGGAAAACAAATTGCGGATCTCTTCTTTACACTCATCAGGCAGCAATATATAAAATTTTGAATGAAATAAAACAGGTCGACCAGCCATGCTGTGTTCGATCTTACGTGGAATCACGCAGCTTACGCCAGCTGCGTGGAGCGGACTAATCTATAGACGAAAAATGTCGGGGCTTGCAAAAATCGAACCCAATCGTATTGCGTTGCAACCAAGTATTCTGCCGCCGTCCGTGCACGCCGGCTCAAGCGCTACATATCAGCTTCCCGCTACTGGTCCATGTCGCTGTTGGCATCGTTACGCAACAGTACATATTTGACTGTTTAACATGTCTGCGCACACTTGTACATATCGTTAGCGAGACAAAAAATACAACACAGCTATTGTTCATTAACACCGATACTCAAGGCCACGTGTGACCATCCGGAGTTGTTTCGCAATCGGGGCTCTACGACTCGAGACGTGTATACACGCATGGTCGCAACGCATACCACCCTCCTGTGCGCAAGTACGCTGCTCCGAGAGCGTCATATCATAGAGTAACATGGTAAACGTTTACTATGTTTCTCTATGGTCATATCACGTACATTATCCCAGAACAACGACGGATCGCATTATCTTGCGGAATTCATAACGCCGTTTCAATTCTGTCATTAATGCTTCATCCCTCGGACCAGGGACATTACGCCAAAGAGATTCACACTATATGTCAGACAGCGACTCGCGCACAAGGCGGGCCTTTAGAACTGGTTTAAGAGAATTTTATTTCCAGATATATTTTACATAGCTTGTGCGCACAAAGAGAGATAGACAATCATGATCATGCGTATGTGCGTGCAGGCTGTACATACAGCGAAAATAACTTATTTGCGTATGCAGTGACGTACAATGCAAAAATTGTACAACAAGCACAAGACATTCATGAGCATCGAGTTGTTTAACCTTATATAAACAGGAAGGCTATATGTACAAACAGGGGTTCACATAGGTTCAGAGAGGGGGGGCTGAAAAGTGGGTAATAATTTAGAGTACAAGGTACTCTACTGAACCCTGAAGACCATGTTGACGTTGGCGTTGGTGTGTTTAGACAAACTGTTTAACAATTATGAGTACTTGTTTGGAAAAAATGTATTGCCACAAACGTCAAAACACTCAACAGAACGTTTGTTTCTTAAACATACTGTAACGATGATGACAAAACAGACGTTATTTACACGAACATGGCTATGAGATGACGTTAAAAAGAACATGTACATTCGATAGTACGGGGGGGGGTAGAAAAAGGGGGGTAACGATTTAGAGTACAGGGTACTCTACGATGGGAGAGCTTAAAGCCGTCCCGTGAATACAAATAGCTACGGTGATATAAGGTTTTGCTTAAACATTGACAAAAAACAGTTTAAACGAAATGGTCAGCATCCAAGTTCACAAATGTGGTGCTGCTTTTTTTGTAAAACTTACAAATGCAGACAAATTTTGTCTGCTACTGTGACATCCTTTCTTAGTGCTCACTAATGCCTTGGTCACAAAACGCAAACCTTTATTTGTAAGTATACGTAATATTCATTATTAGTGTGAAATAAGTTAAGTAACTGCCTGCGCTTTTAAACCCCTGATGAGCGCAGCCTCTTATTTTCTCACAGAATCTGTCCGGGTAATTTGGATCTGGAGAGGCTGTGTGGTAAAAAAATGTAGCGAGAGAGGAAGACGAGACGGCGGCCAACGTGGTCGTGTCTTCTCTCGCCACTTTATTCCACGCCTGAAGCGGAGCCGCGGTGGCTGTCCACGTTCGACACACCAGGGATTCGCTCGCAGGACTTCAAGCTGGACGGTTGTGCCCTCGCGATCTCCGACTTCAGCGTAGCTCCCGCCGACGGTTCGCCCTCCGCGGTCTCCTGAAGCCGTGCAGCTCTCGCATTGTGGTGCCCCGCCCTTGGACTGCTTCGACCGGATCCCCACTTTCCTATCTCCTTCTTTTTTCTCTCGTTGGCTGTCTTCTTGTCCTTCTATTTTCCTTCTATTCTTTTTATCCCTTCTTCCCCCCACCCCTATAAGGCACTGCGCCGTGTCGCCTGAAGGCAGACAGAAATTAGGTGCCTTTTTCCTCTTTCTCATGAACCACTAACAACAACAACGACACACCAAATGCGCTAGCTTGTTCTAATCCTCGCGCAGCTCAAGCTCGCATCAGCTGCGCGAGAGGCGCGGCGCGGTGATCAAGAAAAATGATGGTGATGATGATGGCACTACAGGGCTCCCCCCCTAGCGCTTTGCGCGATTCGAAGGCATTTGAAAAAAAAGAAAAAATAGTGACAAAAGCTATATACATGAACGACAATCCATAAACTGTTCATTTGGAAAGTCTAGGTTGTCAACGTTGATGGGCCATCGGTAAGCAGCGGGTCTCTGGTGGGCGACTCTGGGAGAAGCGCAAGGGACGAAGGAGGAAGTGCCGGGTCGCTGTGGTAGCCGACAAGTGGGTCTCACGGTGACCTGGCCGGCCAGGCCGAGATCGGACCGTGTGTCGCGAGGTCATGCTGCCAACGTCGGCAGAGGGCCGGCAGTGCGGGCCCTGACGTTGGGGTCGACGCAACACAGACCTCAAAGTCGAGCGGCGTCTGACGTGCCGGCATAGACAGACGTGCCGACGCCCGCAGGAACGTGTCCCAAAAATACCACCAAGTGCGCGGTGGGCAGTCGGGCACACGACTAGTGGTGGGACACCGCGTCGGACAGGCCGAGTAGGCGCCTGCGCCGTCTTCAGGGCCGTGACCGCAACCCGTGGCCGCGCAGCAGGGCAGCCCAAAAGTTGCCGCAATGTGTGACGCCAAGCACGCCGTCGTCGCCGACGTAGGGCAACGGGTGGCAGACACGCATGAGGCCTGAGCGCCGTCGCGGTTGTGACACACGAGCTGGCATTGTGGACACACGTATGGCCGTTGCCATCCGGAGGCAAAGGCTCCGGGGAATGGCGGTGGTGGAACCCAGCCAGCGTGGGCTCGCCCGGAGCACTGGACGGGACACCTGTGCTCGTGCAAGGACCTCCGGCAGTCCGCGTGCAGTCCGGAGGGCCGGCGTGCAGGTATGCACAATTGATGGCCGCGTCCAGCCAACACCCCCCAGACTGCCCCACCGCAGGCGCTGCATGCCTGGTGAGCCCCGTCCGAAACGGACCGGGCACGTCGTCCTCAAGCGCGTCAGTCAGTCGCAGTGTCTTGGAAGCCTGGCCGTGGTTGATGGCTGGTGGCCTCAACCTCAGCTGCGGGAAACTGCGAGGACGATGCTGGTCGCTGCTGGCAGGACGCGCAGAGCGTTGTGGCTGGTAGAGAGTTTCTTTCGTACATTGGGGATGGTGAAGGTTCCGCGACCGGGAGGTGAATAGCAGGCGGATGGACGTCAGCGCCAGACTCCGAGGCGTGCGGCCAGGTAGCCGTCGTGGAGTCGGGTAGGGCCATGGTGTCCCCTGCCGTCGCTCTCGTGGAAAACGTGCAGGTAGCTAGCGTGCCAGGAGGATCATCGGCCGAGGACTTCGAGAAAACGCACTTCGTGGTGGACAGGTTGTCGGCAGCAGGAACGACTTCAAGCACCTCATCGGATCTGTGACCGGGTGCGAGGATCACTGCGCTAGTGGCCGGACCCAAGGTGGAAGGAAGATCGGCACGGCCCCATCGGCCGCCTTCGACGTCATCTCACGTCTCTCTTCTCTCGTCGCTACATTGGTGACCCGGAGAACGCACTTTTCGCCGAGCGGCCCGCTGCCATGTTCTCGCAACTCTGCCCGCCAGTGCCGCCGTTCCAATCGACCTACCCCAAGGTATGGTTCATGCAGCTCGATGCCGTTCTGGCGTTGAATGGCGTCACGGACCAGCCGCTGATGCTCGCCATTCTTCAAGACGCCCTTCCGGTAGAGTTGCGTCATCTCTCTGGCACTTCAACCTCCAGCCAGCAGCCTTACGATGACCTCTTCTCGGCGGTGCTTGCCAGATATGACCTCACCTACCACCCGCTGCCGTTCACCCGCGACTTACAGGTTTCGTCTGTGTCGCAGCGTGCGGTACCCTCCGGCCCGAAAGTCTTCACTGACCGGAACCTAACTTCCCCGACTACGTCTCCTACAACATCACGTCCGGGTCACCAATGTAGCGAGAGAGGAAGACGAGACGGCGGCCAACGTGGTCGTGTCTTCTCTCGCCACTTTATTCCACGCCTGAAGCGGAGCCGCGGTGGCTGTCCACGTCCGACACGCCAGGTGTGCTAACTTGTTCTCCTTCTCGCGCAGCTCGAGCTAGCATCAGCTGCGCGAGAGGCGCGGCGCGGTGATCAAGAAAAATGATGGTGATGATGATGGCACTACAAAACAAACAAAACTGATGAGCTACCAAACATTAACGCTAAGTGTATATATTTCTGTTCACTTTTTTTATCGGAATAAGCTTTCGAAAAAAAAGTAAGGCTTTTTTTTTCCACACGTTGCGTTGACCGCAGTTATTTCCTTTCTCCACGACGAGCGCACTACGAGCGTCTATGTTTGCTTTGAGCACGTTTGAAGCATATACTGTGCGCGTTTTGTAATTTTTATACTGTCTGTGGTAGCACTGGTACTCGTATGGGCTGAATGTTTTTATAAGCAGATGTGACCAAGTTCAGGGTAAAGAGACGGTTGACACGAAAGTTCTAACGCCATTGACGTGAATGTTCCAACATTTTTTCTTCCTCCATGGTTCGAACCAGCAATAAAGGAGGCGCAATTCGAACCGTCGGCCATGCGGAACCTTGCGAACTTGCACGAGACCCTTTACTGCACGGTAATGTGATAAAGCAGAAAGTTCTATTGAGCTGTATTCTGGAGCTGCGATTCATCCTTGCCGACACTGGCGAAAGTGGTGAACATACCAGTGCCGCCTTTTTGCATTCTGGCCACGAAAACATATCTGCAACTGAGTGTTTAGCGTTACGTCTAGACGATAACAATGGAAGCCGTTAAAGTTACGTCCAGACGTAGAAACAATACAAGTTAAAGTTACGTCCAGCGTGACAACAATACAAAACCACCTGGTTAAACGCGTCGAAACCGATCGGTAGCAGTGGCGTGGTCTGCTAACACAGATCGTGCAGGACGGTGAGGTCGTGGGCTCAAGCTCAACCAAATATTTTAATTGATTTTTTTTTGCTCAAGTATTCTTCCAAACAGTGCAGCGTTAATGTTCCAAGGGCGCCGCTTATATATATATAAGACTGCAGTCTTCGTGGCCGCAGCGGACGCGGAAAACCGCGTTGCTACAGCATCTTACAGTTCTGCTGTAGCAAAATAGTAGGGAGTTCTAGTGCTGGGTACCCAAGCGGCTTGCGTACGCAGGACGTTGGGGCGGCGGTATTGCACATGCGCGCAACCCCAAACAGATGCGTCGCAAGATCACTGGGGCGATGGGGCCATGCGTCCGCGCGGTCCACCTTCGCAAGAACTCACGGTATCCGCACTGCAAATACTCTAGCCGTCGAGTTAAAATAAGTCAAAGTGTGATCACTTATAGCGATTACACGGTTTCAGCCAGATTTCCAAAGCTAGAATGGCCTGGAACATTGAAACGAGAAGACATATGCCAGCCCCCGATCAGCTGAATAGGTGGCGCCATCTAGCGCGGCTAGAGTGAAACAGACAACCACGACTTTGTTATTGCAGAAACATTGTGCATTGTACATCTGGTGCAAAAACTGCGCAGCGACAATATTACAAATGAGTAACCTTTTTATTCATTTTCACCTCAAGAACATTACGCGTAAGCTAACATGTTCATGGCTGCGGTTGTGTCACAAGATGTCGACACTTTCGTTACAATAACCTTGTATTTTTCACTTTTTTGCGTATACCAGCTAACTCTACACAATAAAAAAAGTGTCCTGATCACTATATGTTTATTTTAAAATTTTAAATCATAAAAAACCTAAATAATACTTACGGGACAAGACGCTATGGCTCTGCGAGCGCGTGTGAACTTCGTGCGGCTTGCGTTTGCGTGCGTGCCACCGTGGCGCCAACTAAAAGGCATACCCGGTTGGGTATGGGTTGGGCACGCAATGCAGCGCGCTTCCAAGCCCGCAAGGCCCCAATAGAATGCGTACCCAGCCCTAAAACTCCCTAGTGAGTGTTGGCGACGAAAGCGCACCGCGAGATTATCCCAGCATGGGCGCTATCGGAGCTTTTTTTGTAGAGTCTGTGTATTAACTCTATGAGTAGTAGAGCTTCCCACAAAAAACTCTATGGCCTCAGTGACAATTTGTTTTGTGTTCTTATATATATATATATATATATATATATATATATATATATATATATATATATATATATATATATATATATATATATATATATATAACGGTAGCGGAAGTGATCCAACTTTGTCAGAGCTATGATGAGCTCTGAAAACAGCGGGACACCACTCGTCGCGCCAGCGCGCCATGTGCAACAATCTCCGCTTTAACGTCGGCTAGCACTGCTATAGACCACACCACTTTGCTTCTCGAGATCAAGCAATTTGTACGAGAGGAGGTCGCACGCCAGTTGTCCCTCGTGTCTTATACATCCGATGGTGCCCCATCAACTTAGCGCCGCCAATACAGCGAGTAGTCCAGGAGCAAGTGTCCGAGGCGCTACCAACAGCTCACGCACCACCTGTGGCTGCTCCATTGACCTATGCCGAAGCACTGAACGGAACCCGACGTCCGCCTGTCGCGAACGGCCACGTTTCTTTGTCGCGAACGCCTACGTCCACGCGCCCCTTTGTCGTACCGACTGAGCCTATGTACCAGGCTGCCCGTCCTTTCTTCCGACCACCACCTCCGCGCTTTCAGAACCCTTGGCGCACTCAAGACAACCACCCCATATGTTTGCAAGATGTTTCAGCGCGCGAACAAAGGAAAAAGGACAGCGTAGACAGAAAGAGCGCTCTGTTGCGCACAGGACTCTGTCGCGCACAGGACACGCTACGTCCCATGCGCAGTGGGAGTCGTTTACTTGATTCCACTGACGTGTGGGTGAATCTATGTCGGGCAAACCGGCAGGTGCATAAATGACCGCCTCCGAGAACACTGAAACAATGTGCACAATGTGGTACAAGGGCATCTTGGCATTCATTGCCGAGATTGTGGGTGCACCCTTCTCTTTGATCAGTGCTCAATATTGGCAAGGCACAGGGACCAGCTTACCCGAGAAATTATTGAAGCAGAAAAAATACACTTGCTAGGAGATAAATGTGTAAGCACATCATCGATTGCTTTATCACAGGCTGAACGTGATTACCTAGCTGGACTTTGAGGCAATAGAGGACCTGTCACACGTGTTTTCTTACTGACGTGCCGATTAGGCGTGCATTTTCCCTTCATGCTCTGTTATCATCCTTTTTAGCAGTATATATTCTTGCCACTCTGTGAGACAGCGCTCTTTCTGTCTACCCTGTCCTTTTTCCTTTGTTCGCGCGCTGAAACATCTTGCAAATATGACTACGCACCAACTAGCCCAAGTTTCCACTCTTGTCACCCCATATGCTTTGCCTGTGGAATTGCGGGACACGTGGCACGATTTCGTCGACCGCGTGAGTTTTTCCTGCGTGACGACGTCAGGCCCAACAATTATGACTTCCCACAACAACCAGAGCCTGCTGTATCTGGTGAGACTGCGACCAAGGACACATTTTCACCTCGCCGGAACTGCAACAGACACCGGTCGCCTTCATCTCAACGCCGTTCCCTTTCCCCTATGCTACGTCGACCTCGCCCTGTCCCTGAGGAAAACTAGGAGCCGCAGTTCCGGGGGCAAGAACTGCGGATCTTTCGAACTCCACAAGACCTTGTTTTTCGCCGTCCAACGTCGTTGCTGTCTCCGTTGAAGGTATACCTGTTTTTTCATTGGTCGATACTGGCACCGCAGTGTCTGTAATGACTGAAAAACTTTGCCGTCGACTAAAAAAAGTCACAATGCCTCTTCACGACTTCGTTTTGAGCGCTGCGAGTGAGCAACGAACCGGCAACGTCTTCCAAAAGCTCGTCAGCTGGTCTGTCTCAACCACGACCTCCTCTATAGATTGGCGACCTGCTCATACCGGTTCTCTCTACGGCTGCGCTTTACTCCAACTTTAGAGGATCGCGTGTTTGTTTAGTTACAAAAGTATTATGAGAGGCCGCCTCAACTTTTCCCCATAGCAGCCGACGCAACAATTTGAAAAGTTCGTAGCTCCGTTGGAACGGTTCCCGCGTTTCGAGAGCTCCGCGGCAGGTATTTTTTTTTTCTTTTACCGTCGAAACGGTTTCTAATGTGCCACGGCAGATATATTTTTTTCTTCCTTTAGTAACTTGCGTGATAACCTTGGAATTTTCTGTTCGACTAGTGTGCAGAGACGAGGCCGAGAACGTGAAGTAGGCGCATTGACGGCATGCCTCGGCTCAGTGCAGTGGTCCAAACAATTACTCAACGCGGCTGCTGTGTGTGTGCTCTGTGAAAAACTTTCTGGCCGCTGTGTGGTGAACATTCACGCCTCCTTCATCGCGACACCATCGTTAATAAAGTCGGCAATGTAATGGGAATGTCAATGGGAGCCCTGCCGTGCGCGACTAGCGGTTCTCACAGGGTGCCACCGTTTAAATAAAAACATTGATGGTACTCGGTTCTTCAGACATGACATTTCAACGTCTTCATGGTCGAGGAGTCTGTCATTCTTCACTGAAGTAGAAACCTCTAAGGACTATTGTAGTTGTGCAATTTATTCCGCCCATTTTAACGAAGAGAAGTGCCGAAACTGCAAAACTCGTATTTTCGTTTCTTGTAGCACATTGAATCATCCGAGTTTCAGTTTCAGAGTTGGAAGCTTTTTAGCGCACGTATTACTACGAGATCACTAATTACATGGAGTACGACTAGCTCCAGGCTTTTTATAAAGCAGCGTAAGCTACGTGTAACCACGACCACACTTAACACACCGTTTTTATGCATTATACGCGGATCAAGTTCCTGAACTTACCATACATTTAGCCTGCTACAAGCAGCGGCACTTAATCGTTTGTCCCATTGAAACCAGCACAATAATGTCACTTACAAAGGCAAAATTCAAATGCATTCTTTGTAACTGCAATTGACCCGAATCTTTCTGAAAATATATTTTGCGGTATTTCCCTTAGCAGATCCCCTTAACTGCTGTGCCCCTCATTAACGCACTAATTAACTGCTTAAGCCCATTATTTCAGAAACTCGTCTATGTTATACTTAAGACAATTCTCATGCAGAAGGAACACACTTCGTGCATTGTGAAATTCCAGTACATTTTATTTGTCTGGCAAGCTCAAACCTTGAGCACCTTTCATGACTGTGGCTTGGCGTGCAGCAACTTCCTTTTCGCTTGAGTCTCGGTTACGTTGCTGGAAAAATTTACCAGAAAGGGTCGCAGAAACTTCACGAGAATGAGCTTAACAAGTGCAGTTGTATGGCCCCGCCACGGTGGTCTAGTGGTTAAGGTACTCGGCTGCTGACCCGCAGGTCGCGGGATCAAATCCCGGCTGTGGCGGCTGCATTTCCGATGGAGGCGGAAATGGTGTAGGCCCGTGTACTCAGATTTGGGTGCACGTTAAAGAACCCCAGGTGGTCGAAATTTCCGGAGCCCTCCACTACGGCGTCTCTCATAATCATATGGTGGTTTTGGAACGTTAAACCCCACCAATCAATCAATCAAGTGCAGTTGTATGGGCTACACTGTCCTTCCTTTCACACTTGAACAGGGGGTTCTTAATGACAGATGGAAGCACGGCACACGTGAACTTCTGCAGTGGCTGTGGTCGTTTGATCAGCAAAGGTGCCGCTCGTTCGCTCTGATGTTCGTCCGCTCGATTTACAGAACGGAACGCAACAGTAAACCATAGCTAAATAGTTTACTGCTGCGACCAGTGCTGTCACACTTCAGGCAGTGGTAAGCAAAACAAAAGTCAAAGAACGCCAGTTACGCCACACCAAGACCACAAAGAAAACAACACGTGCGATGCCTACGCAGCCTTCGCCCGTCTGCGAGAGATGGGGGTAAGTTGTAGCGCCACGCTATGCCTTAGCAGGTCAGAGAACTAAAAAATAATAAACAAGCAAAAACAAACTTGGTGCGCAAGAGCGCTGCAGCACGGGTAGGTCGCTAATCTATAGAGAAGGTCGTGGTCTCAACAGAGCTGCTGATATGCGAAAAAGTCTGGCACAATTAACGACGCAGCTTTCAACACACAAGTGATTCCGGTAAATTGGTGAATCCGAGCTTATGACCGCTTAATTCGGTGAGCGGCAGTGCCAAACGTTACCGTAGCAGATGCAAACGTCACCGTGGGATCGTGGACAAAACACCAGCAGTGACTGAAGTTATGTTATGGTGGCTATAGAAGGAGAGGTGTCAGCATCGGCGCGCCGAAGAGTGAGCGAGAATTCATCCAGATGCGGCGGCACTGCAATCGCTTTCGAGATGCCCTTCCTCGTGCCCGTGCGCGCGTATCAGTCGTTTTTGGCTGAAAATATTTCATGCAACCTTGCGTATTATAACGAAGTATACCTGTAACAATTCTGCCGGCATGCTGCAAAGCGTGCATAGACATGAAAACTAGTGTTTTCAGTTCCCTTTGCAGTATACCAGCTACAAAGCTTAGGATAGAGAGAATCAAACGACTTGCCGTGAGCTTGACACCAAAACAATGTCAGTGCAGTTTTCACTTTGATGCCGCATTGTTCTCCGTGAAGTCTCAATGCAGGTAAAGGTATCGGCAGCCGTTATTTTTATGACTTGCGCAATCAAGGTCTAATTCAACAAGCAAGACTTTTATTTTTATGAAAGCTAAAAAACACGAAAAATCAACACAACATATACATTAAGGTTGGAGAGAACTGCAAGTTAAATGAAACTCAGCTAAAGCGAGTGAATAAGGCAACTAAAAAGAACAGTAAATATACGATGATACAATGGGCATACATACACCCCTTATGATTTGATTGGCAAACATAGATACAGTCACAACCAGTTCACGAAAAAAATTGATTTCTGCATATTTGAAATGCATTCTGGTCAGTGTAAAGAATCTAGTTATCTGATTTGTCACTTCCAGTTCGTGGTGTTCACAGCCGACCATATTGAACCTCTTCACACACAGGCAAGAGATAAGGTCTGTTTTGCTGTCACTTTTCAACTTGTTGAGACTGAAGCAATAGGTGAATGCACCTTCCATAGCTTTGACCAGGTCTGTTAAAGACTCGGACGGGTACATACGGCCACTTATAACGTGTGAGGCATGATTCTGCCGGAAGCAAGCTGGAATTCTCAGAGTGAAGCGAAAACCTGCTACATTCGTTGCGCTTCGTCTTTTTCACTATCTTCCTGGCCACATAGCCACTGACGTAATAAATAGTCCGGGAGTCACTTTCGCGTCCATTGAGATCAGCGTGGTCAGGAAGGGCTTGACAAGGAACAATAATTTCATGAACCCCATTGAGGCACACCGCATCTAGCTGCTCATCCAGCTTATTCCGCAGTTTTATTGAATTATTGTGGATGCCCGTACATGGAAGGCTGCTGGAGGGTGACTGTGCCAAACTGTGAAAATTGAGGCAGTTCATAGAGATCAAAAACTGTGTCGGCGTAGGGTGATCATTCCAGCCAGACATTTGCTTTAGAATACCAAAAAGATTTTAAGCGCATCTTGGCAGAGGCAGACGTCTTCAAGTATTTATAATTATATATAGCACAAGGATTTCGTGACATAGTGCAGGATGGAAAGAGTGCTGGTTAGGGTGACGCAGAGTCCTTCGGCAGTTGATTCACTCAGGAACCCACCCTCCTTAGGTACAGCTTTTTCCCAAGCTGCTAAGAACCCGTTGATAACATGCTTGTAGCTACAAACTACGAATCTTTCGTCGAAATGAGCTTCGCACACAACGCAGTTATTTTCTAGTGGTTTGTCAGAGCGAGGAATCGCACGCTCCCAGGCCTTGCGCCGTTCATCGTCGGCGGGAGCAGAGAAGTGAGACGCTTTCTTCCTTAGTTTGCTGGCCGAAACATATGCCACATTGCATCTAGGTGCAAAGCAGTGTATTTGCTGTTTACGCATCACTGTGACATGGCCACATTGGCACGTATTGATCCCGAACAAGTCCAAATAGGCAGAGCGCAGACGTTTCGACTTGCGAGTTCATGAGCAAGCGACTAAAAGCGCCGCGCTAGCGGCTGGCTAGCGCTCTCGACCAATCATGGATGGATGGATGGTTATTGCTGTACCCTTTAGATTGGGCGGTGGCTAGCGCCACCAAGCCGTAATACCTAATGAACCAAAAACTATATTTATTTTTTTCCTTAAAAAGTGAGTTTGAGGATTGGTACTTTGCAGTGAAGAGTTTAATTTTCACTCGTGCCTTGACTTTAGCCACCAATCAGATAACCTCCTTCTAGTTAGTTCTACCCGCTTTAAGTCTATTTTGCCCTCCCTGTCCCTAAACCCCTGTGCTTTGAAAAACTCTGCGCCATCATCCTGAACTATAGAGGGAAGCCCTTTGCAAAACATTATCAAGTGTTCGGCAGTTTCTTCTTCCTCTCCACACGCACTGCATACCATGTCTACCCTTCGTATTTGGCCCGATATGTCTTGGTTCACAATACTCTCGTCCTGACCACAAACAGTAGAGAACTACCCCGAGTACTTTCATAGATCCTTTCCTTGGCAATTTCCTGCTTAAAAGTTCGATAGATCTCTAGTGCGGACTTCTTAATCTTGCCAATTCTCCACATATCGGTCTCAGCTTCCTTCGCCTTCTTCTTAACCGATAATTCTTTTTGGTTTGGCCCCCTGCTGTTTTCTAAGTTTTTAGCAGTCAATTTTCTGGTTCGCTTCTTCCATATTGTATCGACATTCTTCATGTACAAGTAGCTGAGTACCTTCTAAGCCCAACGCTCCTCCCCCATTTCTCTCAATCGCTTCTCAACTTTTATCTTGCTGCTAGCTTCCCTGCCCTCAAATGATGTCCATCCCATATCACCTTGTACTCCCTGATTTGGCGTATTCCCGTGAGCTCCTAAGACAAGCCTACCTATTCCACGTTGCTCAATTTCTAATCTTACTTGAACTTCTGATCTCATGCACAAGACCGCATTGCCGAACGTCAGCCCAGGAACCATGACCCCTTTACATATTCCTCTCACAACATTATACCTATTGTAATTCCACAGTGCCCTGTTTTTCATCACTGCTGCATTCCTGTTACCTTTAGAGTTTAGTCGTCACGTATATTTCGTGTTCCCTCAGGTACTCGGTCCCATTGCTTATCCATACGCCCAGATATTTGTATTTGTCTGTTATCTCTAGCGTGACCCCCTGTATTCTAAGCTCACTACCTTCGTTGTCACTGAAAATCATGACTGCTGATTTTTCCTTACTGAATCTGAAATCTAACCTATCTCCCTCATTTAACGCAGATGTCCACCAATCTCTGCAAATCTTCCTTGTTGTTGGTCATTAGGACTATATCATCTGCGTACATCAATGCTGGTAGTGCCTGTTCTATGAGTTTTTCTTGTTTGACGAAAGAGAGGTTGAAGCCCATTCCACTTCCCTCTAATTTGGCCTCTAATCGTTGTAGGTACATCATGAATAATAAGGGTGACAGGGGACACCTCTGCCTAAGCCCTCGTTTTACCTCTGCAGGCTTGGATACCTGTTTTTACCACTTTATAATTACCTTGTCACCTTTATAGATATCCTTTAAAATATTAATGACTCTGCAGCGCTACAGCCAATGACTGCAGCGCCACGGCGAGTCCTGGTGCGAACTAATACGAGTGGCCGCACCCTAGGTGCTTTTCTGGCGACCGCGCGCTGCCTAGGCACCTAAATCGAATAATAATAATAATAATAATAATAATAATAATAATAATAATAATAATAATAATAATAATAATAATAATAATAATAATAATAATAATAATAATAATAATAACAATAATAATAATAGACAATCTCTACTTTGCGTTCAAAACAAAAAAAGCTGTTGGCAACTAGCGGCACAATGGCAGCGCACACGCTACTTTCACTTGAAAGTAAACATTCGACAGCGCATTGAATGGTTACAGTGTAGTATGGTTATCCAGTGTTTCAATGAACAGTTGACCTAATGACAAGCAATGATATTTGCACGCTTTGCGACGCCGAAATTAGCACATTTCATACTGCACTTTAGGATCACAATGTCGTCCGCTGCCGTCGCAGCGGAGAAGCTAGCTTACGTTAATTACGACTCCGAAAGCAGCAGGCTTCGTTTGTCGTTTAAGTATGCTTCGGGGGACCTCGCAGAGCGTCAGTACACTCTAAATCGCGATTCAAAGGAAGAGCTTCATGTAGTACTTAGTAGGATAGCGCTCAACATTACCAACGTTGAAGAGGGAAAAAAGAAACGGAAAAGAAAGAAAGATGGCTCATCTAACGACGACGCTTCGAAAGTCGACTTGCGACCGGAGTTGTCAGTTTCTTTGGAACACGACGGTCTGCCCGTGTCCGGAGATGTGGCGAATGGCGATGCCTGGAAAGATGGTTCTATACTGCAGGTGATGAAAGTTTTTCCACATAACAGTTTTGTTTTGCTAAGCTTGGTCATTCGACTCAACCGCGTCGAACTTTCTATTAAATCTTATAAGTCTCTTTCTGGATACCTGGACCTGTTGGTCGACTGATGTTGCTACTACGACATAATTTCAAGTTTGACACTGTTACTTGTTTCATTCGGTAAGTATACGGCGATATCTCGTGCTGTTAAACATATCGATGCACCGAAGGCGGACTTTACGACCGTTCGAAACTGTTTCGTGCTGGTAGCGCTATCAGTTTTTTATTTATTTAAGTACCATAAGGGCCCACTCGGGGCACTATATGGGGGGGGGGGGGCACAATATTTACAAAGGATGAATAATTGTAGTCGGATACAATTTTGTAGCACAGAAATTCATAAAACGTTGTAACAAGGCAAGCAATACAACAAAAGTAAGCAATGCAACATGGTATAAAGCATAATGTTGATGTAAGCATGTTAATGAAAGTTGCTAAGATAGCAACTATAAATTAAAGAAAGTTCACTTATTGTAGCGATCCCGGAAGGTAATTAATTCAATCCTCTTATTGATAATGTTGAAGGTGAATTTTCATATTTTTTTGGTACGGGCAAAGATAAGGTTGACTATTAAAGCATGGTTGGTGCGACTAGACGTATGAGATGGCGGTGAAGTACGTGTCTGCGTAAATGACGTGTTAGTGTGATACAAGTTGTGAAAAAAAAAAAAAACAGATAACCTGGAAAATAGCCTGTGCACAGCAAGCGATGGCACATTTAGCTCTGCTTTCAAAGATGAAACTCTGGTGTGGGAGTTAAGTGCCACCATATTCTTTCACCTTTCAGATTGGTGAGGAGCGGTACGTGATTGCGGTAAATGCACCCACCGTACGAAGTGTTCGCCTCCCAAAGTACTTCATGGTAGGCTTTCCTGCTTATGTGCACATTGAGCTGGAGAACTGCAGCCTGTGTGACTGGAAACTGGCCTGGTACGTGAGTGTCATGAAGGGCGAAAAGCCACCTAGCCATGAAATGCGTAGAGTAAACAACAAGCTATTTGTGAACACGCACCAGAGTGCTTCATTCCTTACACCAGTTGCTTCGGACATTGGACGCCATGTGCTTCTGATACTGACACCTTGCACCGGGCCGGGCATGCCAGTTGAAGTGGTTTCGACCACTACTGTTGAGGCTGGCCCTGGTTCATGTCCGTTTGAAGTGAGGCAGTATTTTACGCCTTTCTTCACTGCACCAGGAAGGTATGTTTTCAGACAACTTGATCTAATTAGGTTTTTTTGAAATTTGAATGATTAATTTCTGTTACATAAGTTATTGTACTTATTAGTGAAAAAAATTGTTAACATTAATTCAAAGCACATGGAATGCACACAACACTGTTAACATTGATTCGAAGCAACTAAAATGCACACTAGTCTTGTTCATGGCCCGTCAGAGGCTGCCAGTAACATGCACATTTTAAAATGAAGTACCGCATTATGATTCAGTTTGACGTGAACCATGACACATTTTTGTAGTACTAAAATAAGCTTTGAGATGTGTGTCATTTTTATTAAATTAGACAAAACCCAACATGGCTTGCAAATGTGCTAGCGACATTTTATATCTTGTTTCTAGCTAGAGCTTTAAAAAAGTGTGCAGCAGGTGCTGTACAGTTTCGCCACATTTCCTGTGAGTGTACGTGTGCTTATTTTGAGGGATCAAGCACTGGACAGGAGTTATGACGACAGTTTGAGTATACAGCATCCCAAATTCTAGAATAATTCTGTGCCAGCATTCACAACATTGAATATTGGTGTCTTAATATGAAGAGAAGCGTTTGGTGCACATCAGTACACACTAATGCATCATGCACACCAACAAGTGTTGTCTGCTAAGGTGTTCACTTTCAGGAATGAATGTGCGCTAATAATTTGATTCACCATTCTTAGCTAAATATGCCTAATCTATTCAATAAATTACTTTTATTTTGATTAATGTATGCATTTTATTTCTTAGTTGTATAGGGCATATGTGGATCCAATAGTTCAATTTCAAAAATGGTAACATTTTTCTTGAAGTAAAAAAGGTGGTAGATGGTGCTCGGGTATGGGAGTGTACGTTACATGCTTGCACTTACTGTCACCAATCTGGCCACTTTGAGCTGTTATAGGGCATCCCCATGCCATATGATCAATGCTCACATGATATTATTTGAGATTTGGGAGGCTGTGTAATAAGTGGAGAGGGGGCAAAGCCGATGTCACAAAAATAATGGGTGATTTTGGACAATGGCTTGTACACTAAAGAGCACTGACAAAAAACTTGTACCGTGTCTTTTTTTTTATTACAATAGATTGCTTATGACCCACTTATCATGACTGGAAGCCTTGTTAGCACGAATGCATGAGAGTTATTTATTTAGAGACGTTTTTAGAGTGCCCAGTCTCAGTCTTAGTTTTAGTTTCAAAGAGCACCAAGTGAGGCAAGAGCAGTTACACGGGCAAGGTAAACACAGCTGGCCACGTAACCATGCAATACTGTGACATGGGTGCCATGTGCAAGAGCACGTGCGAGTGGGCGCCGCACTGACATCCAGCACAGCCAGTACACTTGAAGCTGCAGGCAGGGAGGAGAAAATCAAACATAGCACAAGCATAAGGCATGTACCGGCAAGCAGCCAACACAAACTTTTGACGTAGGTTTGTTGACATTGTCCGTGCATTGATGTCGGCGTCACAAGGGACTCTGCATCTCGCTCAGTCGTGCGGCGTGCACTTTAAAATTGATTTTAAATATGTTCTATACTATATTTGCCCTTCATATCTCATAGATGTTGAGTATGTCTCCAGATAAATCCATCTCGCTCATTACCTTGCTTTTTGAATTTTGTGTCAGTGCTCCTTTAGACCAACACTTGCTGCCCCCGATGAGTCCAGCCAAGCCCTGTACATGTGTGTTCTGGGAAGCGCATGCGCTCCTATGTTCCAGCATGCCAGTGCACTATCTATTCTTATGCAGGGCGTGTAAATTAAATTTGCAGATACAAAATTTCAGCATTTCCTGCAGAAAGTATCAGCAAGACACTGTTTGGTGTAGTAACAGATGCCGACACTGTCATAACACAGCCCAGATGCTGTTGCTGGAACACCAAGATCAAGTGATCATTGCACAAAGGCAGAAATCTAGCCCCTGCCATTACAAATCAAGGAGTCGGTATAATAAATACTAAACAATTGTGCTGGTCCCTGAAAGCCCAACCTGCATTGCTTTGAACTAAGCTGCCTCTAAACAGCACTGTAACTTTTTACTCTCATTATTGCCACAGGTTCCGATGTATTTCTTATAACCTCCTTGCTGATGTGTATGCTGACACCAAGTTCACAAGGTCTGAACTATTTCCATATTGTGCAGCGCATGCCCTCGACTTAAGCTACAGGAAGCAGCTGCTTGTAAAAGAGCTACTGGGTAAGCTGCTCCTTACTTTGATGGACATTCAGATTACAGCATATTGGTGAATTTTGTTTCACTATTGCATAAATTAATTTAAATAATGCACTAAATTAACCTGTATTCGTTCACTTGAATCCAACTGTATCGAGTGTTTGGGTTTTATTTCACTGCTGCATTGCATTCTACAGTTGCGAATAAATTCATGCCTCTTGCAGGTTACAAGGGAGACCTCGTGTGCCTTCAAGAAGTTGATCGCAGAGTTTTTCAACAAGACCTAGAGCCTATACTTGGGGATCATGGCTTTGGTGGCTACTACACAGAAAAGTGTAGTCCTATGGCAGAAGGGGTGGCTTGTTTCTACAGATTATCAAAATTCAGGTACTGTAATCAAATAGGTTTAGTGCTCTCTTTATTTGGTTATATTACATGCACACAAGTGAAATCCTGTAATGGGTGCGCTTAACAGAACAAATTAGTTTAGCACACCTTTTACATTTTCTCACTTGCGGTGGACAAGGGTGCTTATCTTTTTGTAAAGATTGCTTATTTGTCACAGCCTGTGTATAGTGGTTTTAAAAGTTCTTTTTTTGCTGTTTGAAATATTTTGAAAAATGGCTTGATAATGTCACGGCATGTGATTATCACTTTGAAACTTATGTGAGTTCCAATCAACTTGCTCATTGATAATGTGCAACTAGTTGCTAAATGCAAAGCAAGTCATTTGGAAAAAGAACTTAGAGGACGCAATCTGGAAACAACTATTTTGAAAAAGCAGTGTGCTACTGAAACACTCTTTAGTTTTATCTTGTATAACATGTGTATGAATGACTGATCAGTTGTTAATGTGTGCAGGTGTGTAATAACTTTTTTTCATTTGCACCTTTCTTTGGTTGGTTGGTAACAACTTCATTGGTAGTCCGGCATAGCTTTCGCTGACCGGGCCTTAGGTCTCCTGCGCGGGGACGTCAAGACCTTGCCTGACTGCCGCCTCGCGGGCCTGCTGGATGGCCCAGAGTTGGTCGCCGAGGCTGGGGCTGCACAGCGCAGCGACCCACGGCGGCGGAAGTGTTCTGGATTTAGCACTTAGCACCTTGCAGATTTTTGGCACAATTCCAGAGCATGTGATTTAATGTGGCAACCTCAAAATGGCAAGTCTTGCATATATTTGTTGGATATATATTAGGGTATAGTCTGTTAAACAGTGATGGGTTGGGATACGTGTTCGTCTGCAGCTGTCAAAGGACCACCACCTGCATCCTGTTCAGCTTCTTGATGGGTGGAGGAAAGCTTCGGCGGGCCAGGTAGAAAGCCTTGGTAATTTCATTATAGGTCGTCAAACGGTCTTTAGTGCTTCCCCATAGAGGACAGTTGCCGGCGCAGTTCACGAGTTCGCGCACCTTGGCGTGTGCCATCTTGTTTAGGTTGCGGTGTGTCTCCGATACCTCTCCCATGTGAGCCGGGAACCACAGGAGCCTAGTTTGAAGCTCTGCCTCCTGATAGAATTTTCTACTGTGCAGGACTTTGGCCGCTTGTTGCGAGATCCATCCTCTGGCAAAGTTTCTTACCGCATGTCTCTAGTCGCAGAGGACAGTAGTGCATGACAAATCCGTGAGCGTGAGTGGCACCGCTACTTCCTCCGCTTCTTGTGCGTGCTCACATAGAATACTTGCCGATATTCTCGTTTAGGCTTTCCAATCAAGGACTATGATTGTAAATCGCGAGCGGTCTGCGTATTTAGCGGCGTCAACCAACCGTGCTCTCACTTCCTCGGTGTAAGTGCGCAAGAGAGCTCTTGCCCTGGCGACTCTTCTGCCCGGGTTGTGTTCCGGGTGAACGTTCCGTGGAGTTGGGTCAACCCTTATCGTTTGTCGGATCGCGTCAGGCACAGTGACTTTCTGGCTTTGTTCGGTGTAGTAACAGATGCCGAGACTTTCCATGATCTGGCGTCCCGCTGTCATGCCCGATAGTCTTTCCAGTTGTGAAGCACGCTGCGCCTCGGCTATTTCGCTTAGAGTGTTGTGAAGTCCAAGTTAAAGCAGCAGGTGCGTGCTGGTGGACTCGGGTAGACCCAGTGCCAACTCATACTCTCTGCGGATGAGGACATTGATCTTGGCTTCTTCTGCCTTGTACCAGTTGTGAAATGCTGCAACGTCCGCAGTGTGACACATGAGACAAAAGAGTGTATAAGTCGTATGAGACTATCTTCTCTCATTCCGCTTCTTCTGCTAGTGACCCCTTTGAGAACTCTCATGGCGTTAGTAGTCTTGTGTGCTTTCGTGTAGTGATCGTTTTGCCATTAGCTCCGTTTGCCTAGATGATCATGCCGAGGACCCTTATTCTCCTTACTATCGGGATCGTTGCTCCGATACTCGTGCGTAGCCTGATCTCTTCGTATTCTTGTCTGGTCCTCGACGCCATTCCTCTATTCTGGAGTGGTCTACCCCTCTGTGTGCGGCGGTAGAGCAGGAGTTCGGACTATTTCGGCGAGCATCGTAGTCCCGTTCCCTCGAGATATTCCTCTACATTGTCGATTGCTAGTTGTAGCACCGTTTCGATGTGGCCATCACTGCCTCGGTGCACCCAGATAGTAATGTCATCGGTATAGATTGAGTACCGGATGTCTTCAATTGCTTGCAGCTTTTCAGCGAGCCCAGTCATGACTATGTTACAGAGTATGAGCGAGATTACCTATCCTTGCAGGGTGCCGGTGCTTCCCAACATTGGGTCTTCTAGCTGAAAGTCTCCTGCCACGAAAATGGCTCCTCTGTCTGTCAAGAAATCTTTTACGTAGTTGTACGCACTGTTACGTTTGGCCCGGCTGTTCGTTTGGACAGACGCCATTGTGCGTAAGCTGGTCTACTAGGTGGCTTTCAACCCCATTGGTGCCCAGTCGGCTAGACGCTGTCCTGTAGAGGTTCCAGGTAGTGGTCGGGTCTCAATGAAAGCTTCGCGAAACAACCCTTTTGTTGAACGGATTCAAACAACATGGGACGGTGCCGCTGTGGAAGTTCTCATAAAGTCAACCTCTCGACTCGGCTGTAGGCACCGAGACGAAATCGTCACAAAAGCATCGTCACTCCAGAAGCGTGGGAAGACGTCGAAGAAGCCGTTCTCAGGGCTCGAGCGTTTGGACTTCCATGTTCAAGAGAGTTCTGGAAACCTGTAGCTGAAAGCAGCCATCGACCACTGCTGACAGTCGTGTCAGCGGCCATCTCCCCGGAGGAGCTCACTTTCCCTCTCCAGACTCTACCTCCTCGCCCTGCGGTGCATTCAAGGCGTGGGCCGGGTGCGTCATTGTGTGGTGCGCTTGTGCTATCATTGGACCTTTTCGCCCAGCTGAGTGGTGCAATATCTGCAACCTTTCTGGTGGGTAGACCACAGAGACTTTGTCACCTGATTTGTGGCAAGAGTGGTCACCGCCTCCTTCGGACCTCTGTGTAAGGAGACGGCAGGCTATAAAAGCCGAAGACATTTTGTAAATAAGAGTGGAGTCATGAGCTGAGTCTTTGTACATAGCTGACTCTGTGTACAGCTCAATCTTTCAACTATCATGTAAATAAACCTTCGTTCTTTCTCTCTTAATGCGTCCATTCACTGGCGAAGATTGGTTATGCGGACGACAGTGGGGAGCCAGCTAACTAAGGATACTCGCCGTACCTGCTATCGACCTGTAGCGGTGGGATGCCATCATGAACCTCATACCCTTTACAACTGGTGGCAGCGGTGCGATGCCATCATCAACTTCCTACCTTTAACAGCACGTAGATCGAGGCTTGGCCGAGATAATTGGTGCAGTATCGCCGAGTGTGCAATTTTATCTAACACGCTCTTGAGGTCGAGGCCAAGAATTGCTCTGGTCCCTTTCGTGTTGCCATCGAGTATGTGGTGTTTCAACTGTAGCACTGCATCTTGTGTGGATAGCTGTGGGCGGACTTCGATGATCCATGGTGGATATGCCCCTTTTTGCTCTAGATAGGCTTGCCGGTGGTTAAGTAGAGCGTGCTCTATAGTCTTGCCGACACACGACGTCAGCGATATGAGGCAAAGATTGTCGAGGCTTGGCGCTTTATCAGGTTTAGAGATAAGGAGCATTCTCGCAGTTTTCCACTGTTCCGGCAAGCAACCACGCTGGCAGCGGTTGTTGATGTATTCAGTTAACCACTGAATGAATCGGCCGTCGAGATTTTTCAGAGCACGATTCAATACCCGATCTAGACCCGGCACCGATCTGCTGTTAGGACTGTGCAGCACTGTCCTGATCTCTTCTACGGTGAACTCTTTATCCAATTCCTCGTTTGCGTCCCCCTCGTACGGGCGGTGTGGCACAGATGAAGTGTGTGGTATGTACTGGCAGCCACTGAATCTTTACCGTGCTTTTCGATCTCCTTGTGTAACAGATGGGCAAGGCAGTCTCTCTGATGTGACTTGGTCTTCGTTTCGTCCAGCAGGTACTTGAGCAGGTGCCACGCTTTGCCATTATGTAGTTGCCCGTCCACTGAATTACTTAATTCGTTGCATTGCTGGCGGTTGAGAATGCGGTAGTGTTCCTCGATGTTGCAGTTCATCTCCACTATTTTCTTTCTGAGTCTTCGATTGAGCCCCTGTCCTTTTCATCTTACTAAGATAGAGTTCTTAGCCTCGTTGAGATGTGCCAGGCGGCTGTCCATCTCATCCGTCTAGATCCCTGTTTCAATTGCCTTGGTTGAAGTTACACCGCCGCAATGGTCTAGTCGCTAAGGTACTCAGCTACTGACCCGAAGGTCACGGGATTGAATCCCTGCTGCGGCGGCTGCATTTCCGATGGAGGCAGAAATGTTGTAGGCCCGTGTGCTCAGATTTGGGTGCACCTTAAAGAACCCCAGGTGGTCGAAATTTCCGGAGCCCTTGACTATGGTGTCTCTCATAATCATTTGGTGGTTTTTGGACGTTAAACCCCACATATCATCATCATCTTGGTTGATGGTATCCGTTACCAGTGAGGAGGTCCACACTTCAATGTCCGTGATTTCATCTTCTGTAGACTCTTTTTGCCTTCGTTTTTTTCTGAAATCATCCCAATCAGTCCATTCAAATCTTGATTTACTGTCCTGCGCTTTGTCTGATCTCGAAACGTGATTTTGGATAACCATGTGGTCACTCCCCAGGTCAGCACGTGGTGGCTGCCGTGCGGGCATTTCTTACGAAGGTCAAGTTCGGAGTCGTGTTCCTGGTGGTGGAGTTGCCTATGCCGGGTGCGCCAGATCTGTTATTAAAGTGAAGTCGAGTTCCTGCGTGTCTTGGTTGAGTTGTCTTCCCTTGGCCGTGCTGTATCCATAACCCCACGCCGCGTCTGCTGCATTGAAATCACCCCCTACAACAAGCGCCTGAGACTAGGCAATCTTGAGCGTCTTCTGAAGCAACACCCTAAATCGTTGACGCTGCTTCGACGGGCTGCTATAAACGTTCAATATGATTATGCTTTCTTTCCTCCGTTTAGTGGGGACCAGTTCGATGAGAGCATGTTCCATTTGGATGCCACTTAGTTCGTGGTCAACGAACCTGAGATGCTTTCTTACGAGCGTGCATAAACCCCTTCCCTTGATTTTGCTGTTGTGCGCTTCGTATCCTGTTAAAGTAGCCACGTTTGTAAGCGTTTCTTGAAGTAATATTACTTCTGGTTTTCATGTTGAGTGCCTGATCTGTTGCTGTAGAACTGCCTTTTTTCTGGTGAAACTGCGGCAATTCCACTGCCATATGACTATCCCTTGATTAGCGTTAGCCATGATGCGGGTTTAAGTTACCCGGCTGCCCTGGAAGGGATACAACACACTGAAATGCCCCATATTTACTTTAATTGATATGCTATACAAAAATGTGAAGTGCATAGATGCGCTTTGTACTAGCATAAATATTATGTATTGCATTATCATCGTCCTAATTGCTCTTGTCATCACGTGAAGCTCTTTCTTGGCTAGCAAAATCTGACGAGCTAAGACATATACAAGGTCTTCAAAAATGCTGATCTCGCTCTCGGAGTCAAATTCAGTGTTCAGCAATGATGCTTTTGGATAACCACTCCAAGAGACAGCTCTTTTTTTAGAAATTTCTCTGCTTTTGGCACTCTTAATATGCACCACTATTTCAAATCACTTTTTCCCAGCTATAAACACAAGGCAAACGCGCGAAGCCATGTTTTCTTTAGCTTTAGAGCCCTTCTGCAGCTAAAATAGCTTTAGAGCCCTTCTGCAGCTAAAAAGTGAAGCCAAAGCCATTTGCAGATGGTAAATTGTCTTTGGTGCTGAGAGTGAACAAGCGTGACCTGTGATTGGTGACACACCACGATAGTCTAGGGGCTATGGGCTCAGCTGCTGAACCAAATGCGAGTCCTGGCCATGGCAGCCACCATTTCGGATGAAGCTGAAAATGCTTGAGGCCCATGAGCTTAGATTTAAAAATGCACATTACAGAACCCCAGGAGGTTGAAATTTCTGGAGCCCTTCGCTATGGCATCCCTCATAATCATACTGTAGCTTTAGGACATATATTCCAAACAATTATTAATTATTATTGTTATTGGAAATATCAGCATAACATCCAATGATGAGTACAGCTTACCCAAGGGGTTCAAAAGGGTGGTCTTCCTTGATATGGACAGTTTTTGGGGACATTTTACGCACTTTTTCATGTTTGTATTGGAAGCCCACATTAAAAACTAAATAGAGCGATCTAAAGTGGTGTTGTGCTATAAGAAACTGATGATAGTAATTAGTATGCCTCATTATTAATAAGCCAATGTTGATCTCATTCACATTTTTTCTTGCTCTACAGGGCACTTCATGAGCGCAGTATTGTACTGGCCACAGAAATGACACAGGAGCCAGTACTGTCTGACATTTTGGCCAGCATCAACAAAAACGAGCAACTGAGGGACCGAATCTTAAATCTTCCAACAGCACTCCAGGTAACATGAAGCACCTTTATGTTCATATTACACACAAGCTTTTCTGTTTAACTTCATCTTGCAAATGCAGTTTAAGGGCACAGAATATGCTCTATACCTCTCATGTATTTTAAAGCTACTGTAAGACCAATTTTCTTTTAAACTACTTCATGTAATGTGTTCAGGTTTGTTCAACTGCATTTGTCGGTGCCACTCTTTCCAATTGAACTAGAACTACAATTTTACGTCAAGCATTGACATTTTGGCAAATTTTGTAGCAATGCAAGTTCATTTTGTTTATTCTTTACCAAGAAGTACCAAAAATGAAAACTATTCTACATACATACAGCATTCTAGTTCAGTAACTTCATATTATTGTTTAGATTATTGGGGTTGAAAAATCAGTCTATTTTTTCAAGTTATTTAGATGATGAGGCAAATGTAATGAAAAAAATTGATTTTGAGATATTGAGAGTTCAAGAGAAAAAAACGAATTTATTTTATTAAAAAAAAGATGTACTGAACAATTTAATGATTAGCATGTTCTAGTGGTTTGTTTTGTCATCTCTTCTGCCTCCCTAATCACCAAACGCTGACGATGGCAGTCTATTTCACCCCATCATATAACACTGTTGCGCTTCAGTGATATATCAAACGGCCTAGAGAACGTTTACTCGGGCCATGCAAGCTTTTTTGAAAGTTAAAACGATTTTAAAGGTGGAAGTTCCGAGGGCCCTCATTTTAAAGAACACAATTTATTGTGCCCTCTAAGAGTGCAATTTTTCCTCCTCATTTGGTGCAGGCAGTTACTCGTAATCACGATTTGTAAAGATCCACATAGGTGAAAACGTAGCTATTATCACTACAGGTAACATTTTGTCTTTGTGGCGACGCATAATGAAGATGAAGCTTACTGGCTGAAGTGCTCGCACGAGGACTTTCAGTTCTGTTTTTGTTATTAGCTGAAGTGTGTCAATTTCCAATTATACTCAGCTTTCTATACAGTATCTTTGATTAATCAGCATGAGAATGTCTCTTGCCTTTACAACAAAATCAGCAAAAGCAACAAAGGTGCAACTAAACTAAAAATAAATGCATACAACCACGTCTCTGTGCGCATCTCGCAAACACAGGGCAAGTGGACTCGGTAAATGCTATGCGTGTTAGCAACAACCGCACCATATGCCTTTAAGTAAACGTTATACATAAAAAAAATACAATTAGCTAAGGTAAAACAAACTATCAGTTTTAAATTCTTTAAAATCCGCTAGAGACAGAACGCTGGGGTTGTGCACCAATTAAGAAAAAGACCTTGGCTTGACAGTTAGTCTCGAAAGCCTGATTTTTTTTACTCAATGAATTTGCAAAAAAATGTGTGGTGCACTGGATATTGTTAATGAAAACCCTATCATTCCAGGCAACCCAAAAACCAAACATCAATTCAAAAAAATGTTACCTTATTCCGTGCACTTAAACTAATTATAAAAACAGCCTCATGACAAGGCTTTTTCAGCATTGATTGATTGATTGATTGATTGATATGTGGGGTTTAACGTCCCAAAACCACCATGTGAATATGAGAGACGCCGTAGTGGAGGGCTCCGGAAATTTCGACCACCTGGGGTTCTTTAACGTGCACCCAAATCTGAGCACACGGGCCTGCAACATTTCCGCCTCCATCGGAAATGCAGCCGCCGCAGCCGGCATTTGCACCCGCGACCTGCGGGTCAGCAGCCGAGTACCTTAGCCACTAGACCACCGCGGCGGGGCGGGTGGGGGGTTTATAACATAACGTGCAGTGTGAAACAAATGCTTTTTACTTCTCCCTAGCAAAGAATGATCAAACTAAGGTGGCAAGCCAATTCTATTTCAGCAGCTCGTTAATAAGTTACGCTGTCTGCAGCCACATTTAATCTGTGTTTAGCTATCTTTGCTCTTAAAACATGCAAGCCTAGAAACAGTATGCTCATGTGCATATGTCGTAGAAAAGTGCAAGAAAAGCTTTGTGTGACAAGCTTTAATTGTGCTTGAGGTAACCTTTTATTGTATGGTCCTGGTTTCACTACAGCAAAATATTTCGGTCTAGTAAATTCTGACACTTCCGTTCTTAAAGGTACTTGAACTGTTTTTTAAAGAACAGAAAATGGAATGACAGTGGTGATTTAACTTGAGTCACCGGGCGCTATTTTAACATTGGGCAAAATTTCTACACACACTTATGGGCTTAGATTTAGGTTCACTTTAAGGAATCCAGATGTTCAAAATTAATCCAGACAGCATGCCTCACACTTATATCGTATAATTTCACGCAAAACATCTTTTTTATACATGACCTTGAGCGCTTTTGTGCCGTTGTTATAGAATGACTGAAAGAGCAACATTATTCGCTTGGACTTTTATTCATCAAATAACCCATCCTTTGTTGCATCACTGCCATGCAGATAATCAATCGAAAAAAGCTATGTGCTGAACTGGTACCTTTTTATTTTGGTATTGGAGTAAGAACAAGCGCACTAAGGCGCTGTTGCCATGTGGCATTTCTGAATAAACTTATCAACTGTCTTACATTCATTCCATGAAGAAATGAGCGATAAAAAATGTGGATGCGCATTCGCGGTTGCATGCGTTCGCCCAAGAATATGCAATGTCTTTATTTCTTTCTTTTAGTATCCAAGACTAGCACGCATGAAGAATGAATTCATTCGCACTACAGCAGTGCATAGTAGACTGAACACAAGCTCAACACTTAAAATAAAAATACAAATGTGACATAGTGCAAAGTGCAGACAGTCGCCAAGCACGAACATTCCTTTCAATGGTAGATTGTGTTTCTCTTACAAGTAACAGTAATGTTCGGCAAGCTTTGTGTATCCATTCATTAATGGAACAGATTATATATTGCGAGTAGACAGCTGTCAACGCATTTTATGCGTTGACAGTCGGCTCACAATGCTCAAAAAAAAGCACCGCGGCGTACTTTCATATTCGCATCACTGGCCACCTATCCACACTAGTGCAGTGACAGTGCTGCCTCCTATAGGCCAATCTCGGGGCGAATAGTAGCTGCAACTATGACGAGTGTAGTAGACAAGTAGGTAGAAAATCTCATGACTATACTTGTCAACGGACGGAAAGAATTAAAAGAGGAGGTAGCATGATGGTGTTATGTTTGCAGGTTGCATAAGGCATAAAGACGAAATAGCTGAAACTGATATTTTGATATCATAAGTTTGCCAATTTGTTGATGTGTGCTCTCATGCAAAAGGTTTAGTGAGGTGTTCTTCGGTAAGAATGCTGGGCATGACAGGGATCACAGAGCTCGGTAAGTGTTTGAAAGCTTTCCATCTTGCACCGCTGCTATAAACAACAATAAAGCCAACAAGTGTACATTGCAAACTTTCACAAATTGTAGAAAATAAATACTTTGATGAGCTGCTTTTTGTCTGATATTATAGGTAAAGTACGGTGTGATGAACTTTATGTGAAGGTCCCGAGCAAATGCAGTTATGGCAGAGCGGTGCCTATGCTTTTTTTAATTGGCAGAAGACTTGTAGAAAGAATATGTAATGTCACAGTATTCAAGCATAAAGAAACCTTGTTACTGGACTAGTTTTGATATAGTTTTCACTTTGCACGCAGATTTTACTCCTGGAGCCTTTGGAAATGCCTGGAAGGCTGCTTTTGGTGGCCAACACGCACCTTTACTACCACCCAGATTCTGACCACATCAGGCTGCTCCAGGCTTACTGCTGTATAAGATTAGTTGAGTGGTTGCAAGGGAAATATACAGAAGAGGTGAGGATCTTCTAGTATACATTGTCACGAGCGATTGTACTAGCTTTTTGTCGGTTTATTTCACTTTGAACATTGCAGTACGGTGTTGTACCAGCTGTCATCTTTGCTGGAGACTTCAACAGTTGTCCTGCGTATGGAGTGTACCAGCTTATGACTTGTGGATATGTACCACCAGATAGCAGAGACTGGTGCAGCAGTGAGTGCACAGTTACTGTTTTCATGTACTAAAGCTGAACCCCTTTATAAAAGACACTAATATAAGAGACAAATGGGTATGAGACACCAGTCTGCCTACAGTAAAATACGTTTTGATAAGAAAATGCATACAAGGTACCCTGTTTACAAGGGAGATCTCATAAAAGAGATGAGAACTGCTGCCCAGAGACGCCCTCTTATACTAAAGAGGTTGAACTGTATTTCTAAGCTTGTGTGTTTAATTAACAGCTCTTATGTATAAATGCTGTATAGGATATATAAGGACTTTGTTGTTATTACACATATATGGAAACAAACATCAAGTCTGTGTGTCATGCTTTGTGCATTGTCAAGCAGGAAATGACTTCATTAGGATTGCAGACACAGGAAGTTAAGAGGAAAAATGGAAGCTTGCATAGATGAAAAGTTGCTGAAAAGGGAATACATCGCTGCAGCCCTAACCAACATGACTATCTGTCTTCACAAAGGTGAAGCCAAGCCCCTTAATCTAAGAATTGGTTGTAGCAACATTTTCATTCTACCATAATTGATAAATTTGTCTAATAATGTGAGGTATGCAAACGAGGCTTGAGGCAGTTAAAAATCATTGAATAAGCAACATCGCCAGAGCGAATGTTTCGATGAAGGGATTTATCTTCAGCTACAGTTTGATGATTTCTCATTAATGTCGGGAATAAGGACACAAGAGGTACACAAGCCAAACGTGAAAGTGTCAGATTGCCAGTGACAGCTTTTCCGAGGCTTAAACATGGTAGCACACTGCGAGATGCTCTTTACTTAACCATACCATTCTTAACTATGCTACAACACACAATAGTGCCAAGCAGAATTGAAATGCAGGTTTGTAAAAAATTAACCATGCATGGGCTGTGTACAAGCAGACAATGCATGTGAAAAAAACATGCCCAACTCTAACAACTTGTTAGACCAGCGCTTGTCATGTGTTACTTCATGCGTATTGTCCGTTTGTACGCTGCCCTAAAATGTGTGGTGTCCAGCTTCACTTCATCTTCCTCTTCTATCACTCTTAACTTTCCTGCTTTGGCTTTCACCCATAATATATGTATAGCATAGTATCATAGCACATTGTGGCTTTAGCTGATTCTAAATGTGCTATGTACAGAAAGCAGCCAAAAAAATGTTCAAGAGCCCCTGTGAGGTAAAAAAAAAGCTTACATGTCTTGTCATATAAACAGGAAAAGTGGTTATTAAAACAAAATCAATTCTTTACGAGACATGTACGATTTGAATGTTACTGCTCTCACTACATAATAAGCTCAGCAAGAATGTTCCAATGCATGCAGATGTTGAAGAGGCTGTGGTGGGCCTGGAGGCAAGGCAGCAGATTCTTTTGGCAAGTGCGTGCGGCATTCCTGCCTACACCAACTACACAAAAGGCTTTCAGGGCTGCTTGGACTACATTTTCTACGACTACATGCAGCTAGTTCGGGAGCATGTGGTACCTATGCCAACTCATGAACAGGTGACTCAAGAGGAAGCATTGCCCAGCGCACGCTTCCCGTCCGACCATGTGGCACAAATTGCCACACTCAGATGGCTTTGAACTCACTATTGCGATGTTCTCTTGATTCCACAGTTGACCCTGCATGTTGATGGTACGGTTGTACCCAGTGCAAGACCTCTTCAAAACTTGCAAGATTTTGCAATAGTCCTCCAAGTAATGGTTAATCACAGCTGATACTTGCAAGTTTCAGATTAAAACCAAGGCGTGCTGGAATATGGCTGTTGCATGGCTAAAGTTGAGGCACATATGGTGTTAGCCATGGAATATTGGTTGGCAATAAATTAGTTTGCATAAAAATGTGGGTTTCAGATGTCAGATTCGTGCTTACAAAAGATGCAGTGAAGACAAATATTAAAGCATGCTAAAGTGACAAAACTTCAAATCATCAATTTTAGCAAAAACAGTGATTTCGACAAGGAAAAAGGATTTTCAGTTTCAGCTCCTAGTTGACTTGAAGCTCTAATGAGAGTGATAACAAGGCATAGTTTTGCACTCCTCAGGTCTAAATAGTACATGGACAGGTCATATTGGCGTAATGGACAATGTGAGACAACTGTTGCTGTGTAGTAGAAGAGGCGCTTGGCTGATAATCGGCATCTTGCAACACAAGAATGCAGACTGTTAAATTACGTATCTTGTCTTGATGATGCATGAAATGAAAGCGATAACAAGTGCTTAATAAAAGAATTAAATAGCTTGACATCCACAATGCTCATGCTAGATATAGAAGGCAGAAGGCTTCAGTGACTCCTCTGCAAAACTGATTGAACAGAGCACGATTATACATTTGCACCACTTGGATTTGTGATTTTTGCAGTTAATAAACTGTGGATCTCTTACCATCCTTCACATGTAATTACATATATATAATCAATACCGTGATACTAATTACGATACAGTATCCATGATACAGTATCAAATCGACAGAATGTAGAACAGGTTTTGTTATGTCACTGTGAATAAACAGTGGCATAGTGTCTCATTGTTAACTTGGAAGTTAGCTGGTCAGTAACAGTGAAAAAAAAAAATAGGGAGAGAGAGAATCAATTGATTTGTGGGGTTTGACGTCCCAAAACCACCACATGATTATGAGAGACGCCATAGTAGAGGGCTCCGGAAATTTCGACCACCTGGGGTTCTTTACCGTGCACCCAAATCTGAGCACACGAGCCTACGACATTTCCGCCTCCATCAGAAATGGAGCATCAATTGAACTGCATTTAAACACATTGTGTACAATTTTTGGATTTCGCTCCAGAACTTGTCAATGCTACGTCTTTTCACTGCTTTGGTGAACCACAGAGGTGTTCTCTCTGTGGGCCTCTGAATTTAAGCTGGTGGAGACTGGCGCAGTTGCTTCAGAAATCACATTTATTGGTAAAACATTTGTTTCAACAATCACTCAATGAAGCGAAGTGGGTAATAAGTTACTGAGGTGGTAAATATATATATTCTGGAGTTGTCTGATGAGTGACAAGGCGGTACAGCTACAATAAAAAATAACTGCCAAAGATCAGAACAGGAATATTATGAATTGGGGAGTATTGTTTCCCAGCATGCCAAAACGAGAGTGGCAGGCACAATTTCTTCAAGCAAACAAGTGGATGGCAGAAAGTTGTCATTCACTTGTTAGCTTTCCGCTGGAGTTATAGACTTTTCCGCTGTTAAGCTTTTCCGCTGGAGTTATAGACTGCATAATCCACCCCTCTGCCATGCAATATTCCAATGCCATCTATGTGTGCCACATGTATGGGCAATTGTGCTTTTAGGTGTGCAGCAGACAGCAAGAAAACTGAGAGCAAGAGTCTCACAACTTGTACGACAGCAAGAAAACTGAGAGCGAGAGTCTCACAACTTGTACGCAACATTTTCTTTTTTTTGTAGCGAGAGCTACATTGGCGATATTCTCACCATTTGAGCCACTGCCAAGCAACTGCTGCAGTTGGCAGCATAGCTCGCCATGCCATCTGGCATGACTTAAGAGGAGGTGAAACTGTGCCAGTGAAACTGTGTTGCATTGTGTGTATATAAAAGGGGCAGCTCGGTGGGATTTGTTGGCAGATATGAAAGGAAGCTAGGCTTTATCGTCGGAGCGAAACCAAGAGGCTACAGCGAGCTGAGGAGATGGAGGAAAAATGGGCTGCACTCCTTGAGAATTGAACCAGACGGAGAACTAAGCTAAACAATAAGATTATTCATACCTCTCGCTACGCATACTCAGGCATAACTGAGTTAGACCACAACCAATTTTTTGGATACAGGTTATTATTACGTTACCCTACATTCTCTACGCTTGTATCTATGAACATGTCAACTCTCTCTAAAGTTGCATGTAAATAAAAAAATAATATATTTATTATTATTATCAATTAAGCAATTCTATACAACACAATAACTACATTATATGAATTACATGTGCTCCAAACATAGGCTGCTGAACTCACTAAGACTCAGATCGAGCTGGGTGTCTGATTGAATTCGGGTGAGTAATATTTTGGCGAGTTTGAGTCTGAATGAGTCTGGTTGGAGAAAACTTTCATGAAACTGTGTTGCACAGTTTTACAGATTTTTTCACAGTTCCCTTGCCATCGCACCATACCTACATCTCGCCAGCAGCATGAGTGTCACATCGCACCGGTCATTCTTTAAATGGCACTTGCCACAAAGTGCGCACTGTCACTTTTTAATCTTCATTTTTCCCTCGTGTAGCTGTAGATTGGAACGGCCTTCCTTACGACATCGCTACTATCACCTGCTCATCTGAGTTCATCGAAGAAGTGTCTTCATTTCTTTCACCATAATTTTTTTTTCTATTTTTATAAACCCATCAATTATGTAATACCCCTTTTTGGGGCCTTTAAGTAATAAAGAATGAACGAATAAATGAACACCAGTCTGAGTGAGTACAAGACACAAGGCGTATTTCTTGAGTGATTCTCTTTGTACATTTAGTGCAACTTAGAACACTCACACTCGCTTCCACTCAAGAAACACACCACATACAGCAGCGAGTCTGTGTGAGTTCCACTTTTTTTTTGCCGACCTATGCTCCCATTTGCTCATCTCCAGCATTACTATCAACTTTGCCCGGATGCATGTATATACCCACATCTACTCACATGTATTCCAAAGCAGTAGCTTTGATACACCATTTCAATATTTATTATTCAGAGTTGTGAATTACGTAAGGGGTGCCTTGACCCCGTCCAGCTAACTGTTCCAGGGAAGTTCTTGACAAATATATGTCATTTTGTCCCTTCTTTCAAGAAAAATGTCCTTGCTGGTTTGCTACCACTCATAACTCGTATTCCAAGGTACTGTATCAAAAGGCACCAAGGACAGCACCGATTATGTGAAATATTGGTGTTAAAGAGCATTGCCACCTGGCCGTAAAAGTGGATTCTAGGCTATCAGACTCGTGAGTCAACTCACTCGAACTAATTCAGACTTCTTGGATTAAGCCGTGAATCAGAGCGAATTTGGGCGAGTCTGGCTGAAGAAAATTTGTGCGAGTATGAGTCTCGGTGAGTTCGGCTCAGGAAAATTTTGGTGCGTCAAAGTTCGAGCGAGTCCAAAGTGCACGATATAGGCATTTCTCGAGCTAGTATGACTAAGTACAACTCTTTGCCAACCTATGGCTCCAAAGAGAGTCAACAGCAATTGGAAACCTTAAAAAAAAAGTTGTAACCAACACAGATGTAGTATGAAGCTGCAAAACGGTACATTCGATATGTTTCATAATCATGCAAGACTGAAATTAGCCTTGTTTGGAAACCATGCAGGATGCATTTCGGCAAAGATTCAAATGGCTTTCATGCAGTGAATAATAAATTATCCAATTCTGAGCTGCCGCATTTAGAACTATACCAGACCATGTTGCCTTCGTTGAAATTACAATCATTTTATTATTAAGCCAGAATTATACAGAAAGCAAATTGAATGTTATTGGTATTATGGTTGAAAATTTACATTTAAGAGCCACATTTTTTTGCTGTAGCCTTCATAAAATGGATGTTGTGTTGTGGATTATTCACCATCATGAAATGACTACTACAGCTAATCTGAAAAAAACTGAAGTACAAGATTTAAGGTCTTTACTATTACATTATTAGGACAACCATAATTATGAGCTTATTCATTACAGGCAGTTGCAGTACTTACAGTGCACTCGGATCTGGTCTGGTGAGCGCTATTCATGAAATTCCTTCTGCAACGTGTTCTTGAAGAAACTAACTTCGCACATTAAAGTGACTGATAGAATATGTTACCATATTTTATCACACATGCATTCAGTACAGGACTATCATGTGGCACTATGCCTTCACCTCTTTTTTAAGGCACTGGCCTTAGTCAAGACACAGCAGACAGTTTCTAATATATGTATTCAAACATGTCTTCATTTGCATTGCATGTATTTGCTTCACATGTGCATATTCTATGTAATTGCTTTGGTTTCATTCTCTACAGCACACTTAGCACATGACCTTGCTAACATCTATGGGGCAACTTAGTTACAAACAAGGTTAGAATAATTGGCCAAATAAAAGCAACTATTTCTATAAATCCTTTGTTAAATTGTGCAATGAAAGCTACCTTTACATTTTTGCAGTAACTGTATAAACCACCATGTACTTTTATTTTTTTGCCATACTGCAAAGAGCTCAATGTGCTCATAAATTCAGATTTTTACTTCTGAACATATTCGGTGGCCTAATGTAGACAAAGTGTGGAGGCAAATGAAAGCTGAAATGTGTTACTGTTTTGCAAGGCTGATAGCTGTGGCTAATCCTTCTGCAATTTTCAAACTAGCACAGAAGTCGGCGCTTTTGCTGCCAACTTAGCAGAGTAAATAGAGTGACAGACAGTAAGGGTGACAAAAGAAAATTTTTTTCAATACAATTCCAAGTAGTGATTCTGTTACTAAACCTTTCAAAAACTATGTATTTTAACATCACAAAGGAATATTGGCACTTAGTGCTGAAGTTAGTAAAGCTTAATTATGGCACTAGCAGCACTCAATGCCCCGCTGCGGTGTTCTAGTGGCTAAGGTACTTGGCTGCTGACCCGCAGGTCGCGGGATCGAATCCCGGCTGTGACGGCTGCAGTTCCGATGAAGGCGGAAATGTTGTAGGCCCGTGTTCTCAGATTTGGATGCACGTTAAAGAACCCCAGGTGGTCGAAATTTCCAGAGCACTCCACTACGGCGTCTCTCATAATCATATCGTGGTTTTGGGACATTAAACCACAAAAATCAATCAAAGCAGCACTTAATAAAAGCTTATCGCAGTCTATGCACGAGTGTATTATTGCATAGTTTCTGAATTCCATGTAACTAAAATTGAAACCCTGGGTTTGGTAAAGTTAAGTCAGGTATAGTTGAATACCCAGAAAAGGAGGAAATAAATAAGCGGAAGGACAGGGAGGTTATTGATTTATTTGTGGGGTTTAACATCCCAAAACCACCATATGATTATGAGAGACGCCGTAGTGGAGGGCTCCGGAAATTTCGACCACCTGGGGTTCTTTAACGTGCACCTAAATCTGAGTACACGGGCCTACACCATTTCCGCCTCCATGGGAAATGCAGCCGCCACAGCCGGGATTTGATCCCGTGACCTGCGGGTCAGCAGCCGAGTACCTTAGCCACTAGACCACCGTGGCGGGGTGGACAGGAAGGTTAGCCAACCCAGAAAAGTGTTCTACTTAAACACTACTGCATAAGGTTCTAGCTTATTTACGCTTCAATGTTTGAAATATTGTAATGCTGTATTTGTGTTATACTATATATACATTGATATATATCTTGCCTCACTTTATGACACGTTCTGTACAATGTATAAAGGAACGGGCATATGTAAACTTGTCTGGCAGGTGGTTCACCTAAAACATGCACTTGATCACCAAAGCATAAAAGTTGAGTGACACACAGACTATTTCCATTCAAAGTGCCTGGAGCCATTTTACATTTTATTTTACATAAAGATTGGTAAACTTCACATTTAAGATTGCTTATTCCGAACTGCTCAAAATCTAAGCCAGGTAATCTAATCAAAGTACAGTACTGCTATCGAGAGCTCATAAGTCTGCTTTCTGATGGCCTGACAGAGCTGTTATGACGACACTGCACAGCAATACAAATATGCCTTGTGAACTTCACAAATATGACTGTATGTGGGGAACAACAACCATTCGAACGTTTCTACAGATGGTAAATGAAAATTGCAGTGACATAGCAGGAGAAAAAATTCAGTCAATGATGTAAATCACAAAGCTAATACTTGTGACACTTCAATGCAGTCAATTTCGTTATACTATCCTTTCAGTATGAGTTGAATGAAAATATTGCATAAATATGCATACAGGTGGGTACATTATCAGCTTGCAAATTTTTTAATGCAAAGTACAAGACTTAAGAGTGTTGAAATGTTGCTGTGTTGTTGCATACCTTGAAAAAACATTTAAATAGGTAGCACAAATAATCAAACTGCATTACAGCAACTTCTTGTATCCCTAGCTGGAATTAAGAAAGAAAATGCACATTTTTCATTGAGAAACAGTAATAACAGTGATGGAACAATGTGGAGACCTAGCAGTGGAATGGGTGCTACTTTCTCTGACAGTGGGCAATCATGTGACCAGGAATATTTCTTGCTGTATTACACAGTAGTGCTGCAAGCTTTGCATATTCAACTTCATTGTTCACCACTATGAATACAATACACATGGTGTGCAGTCAAATGGAAATAAAGCTGCAGGAGTTAGTGCGCTCAGGTGCATGTGCCATGGAAACAGTGTTGAAATATACAGAGCAATAGAGCGCCGATAAAACAATTAAATCGCATTATAATCTTGGGGCCCTAGCTTAACATTGTACAGAATTGCTATTACCGAATCGAATACAAACGCAAATTGAATACTATTCGAATAGTCTTCTAATAGCAAGGCAACTACTATAAAGAGAGGCCTAAATTCTACAACTTTTTATTTTTAAAAAGTGTTCACAGGTTTTAAAATGTAACATTGCCACTACATTTAACTTAAAAAAGATACTATACAATTACTGAGGTATTCTCGTCTACGGTAGCGACTATGGCTATCAAGTTATTTTGTACCTTCAGTATGAATACAGCAGTTACTTTAGTATTGGAAATTGTACTTAGCCCCAGCTAATAAATGCTACTTAGGCCTGAATATTATAGAATGCTCTATGAATGAACATCATGGATCTCATGATTATGACATAGAATTAAGGGCACATTGGCTTCGGCGACATTAGTTTAAAGCAAAAATTCCTTACAACGTCCCGAGTGAATCTTTGATAGACCCTTAAAAGCTTCAACTGCATGCATTATGCCAATCCACAATTTAAAAAGAGGGAAAATGATACTTTGCTCATCTGATGAGTTGTTCCTTTGGGGTTTTCTCATTAGTGCTAATTATTTGAGAAGTATTTGAAAAATATTTGGTAATGCACATGTATTGAATTTAATACAATGCTATTTGATTCATTATTTAAAATTTTAAACAATTGCACACCCCTAATTTTAACATTTATTCTGTGTTTAACTCTGTGCTAAAATTTGTGGCTACTTGTGTACCTTCAGAAGTACTAAAGTGAATGAGTGACAGGTATGAGTAAGATGGTTTGTCACCTAACATTTGTGCCACAAACTTTATACAAAATTTAGAGCTACAAAAAATAGTAAGAACAACAATGAAGGTTGCAAAAGGGTGCATAAAGAAACCTGTAGGTCCATTCAATTTGCCCTGCACTTCCAGAACTAGTTCACGGTGGTGTCGTCTGGATGTTGCGTTCGCACAGGTGACGTTTCATCAAGTGCAGCAGCGACGAGACATGGAAACGAATAGGAGAGTGCAGATGTCGTGCAAGTCATATGCTACTCGTCGGCTGTCTCAAGGGTTGTGGAGGTTGTGATTCGTAAAAGACAATGCTGCTTACGTTGCTTGGCATGTGTCTACCGGAAAATGTTCACTGTCGTACTTGTTGCACATCGCTAAAACAGACACGAATGCGATCAGCTGTGTCGTCTGATGCAGCTGCAGCCATCTTGTGCTGCACGGATTTGGCACTACCTCACGAGTAGATGCAGGGAATTCATAAACTAGCCTTGCAAGGCAGCTGCACTACGGTGCTGCTAGCGCCATGCTGAACTCGTAAAACGAATGCCGAAGTGCAGTGCCTCCGTGAACCGGTTCATGAAGAGCAGGTGAAATGAATAGACCTTGTGAACACAAGTTGCAATTCGGTAGCTGTCAGACATGGTAAGTTTCTATTAGCGTATGTAGGGCTAGGAAATTGGTTATGTAAATAGTTACGTATCACACTGCTTTACTAAGCTATGTGCTCTTGTTTCTACATAATGATCAGTGCTAGTAACCCAATAAGCAAAGGACAGAAAGCCAGAACTGCTGGTACTGCTGGTTGCGAACCAGTATGTGGGTGCATTTAATATCTGTGTAATGTGCTACGTCAATTCATTTGGTACAACGAAATGCACTGGCTGCATTAAATGTAGAATTTTTCCAGAACTGTAGGAGGCACTGAAAATGCTGACTACAATAATGAGATACGATAAATGCGAGTGACATGGCAAATGACCAAGATAAAAGACGTAATATAGGCGCTTTTTACTGTTTTTCTAGTCTCATGGTTTTCTTTGCCACATCACCATCAAAACTTACTGAATTTTTCTAGTAAACTGATGATCTATTTAGTGGCACTAAAGTTATAGTACACTGACGGAAAAGCACTGTCAATGAAAAGAAACAATTCGCAACCTTCACTGCACTGACTCATGTGATGCACTGGCAGCATTCATGCTTAATTAAGACTTTTGCAGCCACCTCAGTTCAAAGGCATCATAGAAGTGCTACATGTATTTGGGGTGCTCAGTGTGTCGCATTCCATTAACCGAGATAGCTCGCACAACACATGGACACACACATAAACAAAACTTACAGATGTTAAAACATTTCATTTATTGATCATATTGTTTTAAGATAGATGCATTGACAATTGTAAAATGCTACAACACATAGCTGCTCAGCTGCAGCAGAAGGTCAACAGGATAATCACGGTAATAGTGATAGGCAAGTCTAAGTGCATGTGATTGACGCACACTGACATTGCTGCAGCAAAGCCGTACATAGGCTCGCCCATAGCTTGATGAGTACATTCATCTGTTTGTGGGTAAAATGGGTAAAAAAAGTGAAAAAAGAAAACTGACAGTATTATTTACCTCACAACACCCCCCCCCCCCCCCCTCTTTTTTTGCATGTCCTAATCTCTCACAATTTCAAGCAGGAATGATTTACCACTAACAAGTGTACCATACAGGAACAAGTGTTGCATTCATCTAGCCGTCACCAATACCTAAAATCAATGCTGGTAAAGTTTGTCAGCCACCAAAGCATACTACAGTTAAACCTGGATATAACGAAATTGGAAATTTTCTGGAAAAATTCGTTATAAAAGGATTTTGTTATGTGCAGGTTCGGTACGAGAATTTAGAAATTAAGCGCGCAAATTATTCACAAGGGGGAACTGAAGGCAGAGCTAACCCAAAACACTTATTTTACTGGAAAAGGCTGAGAGTTATTATTGCGATACCAATTATGTGGACACTCGCGGCGGGTTTTTGCCATCACCGCCATGTTCCGTAACAAGTCCATATTGATAATATATGCCCCCGCGCATCTAACTTTCACGAGTGGTTGAAAGCGCGTGAGTGCTGCTGAAGCAAAGATCGAATGAGTCGGCTCATCCCCATCGCCTGAAAAGTGCATAACATCTCCCGCGTGTTGTTAGAACTGCCGTCGAATGCTCAAACAGAAAGTAAACCACCCGTCTTGAACGAGCATGAAACAACGCGGGGATCGCTTGAGTAGCAATAACGAACTTGGCTTATAAGGGCGGTCGTAATCGCTGGCACACTTGCTATATATATCGGCGAGTATCAGCGCGATGTTAATGTGAATGGACCGCGTGAAAAAAGCACTTCTCCCAGGAGCGGCCGTATTTGCTCACACCAGCGTTTCGTAGGAGTTTCGCGATATCAGACCAAAAAGAGTTGGCTGCCAGCTTTACTTCTTATAACATAAGATTTTTTTTTTCTATCGCGATCATTGCATTGCATTGAACGCACCGCCGTGTTGCCAGAACTAATCGGCTAATCGCGAAAGCTAGCGGCGCGGCGCAAAACAAAAGTGCGTGACGAGTAGACCTACTAAGATCTGTTGTCACTATGGTCTCCAAGAGTTTCCATCAGCGCCTAATCTGACATCTTATCGGTGGTGAGGACACGGTTGTCCGTAATGAAGAAAAGTTACAGTTTCGTCGCAAGGGCGAAGCAATGAATGCGATAACAACAACTTGGAATGTAACGCTTAGAATGGCAAGCGTATGGAAACGTGCTGCGTGCTGCTCACGCACAAATGACGCACGAAAACAACACACACGGGACGACAGCAAACTAACAACGTTTACCGCTCCACTCTTAACGCGCTGTTTAAACAAAAACGAGGCACGAAACGTAATGAGTGCGAACTAACAAATGTTACTGTTGTTACTTCGGTGTGTTTGAAAAGCGCACTCATTTCGCAAACGGCGCCTGTCCACCGAGCGAAGTTACCTCTGTGCACCCGGCAACTACACGCAATCTTTCCGGTCAAAGTTGAAGGGGCGCGATTCTTCCCACCAAAAGATAAGCGCCCGCGCACACGCATCTATCCCAAGGAGGATTAAAAAAAATGCTGGAGTGGAAATGATTGCGCAGAAGTGAAGCCGTTCCTCTGGCAAGATGGCGATTAAAAACGAAGCGTTTCCCTCGAACGCCCAACGAGTTTAATGTGGAAACTTTTCTGGGTCACATAAAGCTCCAAGTGCGTCTTACAGTTACTAGTTTTCCTTAGTGAGCCTCTAATTGGAGGCAAAGTTCTTTAAAGATTCAGTCATCCATACTCGTTTCTGTGTGTAATTTCGTCGGGAACAACCATCTTTTAATATAGAACTGACGTAGCATATACATAACATATCAAAACCACTTGATCTTTAAGTAAGCACTATGAGAAAAAAAAAGCATGTTTCCGCCATCTTGGCAGAGGCAAAAGCTGGCTTCACTTCTGCCGGCAAGGCGTTGCGGGAGCTTCCACTCCAGCAATTTTTTCTTTAATCCTCCTTGATCTATCCCCTCCCCTCGCCCCCTTCCATTCGCGGGGCGAAGTACGCGTGGGAGATAAGCGCGCGCCGGCGCACCGCACCGTGACAAGCTGGGCGCCTAGCGCGGGTGGCTTTTAAAGACGATAGTCTTTCTTGGGGACCTTTGACGCAAAAATTTTGGTCTGTCTGTCTGTACATTTGTCTGTTTGTCCACTCTTACCGGCATCGGGTACTTGAAACGGCCGACCCCAACCGCAGCGACCACCAATGTTGCTCAAGGTTGAGCGTTCATGCTTGTGCAATTGTCAATTAAAAAGCAATTATTGCGCATGTCTGGGGCACTATAACAACACGCATATATTCTGCATATGCATTTCTTACTAGAAAACGCATACATAAGTAATTTTAAGGACCGTAGCGCTTACCCTGCAACGCTTGCACGGAACGGGGAGTGTTTCCAACGCTTTACCCGTCGCCTCGCGTTCTACACCTTATCACCTCTGAGACGGGCGCGCACGGCCACGCGCTTTGTTTTCCAAAAGAAACAGCCAGATGGCGCTCATGGCTCACGTGTGACTAAGGTCCCTATATATCTTTAACGTGTGACATGACTTTAACGTGTGACATGACTTGATGCGCTCGTGAGCCGCTGCTACCCGCTTGAGGCACTCTAACGCAGCGCGTCCGGAATACCATTCACCGATTTTCTTGCGCAGAACATCAAATAGTTTTGTTCACTCTCTCCACACGCAAGGCTATTGTCTTTCGATGACATTTGCAGATTACATGCAGATACGAGGCCAATTTTTTCAAGACGTAATAGTCTTTCTTGAGGACCTTCGACGCGAAAATTTTGGTCTGTCTGTCTGTATATTTGTCTGTTTGTCCGCCGTTAACGATACCTTAAACGACACCAAAGTGGCCAAATGATACTTCAAACAGCTGACCACATCTGCAGCGCCCACCAATATTGCTCAAGATTTAGCGTTCATACTTGTGTGATTGTCAATTAAAAAGCAATTAGTGTGCATATCTGAGACACCATATAAAACACGTCAATATTCTGTATGTGTGTCTCTTACTACAAAAAGCAAACATAAGTAATTATAAGTACCATGGCGTTTGTCACGTTGCACTGATTAGGCAACGCTTGCACGAAAAGGCAAGTGTTTGCAACGCTTTGCTAAGACGACACGATGGCGGCACCTAACTGACGCCTTTCATTCTACACCTTATCACCTTCGAGACGGGTGCGCACGCTTTGTTTTCCAATATATGTGCCAGATAGCGCTCATGTCTAACGTGTGACGTGACTTGATGCGCTCGTTCGCCTACGCTGCACGCTCTAGGCACTTTAATGCAGCGCCCTCAGAATACCATTCACCGATTTTCTTGAGCAGAACATCAAATAAACGTTTTGTTCACTCTCTCCAGACGCAAGACTGTCGTTTTTCGACGATATTTGCAATTTAACATGCAAATATGGGGCCAATTTCTTTTTTTCTTGAGTTTTCATATATATAGATACATATACATATACGATGAATATACGACTAACGCGTCATATCCATCAAACCATCTTACCCTCCCATGCTAATTTTGGTTCACGCCACGTTAAAGGGTTGACCACGAGAGCACCTAAACGTAAGCGGGTGGATAGATAGATAGATAGATACGCTCAAAGTCGTCGAAGTTCGCTAAGAAATGCTTCGTATTTAAAAAAAACAAAGTTGAACGTCGTCAGGGGCCACGCCATGCGCGCGCAGTGAAACTATGCACGCACGCACGGCATCAAAAACGAAGAGCGAACGACACAGACACGGATACTGCGAAAAGCTATTCAGATCGCATTGGTCTGGTACGATCTACCTTACAGGATGTGGGACACTACAGGGCTCCGTTCTTTCCCCAACATTATTTCATATCGCACTGGCAGGGCTTCCGCGCTTGCTCGACCCGATCCCCTATGTCGCCCATGCTATTTATGCGGATGACATCACTATCTGGTCGACACGGGGCTCTGATGGAGCCATCCAGGACCGACTACAGAAAGCAGTGGATACTGTCGTTGAGTACGCTAAAAAAGGAGGCTTGCAATGTGCTCCTCAAAAATCAGAACTCATCGTCATTTGCTCCCGCAGCAATAGCCCTCCTACCCCAATTATTGTGCACGTGGATGGCATACCCATACCACATGTCCCTCGTGTCCGCATCCTTGGACTACATGTTCAAGCGGATGGCAAAGCTAACTACACCGTTGGCCTTTTATCTCGACAAGTTGACCAAATACTGTCCATGATCCGGCGGGTTTCAAATCGGCACTCAGCGTTAAAGAAGAAGACCTGCTGCACTTGGTGGAGGCCTGCGTGATCAGCCGGCTGACATATCATTTGCCCTTCCAGTAGTTGACCCAATCGCAACAACTACACATAGACGCCATGATCCGCAGAGCGACAAAGCTGGTCCACGGCGTTCCAAACTACACTTCCACACGTCTCCTTCTTAAGTTGGGGGACACACAACACACTAAGCGACCTGCTCGAGGCACATTGGGTCAGATCCGCAGAGCGACAAAGCTGGTCCACGGCGTTCCAAACTACACTTCCACACGTCTCCTTCTTAAGTTGGGGACACACAACACACTAAGCGACCTGCTCGAGGCACATTGTGTCAGACAGCGCCAACGCCTCCTACTTACCCATACTGGCCACGATCTACTCTCACCCCTCGGATATCCCGTCCCACCACTTGAGATTGAAACCCGCCCCACGCCCTTATCGTCTGCGATACGGAAAATACTAACTGTTCATCTCTTACCACGTAACATGCACCTCAACATGACAAGGGCCGACGCAAATCCCGCGTACGATGCCTCAGTTGTATGCTCGAGGACATCCCGGAATCGCATACTCTTCACACAGACACAGCCCGAACTTGCGAAGGTTACACCTCAGTAGTGTTAGATGGCACCGATTCCCTGCAGGACTCTACTGCAATGCGTGAGACACACGCCGCTCACGGCGAAATTCTTGGAGTCGCTCTAGCGATACGATACGCTATCCGTGTTCACAGCAAGGTCTACATATTAGCAGACTCGCAACAGGCATGTTGGGCCTTTCTATCAATCAGGACATGGCATCCTAAGAGCGGCCCACCAAATTTTCTATCAAATCCCGCTGAGTCAAACAGTACTTTTCACGTCCACTTACTCTGGACTCCTGGTCATGCCTCTCTGCCAGTAAATGAACGCGCACACGCTGTTGCCTGCGAAGTTTCCCTCCGGGCGGCCCGGCAAGGCAAGGCGACCATTTCGCAGTGGTGGGATCCTCTTCTTACTTACAACAACATTCTTTGTCACTACAGGAATGTCCGTCGCACTCAGAGCGCCCCACCGCCATCTTTCTCACGAGAGGAGACAGTAGCGTTACGCCAGCTACACACTAAAATATTTCCCAATTTAGTATCACTTCATAAATTCTACCCGCAGTGCTATGCAGACCGTTGCTCCACCTGTGGAAACTCACCCACGACCTTCCTTGCCTCTATCGAGGGCACTGCGAACATCTTTCCTTCCTTACCTGCTTTCCTTCACCCTTTACGTAACGAGGAGCTGTGGAATGATTCTCTTTGCGATGGACCTCCCGAGGTCCTCCGAGCTCTGATACAGTGGGCCCGACTTGTCGCTGGAGTCGTCCTAGAGACCCCGGACTAGGGGTTCCTCCCACGCCCTCCTTCTCTATGCTTTTGTGAATAAAGACGTTTCTCTCTCTCTCTCTCTCTTTATTCGGTAAAACGCCCTCCAAATTCAGCACGGCCCTACATATGTGACACTACCTAAGAGCATGGCACTGCCAACACGCAAAAGTAATTTTTTTTTAGTAGGGAAGGGGGGGGGGGGCACACCCGGGGGCAAGAAAGGCTGCAACGCAGGCTCGTGGGGTGCAGGCCCGCCTCACGCTGACGTGGTCCGTGTGCCCATTTCGCGCTTGGTCAGCGGCTGGGCAGCTGCGGAAGATGCATGCTTGTACCAAAATGACAAAATGCTCAGCAAAATTTCTAGATTTACCGTGGGGCAAATTTGTTATATCCAGGTTGTCTCCCGCTGTTGCTTTGTTACATAAAGGTCGCAAATACAGATGCTTCTATGAAGCAACAGCGGGGAATAGAGAAACTTCGTTATATCGAGAAATTCGTTATATGAAGGTTCATTATAAACAGGTCTAACTGTATCACATCACAAGAAGAGATTAGATTAAGCTTAAACACCACAAGTTAGAAACCCATGAGTACTTTAAAAGAGATGTAGTGGTAGTCTCGAAACATTAGTAAAAAATTGTGTCATGGGTGAATGCACCCGCCAGGCGAAAGTCATTTTCTGCCATGACACAGAACATGCGTTGTGGGGTCAACCTTGCAGCGGGCGTAGGCCGACTGTGCCTTGTGCGCAGGATGTACTCGCGTGCTGCTGGGCTGGGGAACTTGCATTCACCATTCTCTTCCCCTTCTGAAGCTGTATCGTTTTCCTGCAACAGAACACAAGCTCAATTAAAAGATTACCTAAGCAAGTATAAACATGAACTGCTAATGCATAGAATACTAGCAGATGACAACGAACTAGAATGGTGCTGTTTCAATTACTAAGTCATCTCTGTCACTGAAGTCGAGTGAACTTGCTTTGGTACTACGTAGTTATAAAATTTATTATAACTACACAAAGTTGAGAGTTGGTCATCAAATTTTGAATAAACTGGTTCTTCTAAATTACTAAATACTTTTTGTAAGATTTTTTCTTAAATAGGAGGTGTATGAGCTATACGAACATGAAATTTCATCAGTGTACTTCCTTTTTACTACAGTAGCTTGCATATGGCTTATCAGCACTCATTATTATGGGTACTACTTCAACCTTCAGGCCCCATTTACCCTCATCTGAGTGTGCTAGGTATTTGAGAACACAATGAATATGTTGAAAAATGGCAACACTGTTTCAGAAATGAATTCGAATAGTATTGGTCTCTATTTTAGATAATCAGTTCTTCAAAGTTGTTGAATAAAACCATCATTAACTTCTAGTATTGGGTGTATTCAGCTTCTATAATGGCTGCATACTACAATCAGACTGTGTGCCTTTCCATGGGGCAATGCTGCCACAATAACAGCTTTTAGTGAATTTCAAGCAATGTAGAGCTGTTCAGTAGCAGGCTTACATAAGGAATTATGATCCCATATTGGGAGTACTATGGCAGCAGAAATTTACAGCCAGTTTCTTTTGGTTTGTACTTGCCCTGTGGAGCAAGCAAACCAATCGTGACACCTAATAAAATTGTGTACAGAAAGCCTATCTACAGACTTAGATATGCACCACAATGGCCACAATTTGTTTTTCACGGCTCACACTCATCATGACCGGACGAGTTCTTGCCCATGAAGAGCATTCCCAGCATGTACTTCGCTCACACTTTGTGTAGAGCGGTGCCTACCATGCTGTCTGCTACAGTAACCTTCATTATTTCATTCACTCCCTACAAAGTGCACAGCAGATGCATCGGCGTACAGCAAGCCATTCACAACCAATGGCAATTAGCATGAAATAAACGCATTCCTGCTCACTGACAGTTTTGAGGTTCGAAACACAGGACAACTGCAGCACACTGCATCATGTTGCCAGGGCATATCAACATACTTCATTAGCAGTGCTGTCAGTCAGGTTGTTCATAAAAATACGGTCCTTAAAATTACTTATGTATGCCTTTTCTAGTAAAAGACGTACATGCAGAATCTGTACGTGTTGTTATGGTGCACCACACATGAACAATAATTGCTTTTTAATTGACTATTGCACAAGCATTAACGCTAAACCTTGAGCAACATAGGTGGGCGCTGCGGATGGGGTCGATCGTTCCAAATACCCGATGCCGTTAAGAGTGGACAAACAGAAAAATGTACAGAAAGACAGACAGACCAAAATTTTTGCATCGAAGGTCCTCAAGAAAGACTATCGTCTTTAAAAGTAGAGAGAGAGAGACTTGGTAGGCTATATCTTAAATTGTCTCAATTAATTTTTAAAATCTACAGCAGTTTTGTTTTGTGATGGGTCTGAAAATATGGCATAGCGTCGAACCATTTCTCGCATACTTGGGCATAGTTATGATAGCAGCAGCCAGCGATTTTGAGATGCGAAGCAACTGCAGCTCTTCCCGAGCGCATTGTTACAGGGCAAAAGAGATGGCAGAGACCACTTAGCCAAACCAGTCTAGCCAGCAAGTTCTCCTTCAGAGATATCTACTCAGCAAGGAGCAGGGGTGAGGAGGAGAGCATTCAGATACCCTAGCCTCTACGTGCTGGAAAAACTCAAATGCTTGAGAGGGGTCTGATCACAGGTGCTGCCTATTTATGTTACCGCCGTATTCATAAACCGATCTTAACTTATCGCAGTAAAGTTACTTATGAAAGGATGAGAAAAGTATAAGAAAAGTACAAGTTGAGTTTCAGAAACCTCTCTTACCCTGTCTTAAAAACACTTTATGAAAGTTGTCCTTAGCTCGTCAAGTATAGACACTGGGTGCGAGGGCAGGTAAATTTTTGCAGCAAAATCATTACCTCAAGAAGCAATAAATTAGCTTTACTGCAAGAGACCAACAACAGTATGTACAAAATCAGCCAAAAGCTAAATGTTCAGCTGATTCAGCAATGTTTGTAGCAATGAATGTAAACATTCGACAGAAGTCCGTCTGGTTTGGTATGAAACTGGGAGATGATTTAGACTCCAACCAAAAGTTTTGAAGAAACCCGACGTTTTGGAACCGCAATATTTGTTTAGGCACCGGCATCTTTCAGTGAAATACACATTTTTTGTCTGGCCACTTTTCAGCAACTCCCGTCAATGCAGGCTTTTTAGGAGCGAAGCTCCCTATAGTCTAACCTTGTCACTAGTCATGCATAACCAAGAAAAGAATTGACGAGAAAGAGAAATAAATGACCATTTCTCATCTCATTTCTTGGATGGCCTTACTTTGCTGCTACTCTCTGAAGTGCCGCTACTCTCCTGTTGGCTGCTGCGTATGCTTTGCCTGAGTGCGGGAATGAGTGCCTCTCTGTCTCCTGGATAGTCGCCATACGTGGCGAATTGTTGGTGGGGCATGGATGGAGCAGAGCAGCGGGGAGTTGAAGACACTTGCGCTCAGCCTCCTTGGCTCGCGTCTCGTCAGTCTTACCCGCGCGCCGTCAGAATTATCGAATGCGACCGGACGCAAGGACGCATGCACGGACGGAGGAGGGACATGTGAATGGATGGACAGACGGACGCTCCGCCCCGCTGATTATCATTCACTCCATAGATATGCTGCGATTTTTTTGTTATTTTGATGTATTGTATGTTTTTGTTGTGTTCGGTGGTGTTGGCATGCTCGTTCAGCGTTTGCTGTTTTCTTTCGCTTTTTTTAGAAACTTGATTTCTTTGATAGTTTGAGTAGTTTTACAACATTTTTTTTGCGAAGTTGCATTTATTGGGGAATTCTGCACTCAAGTAAACTTTACTAATGAAGTGGCTACGTGCAGACAGATTTTGTTAACAAGTACCCAGACTGACACAGTGCGCTTTCAGAGAAAACAAGAAACGTGGAAGCAGCTCATAATAGAATTCAACAGCCAACACAATGTGCATCCGTGAACAGCCGACCAAACAACTATAAAAGTGTTTGCGCCACTTTGGAAAGTCTTGTAACTGAACTTTTATTTCCCTTGAAGTGCACGAAGAAAAGTCATGTGATTCTTTGTGCTTGCGCTCTTGACACTCACGTATAGAAGCACCGTTTCACGTTGCTACAATACTCCCCCCTAATAAATGGGTCAACACCAAGTTGTAGTTCATAAGTTCAGTCGCACCGGAAGTCTTGTGCGTTGTCCACTCCGCGTGAACCTTTAGACGAATGGTTGGGCTGGTTCATTCTGGTCTGCTAGTAGCCTTTCTGGTTGTGTAACTCGAGTTGGTGCACGCGCTTTGCTGTCCACGTGCGCTGGTTTTACGCGGTCAAGCGAAACCACGTCATGGCGGCCACCTCTGTCAATCGTGATGTATGTTTTTTTTCTCGTTTCACAACCTTGAATGGCCCATCATAAGGGGGCTGTAGTGGACGCTGTACAATGTCATGCTTCACGAACACGTGAGAACAGGAGGAGAGACCACTGGGGACGTAGACAGGCCATGGTGCTGGCAGACGTGGAGGCACAGGGCGCAGCTTGCTCATAATGTCCCGCAGTCGCAAGGCGTACTCACTGTTGTCCTGAGCGTTTGCATTTTTACTGTCGGCGACGAACTCCCCGGGAAGGTGAAGTGTTGTGCCGTATATGAGTTCAGCCGAGCAGCAGCCAATGTCCGTTTCAGAGCCATCCTAATTCCCAATAAAAAACAGAGGTAGAGCCTTGACGCAACTGTGACTTGAATTTGCCGCCAGGCTAGTCTTCAATTGGTGATGGAACATTTCCACCATACCGTTGCTGATGGAATGGTAGGCCGTTGTTCGGATGCGCCGGATTCCTAGGAACTGCGTGATGTTCCCGAATAGGGCAGACTCTAATTGCGTTCCGCGATCTGTTATCACAGTCGATGAAACTCCGAATCGCGCTACCCAGTGACAGATGAAAGCGTGAGGAACCGTGTCGGCAGTCATATTTGGGATAGGGACGGCCTCCGGCCATCGCGTGAAGCGGTTGACGCAAGTTAGCAAGTAGTTTTGCCCTTGACAAAAAGGCAATGGTCCCACAATGTCCTAATGTGCATGGGAAAATCGAGTGTGCGGCTCGGGGAAAGATCCTAAGGGGGTTACAGTATGGCACTGCACTTTTGAGCGCTGACAAGATAGGCACTCCTGAGTCCAACGTCGGACATCTCGGTTTGTTCCGGGCCACATGAACCTAGCTGTGCAGAGCCGCTGACTGGCTCGGATATCCGGATGAGAGAGGCCCTGCAGCGATTGATAAATGTTGCGGCGAAGATCCGGGGGCACGAACGGTCTGGGCCTCCCAGTGGACATGTCACAACATACAGGTCCTGTCGGTCCATCCACCCATTGCAACTTCAAGGCATTGGTTGTGGACTTCAGTAGGCGCTTCAACTCTGGATCTCTGTGTTGAGCCGTCGTTAGTGTGGTAAAGTCAACGCCGCTTGGTAGGTTGACGGTGTTTATTGGGCTGCACGAAAGGGCGTCTGCCGCTGCATTGTCCTTCCCGCTGACATGGCGTATATCCGTCGTGAATTCTGCGATGTAAGACATTTGGCGGAGCTCTCGTGCCATGTGTGCACGCATATCTGAGTTGACCGCGCGCAATGCGTAAGTGAGCGGCTTGTGATCTGTGAGCACGAAAAATTCTCGACCTTTTACATAGTGGCGGAAGTGTCGTATAGCCGCGTATATGGCCAGGAGCTCCCTACCAAAGGTGCTGTATCGGCAATCGGCCGGGTTCAATTTTCTGGAAAAGAAGGAAATGGGGTTCCACCTCCCGCTTGACTTTTGCTGCAGTATGGATCTAATAGCTGCAACTGAGGCGTCCACCATTACACATTGCGGTAAAACAGGTTGTGGGTATGCGAGCAGGGCGGCATTCGCGAGAGACTCCTTAATGTCTCTCGCGAATGCGAGAGACATTAAGGAGTCTGTGCTAAAACGCCTTTATTGCTTGGTCGTTCTACTGAATGTTGCTCGCCTTAGTTCCTGGAGCTGCTAGTAGGCTGTGCAGCAGGTGAAGAATGTGGGCGCACTTCGGAATGAACCTCCGGTAGAAGTTTACGAGTCCTAGGAGCTCTTGGAGCTGGCGGATGGTTTTTGGCTGTGAAAACTGTCGTACTGCTTCGACCTTGTCTGGGTGTGGTTGCACTCCCGCGCTTGAAATGCTGTGGCCCAAAAATGATAGCGATGGTACCCCGAACACGCACTTGGCCGTGTTGATAACGATGCCATGTTCTGCCAGTCGCTGTAGCACGCAACGTAGATGGCTCTCGTGCTCTTTGGGAGTGCGGCTAGCGATAAGCAGGTTATCCAGGTAAACCTTGCAGAAGTCAAGGCCCCGGACAAGGCCATCCATGAACCGTTCGAAAGTTTGGCCAGGATTACATAAGCCAAAAAGCATCCGTAAAAATTCAAACATTCTGAATGGCGTTGTTATCGAGGTCTGGTCGTGTCGGGTCGTGGACGTGCAGCACTGGGTAACGGTCCGGCACTGTCACACGGTTTAGTGCCCTATAATCCCTGCAAGGACGCCAATCACCACCTGTTGATTTGGGGACCATGTGAAGAGGCGACGCATATGAGCTGAATGAAGGGCGTACTATGCTGAGTTCCATCATATGCGAAAAAACCTGCCAGGCTAGCCGTAGCTTCCCGGGCAAAAGCCACCATGGGCGCGCGTAGACCAGTGGTCCTGTGGTTTCTATGTGATGCTGAACATCATGTTTCACTTCAGCAAATGCCTGTTTCTGTTGCGTCAGCTCTGGGATCTCTTGTACCATGGCGGTGAAGCGCGATTCTCCTGATGGACGGAGTAAGGCCGAGCTGCGTGGAGGACGCGAAAACAGCTTGCCTTGAACCGCTGCAGGACATACAAGATCCTGAAGCCATTTGTTTCGAACATCGACCATCAGACCAAAGTACTGCAGAAAGTCAGCGCCCAGTATAGCAAATTTGACATCGGCGGCTACGAACACTCATTTGAATGTTCTGTGGAAACCGAAGTCCAGTGTAAATGAACGATGTCTGTATGTTCGTATCCCCGTGTTATTGACGGCTTGGAGTGGTGATGTAGTAGGGTTCTTCCTTTCGGTTTGTGACGCGGGTATCACGCTCACCTTGGCGCCTTTGTCGACTAAGAAACGAGCCCTGTCGTTGCGGTCAGTAATAAAAAATATTGAGGGACGACTTAAAGGCAACATAGTAGCACCGGTCGACTCAGTGCTTGCCGCGGTCGTTTCCCGAGCGCGCGCAGGGTGGAACACAGTTACGCGTAGAATTTGCGAACCGCCGATGATACCAGCATGTATTTTTCTGCTGCGGCTGTGATACCTACGTATTTGGCTCACTTGCATCTTGTGCTGTCCTGCTTGTATGCAAAGCTGATAATATCTCGGTGAGTCGAGAAATATCTGCACGCATTTGCTGAAGTTCATCCTGAGCCCATTGTTCTTGCACGACAGCCAGTGATGTGGGCGTGGTGCCACGAGCCGATCAGCGAGCTCGGCGACCGCAGGTAGGTCTTTCTACTCTGACGCCTCAATAACCATGCGAACACTTGACGGCAGCTTTTGCAAAAAAAGCTCTCTAAACAATGCTCTGTCTACGCTGTTTGTTGTTTCGCCGCATAATAGTTGCATGTGCCGTAACAGCTGACAAGATACGGTCGCCGAGGTTCGTGTCGTGAAACAATTGACGTAGCCGCTGCGATTCGGGGGGCATGACACGCCAGATGACAGTTTCTTTTAGCGTTACATATTCTTTTTTCGCAGGTGGGTCGAGTAAGAGATTCCGTATTTCACTGGCTATGGGTGGCGGGAGGCTGCTTACGATGTAGTGGTATTTGGTCAAGTCTGATGTGATGCATCGCGCTGCGAACTGGGCTTCTACTTGAATAAACCAGAGTGCGGGGTCCGCGGTCCAAAAGGGTGGCAGCTTACCGTCGACTGAAGAGACTGTCGGCGTAGGGTCCATTGTAGACATCGAAGTCATAGTTGCAGAGTCTGTCGTCAACATCGAAGTCATAGCGACGTTGATGCCCAACCCCGGTGGCTGCACCGCAATACCGGGTCACCAATATTGGAACGCACTGCGAGGCTGAGCTGGGCGAGCAAGTCGCGCAAGCAAAATGAACCACACGCATCCCAAACAACAACTGAACTTTTATTTCCCTTGAAGTGCACGAAAAAAAGTTATGTAATTCTTCGTGCTTGCGATCTTGACACTCGCGCACAGAAGCACATTTCGCGGCGCTACAGTCTTATCGGTACCAGAAAAAGTGTTTTTCAATCATAGCACATATCCCTTAACTTGGGCACCGTCTATCGCACAGTGGGCAGCGCCATCCCTGGTCTGGCAACCCACTGGTGCATGCAAAGCTCTGCCTTTCTAAGTAGTTATCCATACAGTTGTAGTTGTAATTGTTTTTTTTTTCATTCTGGCGCGCTGAATCTGGTGTCAAATGATGCAGAATAAGTAAGAAATGAGCCTGTGAGACGTCTCGAAGGGTTTTGATTCGGTCAGGGTCAAATATGATAATATGTGACGGCACAGATCCGTCGCAAGTGGTCAGTGTCGTATGTTTTTGGCACTCTTTTTGTTGGAAGAACGTAAGAATATTTCGACTTGCAGGGCGAGCAAGTGCTGGCACCCTTTAAGGATACAATGAATTTTTTCCTGGCCTGTAATGTTTAACCTTCTTTTTTCACTCGCAGTTTGTGTAGCTGTTGTCACGACTACCAGACGTACATGCGACGTGCGGGAGCGCGCAGTTGCGATTTCTTGGCGATGACAGCATTTGTTTGTTGCTCACACACTGTTGTATATCTTTCACTTGACCTTTAATGACCTTTTTTTACTTGCTCGTTTATTTCCCACTTGTGTGGAAGAAATTAGAACTGTTTACAGGGATGCTGATATTTATATTGCCAGTTGATGTTGATATGCCAGCACTATTTTTTTCTTTTTAGAGTCGTGGTGTTTGGTTGGTTCGCGGTGGCGATAAAGTGAAGATAGTTTTAGTTTCTTCTCCCGATGAGGCACCAAGCGCGCTCAGGCTCGAGCCTGTAGGGGATATGCACTTGGCGTCATCCGCGAGGATCGCTAGAGGCAAGGATCGCCACATGCGCATAAAACTCGCTGCATGTGCTGTGTCCAAGATTCGTATGGCAACTTAGATGTGTAGTGACCTCTGGAATACCTCCTAGACACCGAAGCACGGACAGCTGGATGCACTTACGAACGAACTTTCAAAACTGTGTTATGACAATGTTGCCCCCTTGCGGATCAAGCCTTTTGCATGCCCCCTATATGATCGACATAACAGCAATGTTGTGTTTATTTTTGAAAAATAATTTTGCCAACCAGTTGTACAGCTTTTGCAAAATCTTGGCTGTCATTTGCTAAGCAGTGAGAGTGACAGTTATGGAAACAGTAAACAACCACAACAATGTAGTTTAATTTTGTTTTGCTCTTGGAAGAGGATTATGTTGTATATCATCGCACAATTTCTCAGACACGGTTTCGATCACACAAAAAATTGCCTTCCTGGATAGTTATTCCAAACAATAACAATACTCCCCCCCTTCCCCTACTTCATTTTTTTTCCGGCTTTCATATTGCACATCAGCCACGATACACTCTTTCGTCTTAAACAAGTTGTACACTCATGACAAGGATTCCGCCGCGTCATTTTCATGTAAAATTCAGTGAATGTTCGGGTGTCACAACGCCGGCGCACAGCACAACTTAAATGAGTCATGCCGGTTACCTCGCTGCGTAGTGAGGGGTATCTCGTTCATGTTAACACAATCTAATCAATGACATTAATCATTAATCGATGTGTTAAGCCGTGCTATGAGGCTAACTGTTTTGACCAAACTCATCATACCAAAATATAATAACAAAATGAAGTGAAAACAACACCAGTGGCTACTTGAGTGGTGTTTAGATGCATTGCACTTTAACGGACAGGGCCTTATTTGATCGCTAACGTTTGGTTGTCAATCTTACCAACTGCAGTAGAGATGCCACCGTGTCGTCTCTTGTGCAAACAAATGCCGTGGCTGCATTCTAAGCTGCTATACTGCTTGGTTTTCGGCTGTAATTGCATTGTTTAAGGTGCAATGGACACTTGGAAACGAGAATCGTGAAGCACTTGTTGTTCTAGGCACTCAGCTCATTTCGAAAGCTTGAGTCGTTTGCAACTACTTAATCGAGGCGCTCGCGCGTCGTCTGCTAGGCCGATATCAGATAGCTCATGCCAGTAATTCGCAGAAGATTGTTTTGTGATTGTGGCATTCGCTTGACTGAGAATTGCTTTTTTGACTAACTGAAAGTCAATTTTTGAGAGAAGCCTTTGCGAGGAGCTAATATTAAAAGCTTGGGTGCCTAATGTTCCCCGATGCTTGATACTCTCTAGCGGCGTAGCACATTATGCGCAAGCCTGAAGTTCATGCACTAAATAGCACAAAATGCCACTAGACTGCTTCCAGGGATATAGATCATCATCTGTTCCTTTCGCAAAGCATCACATATGTTGCCACTGAGAAAAAGCAAGTGTCAGGAAATGAGAAACTGTGGCAGGCGATTTCACCATTTGAAAGCGTAAACAATGAAATCATCGTGAAATAAACAAGAACAGCTTCATATGCGGTGTGATTTCTGCGATCATGGCCTATGTTTTGAACAGGCCCTGTTAAAATCTGAAGTCTAATGCTGACTTTTAACTTGAGCCAAGGTGACAGGTGTGAAAAATGTAGCCTGCAGTCAGGTGCTTGAGCTTGTCTGTGTATAATTCATGGACGGATTGTTCTAGCCTTAATATCCGGCTGCTCAGCTCTGTTTCTTTCTTTTTCTTCCCTCTGACCTTTTGATTCAGAAGCAAGCAGAGTAGAGGTCGAATGGTTGTGTGGTGCTCACGGGCTCCGATTCAGCTTCAGGTTGTAATGTTAACATTGCACAGGGCAGTGATCGCGAGGCAGCATTGCTACTGATGGACTCATTTGTCGACTGTTGTGCAGCGCACTCCTGTTTTGCAATACCTATTGCCATGTTGCCAAACGTGAAGGGTAGTCTTTAGCCACCACTACTTAAAATCTGTAAAATAGATGGGTTGTAAATGATGGCTACATATTACAACTCATGATTACTGAACTGGACATAGAAAGCAGAATAGTAGGTATGAAAATTAACATGCATAAAACTAAAATAATATGCAAGAGTCTCGGCAGAGAAAAGCACTTTGCGATAGATGGTGAGACACTGGAAGTTGTAAAGGAATATGTCTACTTAGGACAGGTAGTAAAGGTGGCGCCAATTCACGCCGGTGAAACAACATCCAACGTATCTTGGGAATCGACATTATGCGAAGGGTGCGGACAAAAGGTGCCTGTGTTGTAATTTTTTCATTGAGCAAAACGATACAAAGGAGCACTAAAGATATGTACAAATGCACGTAAAGACATACATTAAACAGCTGCATATGTTTTATACAACCAGTTGTTTACAGCTGCATAATGATGACAACAGCAACATAGCTATTAGCAACACCAGAAGGGGTAAGCCGATATGAAGCCCTGGTGCTCGCAATGATAGTAGCCCTGGACGCTGCTACATAAATCAGCATCACTGTATGGCACCTAACAACAATTGAGATTAACCCGGCATGACAGCTGTATCATAGGAGTACATATGTACGATTTATAAAATTGGATAGCCAGCACTGCAACCACAATTGATATTTCACGAACATTAGGGTCTATTTGAAATGTAGTTCCAAAACCTGGCATCCCTCTGTGGTAGAATACTTGATTGCCACCCTCTGTGGTAGAATACTTGATTGCCACGCAGAATGCTGGGGTTCAATTTTGGCTGGGACCCCCAGATTTATTCTTTGCATTCGTTAGGTGAATACAGCTGATGTAAGCTTTTTCTTCGTGCTCACCCATGTCTGTTCTCACCGTTCCTGGGTAAATATCAACTCTCAGTCATCTGTGGCACATACCTTTCAGGAAGTACGTGACGAGATTGTGACATTATTTATATCATGACTAGCGAGTCATATTCGTCAAGTCGACGTGGATGATGAGTGGGCTGGTGAATGGGTAGGTGGCATGGGATGTGACGGACAAATAGACGGACGTTGAAAGTGCCTGCAGTACACACAGAAATGCTGCACATTTAACCATTAGAAGAATAAAGATGGGATGGTGCACATCCGGCAAGCATTCTCAAATAATGAATGGTAGTCTACCACTATCTCTCACGAGGAAGGTGTATAAGAGCTGCATCTTACTGGTAGTGCTTACCTAGAGGGCAAAAACCTGGAGGCTTACAAAGAAGGTTCAACTTAAACTGAGGAAGACTCAGTGAGCAATGGAAATAAAAATGATAGTTGTAACCCTAAGAGACAGGAAGAGAGCAGAGCGCATTGGGGAACAAATAGGTATTAAGGATATCATAGTTGAAATCAAGATGAAGAAATGGACATGGGCCTGGCAAATAGCATATAGACAAGATAACTGCTGGTCATTAAGGGTAACTGACTTGATTTTAAGAGAAAGCAAACGTGTAAGTGGGAGACAGAAAATTAGGTGGGCAGAAGAGATTAAGAATTTTGCAGGTGTGGCAGCAAAAACCACAGGACCGGGCTGAATGGCAAAACATGGGAGAGGCCTTTGCCCTGCAGCAACGTACGTAAGCTGATGATGATTATCTGCATACTCACAACACATGCATAACCAGATTGTAATAATGACTTCTTATTCACTTAATTCTTCTTTTTGCGATCACCAAGCATGAATTTTTCAATGATGAGCTTACTATCTAATTGCCCTCACACAACTTGTTCCATTATGTCTGAAATGTTCCACTTCACAGAGTTAATATAATTATTTTTACCTTCACAAAGGAAAAAATTATGCAAAAGACAATGATGAAATAAATTAAACTAGCTGGTTTTTCACATATTGTTGCAGCTATCACTTATTAACGCTGCTTTATGCAAGTGATCATTACTATTTTAGCAAAAGAAAATGAGCTAGGAGTTAGACCTACAAACTGTAGGTATTCATAACAGTGACTGCTTGCAGTGCCACCAGACTATTAGTGCCATCATACATTCCAAGGAGCTACTGCCCCTTGCTAAGTGCACACAGTGGATGCTGGGAAATTGAGATGTTTGCAACGAGAAACGCAAATCGTAGAAAGCAATTCTTTTGAACCTGTAATCTATCGAGCACGATATATAATGAGTGTAATGCCACAAAATGGCTAAAATGATTGTGTGAAGCCCGTACTTCTGTTTGTGATAGCCTGGAGTGAACATTCAACCTAGAAGAGTTAAAGAAACCGATTTTTAGTTGATTGGTTATAGCATTAATTAAAACAAACTTTATAGTAACATTTCATTTTTTTGTACAAGTATACTCTCCATGGCAACAAGTAAAGTTCAACAATTCACTCTAATTTTTCTTTACTTAGAACAAAGCTTGGGCATTAGGGGGCCTAAAATATATTTCCTAACAGCAGCAATAAAAAACTACCATAAAATCTCAAGCGTGTGCTTCCTTTTTTTTTTTTAGAGAGATACGCAATATGTGCCAATGACAGAGTAAGCACCCCCAACCTTCCCCTCCCTGCCTTGTTCACTGTTTCATACACCTTTTTGGAAACAGTGAATGCATGCACACTCAATGAAAAATGATTAAAACCATGGACTGGAATTTCTTATTTCTAAGTTGCTCTTCCTCCACTATCTTGAATTATGCTCCATTACTGAGCAAGGGTCCACCTCCAAATCTTGTTGAATTATCTTTCAGTGAAGGGGTACTGCTTTCTCGGGATTTGGTGATAATGAGTGGAACAAGAAAAGAACTTCATTTCCGTTTTTTTTTTGCACTGCTGCACGCTTTCCGCTGTTTTTGTTTGTTTGTTTGTTTGCATGTTATGCTAAAACGTGCTTTTGATGCCAATGCACTGCAGGACATGTTAAGATATGTACTGAGGATTACCTCATCAAATAAAGACTAGAACTGGCTACAAGCAAATTAATGCTTACAAGAAAATCACAAGCAGCTGACTCATTAACAAAATAAATAGCCACAAATTATGAGCAGAATCACTAATTTACATTCTATTGGAAGTCTCGATTCATTGTAGAGCTCCTAAATTTATTCAGAAGACATATAGTACACAGACACGTGAACCGATGCTGACGTAGAAGCATACGCTCCATCTGCTGTTAGAAATTTCACTACTTGTCATATTTGTGTATATGTGCTCCCTCTATACACTGCAAGACCCACCCACATTTTTTGTTTTTGTTTTTTACAAGAGCTGTCTTGCAAGTAGCAGGGATCGATTGGGGAAAAACAAGTACAGTCATAATTGTCAGGGCTTCTGTGTGAGTCTTTGCCAAACCTATCTTTCTTTTGACCCAAAAATTTGCCCAAAAATCGCATTTTCAAGTGTGTCATTTTCGTATTCTTTCAACCATCGCGCACCTGTGTGCAAGTTTTAATATGAAAATCCCACGTATTAACGGCATAACAGTAAATCAAACATGCGTTGGCACGTCCCCAGCTCATGAAATTGTGGACAAATCTCGCTTATTTCGGCTGCCTGTAACACTTGAACGGCCCGCTCCAACGCAGCCATTTTAATATCATTGAAAAGCTCTCGCGTTTGCTTTTTTTATCGCTCGGTCGGGCAACACTGAGCTTGCGACTTTCTCAATTAAAAAGAAAAAAGAAAGTAGGCATAAAAAGTCATTGGCCACTTTCAATCAGTGGCTGAAATTGCGTCGTCTGATTGACTTGGGGCGATGCATTTCAAGACCTGGCTAGTTGAGGGGCCATTTTGGCTTAGGTTACGATCCCACAACAAACGTGTCTGGAGGACCGAGAAAGTTCCTCTCGGTGCATCAGATCGGCCAAAGGCAAGCCAAAATGAAAAAAAAAAAAACGTGCCAATGGCACAACATCGCGGGTTTCTGCAACCGATCAGCAAGCAAGCATCGTTGCTTTGGCACTCTATAATGGCAATGAAGGTGATTGCGGTCCGCTCCACAAAAGCACAATATCGCGCCGCTCGGCAATCGATGTGCAAGAGACTCGCAATGCCGGGGCCTCCGACATCATTGGCGCAGGTGATAGCGGTCAGCAAAATAAGGGCATGCCATCATCCGGCTTTACAAGCGATCAGCAAGCGACCCATGACGACGCAACTGACAGCGATCATCCGCCCGAGAACGACAGCATTTTTCGCACCGACTCCAGCCTTGTGCAAGCTGACGCTGAAGCTGTCATGAGCAGAAACATAGCTCAAGTGAGGGCTCATGACCAGGTCATGCCTGATCGACTTGAGCTGGCACTGGGGACAGTGCGAAAGACTGCGGTTTTCACCGATGCAAGCGACATGTCATAGGTCTCCGCTGCGGACACTGCAGCTTCGTATTTGATGGTTGACTTGGAGATCCTGAATGGGCTGCTCACCGATTTCCTATGGTGCAAAGCGTGGTGCAAAGTATGTGGCGGGTGTGTGAAACTAGTCATGAGGGACCGCGACTAAGGCATCTCTAAGAAGCTGATAATGAAGTGCGACTGTTGAAGCGAAGTGACGATGGCATGGAACTCGTGCGGAGTCGATGATGAAAAGTTGTGTAGTGCATTTGAGATAAACATTTTGTCCACGCGTGAAACACTCTGTAGTGGGAATGACCAGGCATTTATTAACAATATTTTTGCGTTGATGGAACTGTCCCGGCGAGGGCTACACAACAAAATGTTCCAACGACAATTTTTTTTTACCTGGTTCCCCAATGCCCCAATGTGGCATTTTTGATGGTGTCATATTAGAGCAACAATATATATGGTTCTACTCAACCAGTCTCAATAATTTTTTTTTTTTGCCATAAAAGTGGTGAATTGACAAGTGCAGTAGGACTAGTGTATAGTTACATATTATTAAAGAACATTTATAAAAATAGCTTTCTTTGAAGTTATTATTGGGTTTACAATAAATTCTCGGATGCCCTAATTTTATTCGAGATTGTTATAAAATAATCATTCTTGTTTGATTGGACCTGCATATCATCCTTGATCACTGCAGTGTTCAAGAGGTTTCTATAATTAGTTCTAAATTGTCTTGAAATGTTTTTTCTCATTTCCTCAAAGCTGCGTTTTTCATTATGGTGTACTTCTGGAGTGATGATATCTCTCGTGGTACTTATCCTATCGCAGTGATTCTTGTTTTGTTAGAAAAGAGTACAAATGGGGAGTGCAATAAGCTAAAATTTGAACGAATAACACGAGAAATGTTTTCAAACAGTAATAATTTCTCCAGGGTGTTACTAAAGCCTTTTGCTTACAAAAGTTTGACATGCTAGAAATTTTGCCCCAAATCAGCCTAGAGCATTCATTCTTGTAGCACTGCAAGCTCTGACCACACAACATTATTTTCATATGCCGGTGTCTTTTATCGCTACCAGAATTCAAGAGAAAACTCACTTCCAAATTAGTCAGTGCAAAAAATATGAATTTCTCAATATTTTGAAAAGTACTTGTAGCACAAAAAAGTACTTGCATGTTTGAAATGAGTAAGTCCACATACATTAAGGATAGAAGTTTGATCGAAATTCACCCATAAATGGTGGGGTGTTCCCCCTTAAGTGAAGGAAAGAAAAAAACACAGAGATGGCAGTTTGCTGTTTCTTTTCTATGAAGAAGACAACAGTGCCAAAAGTAGAAAGGTTACGTTTCGCAAAGAAAAAAAAAGAAGACGCGACAATGGAGATATTAATGCCAAAGTGGTGTTGACATAAAGGCAAAACAACTTACAGCATGAGTATAACATGCAATGTGTGGCAGGATTCAGACATCTGTTAAATGCCAGAACTGTGATAAGATTAATAACGCAATTTTTCTCTTCAAAGTTATTCCTCTTTTCATAACAAGATGATATGTAAACCGAGCATATTCATCAAGTTACTATTGCCAAAACAACATTAGTGGTGCAATGTACATGCAGTAGACTCCCTTTAAGGTGAACTCGAAGGGACCACTATCCTTTGTTAGTCTTATCAAGAGTTTGTCTTATCGGAAGTGCCCTCAAAAACCAAATGAGGGCACAAAAACCAAATGAGGGCATGCCAAGCGCATCCAAATATGTTGCTTGAAAACACTGAATGGAGTTTGCTTACAGTGGAGAGGAAAGTAACCAGAAAAGCATTTATTTGGCTAAGCTTGATAAAAACTATGCTTTAAAATAGAGTATTTACACTAATCTAATGAGTACTCGATTTCATGAGTTCATCATAAATATGCTTATGAATAAATTGCTACCACATTCTAACAATAAAACTGTTGCACGACCATATTTTGATGATTGGAAAAATATAAAAAGGGAAAGACAAGCACAATTTTCTTTCAAGGAATGGAAAATTTATTCTTCTGTCTGTTTACCTTTGGAGAGGTTGTTTTGTTGGCTTTGCTATCACTTTTGTATACACCTCCATTGCATAAAGTTACCTTGACAAAGCCAATATACACCAAGTTGCTTATGAAAGTCTGCAAAGTTTTATTTAAGGTTCGGATATCTTCTTATTTTCTCCCCGCATTAGCTTTTCCTGAACAACAAGCAGCTTAAGACTTCTATTTAAACTAATCATGATCACATGACACAAGAAAGGCACGACGCAGCAATACTTAGTGTGCGAAATGATCTTCCTTTGTCGTACACTTTCATAATGAAAATGGTGCATCACAATTTGCTGCATTTCACTAGGAACAGATACGATGTGCATGCGCCCTATGCAAAAAAAATGCAAACTGACCAGAACATGTGCTCATGCATCATCGTGTGACAGCGATGACAATACATCTGACTTCTCTGATGGGAGTGCTGGCACCGCATATGTGGTTTCGGTTTCATGCGATTATAATGCACAAACAATCTTCGTTCCCATATTCACTTTATTTTGGCACTTTTTTGCCCTCTCCCCTTTTTTCCCCTCTAGCTCAGCTCTTGTGTTCATCTGTTCTTCATTGTACTCTATTGTGTTGGGGAACTGAAAAACACGAGGAGGATACAGAGGGACGAATGCCTTTTGTTGAATTTTTCGCTGATTTCTTGGCTGATAAAGCCAGACATTTCTCTTTACGGCCTGGGGTGAGAGAAAAATCAGCTTTTTGCGATGACCTTTGTTTTCCACTTACGTATCTTGCTTCCTGCCTCCATGTCACAATTTGCTTTAGATGTGCTTTGAGTCTTTGCAATATCATTTTTTTCCATTTTTTCATTTTACTCTCACTTGTTCGCCTGTATGCCCCCAAATGATCGCTATGCAGAATCCCCATCATTGTCAGTGGCTGCAAGTGTTCGTCTTAACAAAAGAGGCCTGTTACACGGTTTGCCTTAACCAGTTTTTTTTTTGCCTCGAGTCTTTGGGAAACCAAAAAAACATTCCCATTTTGTTTGTTTTAAGCAAGAACTCATCTTAACAGAGTTCGTGTTAAAGGGAGTTTACTGTACGTAAATCACCTGAACAACGTTCTGGGCGTACAAACACACACACTTGAGAAAAGTCACCACAACACAAATGCCAACTAACCTGTGGTGTCTTCTCTCCTTAGCCTGAGTTTGCACACCCAGTCGCCATGCACACTCAAAAGTTTGCACACCCATAAGTGCCATGACACGGCCACCGAAGAATTTAAGGTTTTCAGCAAAAACTAGACATAAATGATATATTGCGCTTAGTATATATGAAAAATTGACCACAAATGAATATTTCAGAGCAAAAAACAAGCTTTAGAAGCCACCAAATATAAGCCTCGTCCACAGCCAGTGATTGCCATTTTGCCATGGCACATGTGATGTCATGTGCTGCATGGAGCAATGCAGCAGAGTTGTCATATCTATCAAGGGTTTCAGCTGTTGATAAATGTTCAATTTCAGTGCCAAGCTACACAAATATCTAATAGCTCAATTTCAATTGCACATTTAACAGAGTATGGAACAAAATCTTGGCTCATGAGTATGCCAGTGTCGCAAATTTCAGGCAACTGAAATATTAAATTAAATCAGGACAATTTAATAGAAATATTAAATTATAATCAGGAGCTCAAATAAAGTTTTTTCATTTTATTCCATAATCAGGAGCTCAAGCAAATAAACTAAAATATTGCCAGCTTATTTGTGAAAGCACAATGATTAATTTATATTACACATATTATGATCGAAAGTTGGGAGTCATGGCCCCTTTAACATGAATACCTACCAATAAGCTGAGCTCTCTGGTATTACAAGTCTTGAACCCAAGCTTTCTCAGCAATATGTTTCAACTGAATATGAGTTGCACAACCCTGACTTAGGGCATCAAAACACAACTCCAATTTCAAAAAAAATAATTGAAATGTGAAACCATTACGAGCACTATTTTTCTGAAAGGGACCCTGGCCCTAACAGGCTTGGTAACTTGAATTTCTCACCCGAACACTTTGTTCCCAGCAGCGATCGCAACACATCTGGCTCACTACCTACCAATATTGTTTGCATTATCGATGATATCAAGGCACTCTATCACAACAGTAGGCTTGTGCGAATAGTGAAGTTTAGGTTCGAAGCGAATTCGAAGCGAATAGATCAAATAATTTCGAATTGAATTCGAATGGTACGTATCACATATAAAAAAAGGAATATTTATCATGACCTAACTAACCTGCACAATATTTCTTTTGAATTAAAGTAGAGGCTCTATGCAAATGCCATTTTTTTTTTTCATTCAAAGGAAGTCAAAACAACCTTGAATAGTAGTTTCGGTAGGATGCGAGTGATAACCTTCAAGATACTTAATGTCTTAAAATTATACTTGGAGCATATAAGCCGTCATAACAAGCTTAATAAAATTAAGAATTGATTTGAGGGTACTAACATGTTCTTTTGAAGGGGCCCTGCAACATTTTTTCAAGTAGCCATGGAGCCAGTAAACATGCTTGTTGCCTCACAAATTTACCGCCGCAAAGTTTCTAGAATCAGTTCAGTACGAGTGGAGTTCCAAAAATTTGTTGCACGCTGCAAATGCATTCCTTCTTCTTGTACCGATGAAATAGCTGGAAGTTAAGCAGGGAAAAATGGCATGGCAAAAGAAAATACGACACATGCACCTTGTGACCTTGAGCACTTCTTTTTTTTTTTCTTTGTTCAAATACACGGATTTTCACTGCGATCGCGCACGCACTCGTGAAAAAGCGGCGGCCTCCCATGGCGGCCCCATTAACGACGAGCACGCCATGCTCAAATCAGCCAGTGGCTGTGACTAAAGCCGTATATTCCTTCCTGGCTGTGAGAAGTGATTTTTGAGCTTGTAGTGTCATTTGCCGAGGAAATAAAGCAATATTTAGCTTTGAAAATTTATTGTGAATTACAGGCCGCGTGCTGGACTGTAATATTTGCCTTGCGTGTTCTCGGTAGCTTCGACTACCGATCGGCAGCTTTTTTTAACCACGTTGCAGGGCCCCTTTAAATTGGAAGGGGGGCTTCGCGGCAAAACGAATCTTCCTTTGATAGGTGCTTTCACGGCTCAGCACTCCTACACTGTAGTGAAACAATTTTTACAGGCAATGACATGCAGACGAATGTACATCTATTCATTCATTGCGAATACTTTGAAAATATTCGATAATTTAAATTCGAATCGAAGCGAATTCGATACTCAACTATTCGTTCGAATATTCGAAGCATTCGAATATTCGCAGAAGCCAACACAACAGCATCAAGCATCAAGGAACTCTACACAGCCTTGCATGCGAGGCTGCTGTAGCTGAATGTCTACTTACTCTGAGCAATAACAATAATAAAACAATAATAAAAAATAATGCCACTGTGACACGGGGCTCGGACATACTGCGTTGCACCATTGTGAAGACTTGTAGACGCTAGGGGTGCTTGAGGGTAAGGAAAAGTGGTGACATTAAAGTGCGTGTGCAAAAGCACAGAGGGAAATTACATAGTTTTAAAATGCCTGTCACCCATGCAGACACTCGCCTGTCAACTGCATGTGGTCCACGCCTGTCTAGGGTGCCTTCAAGGCCACAATCCTTTCCCGACACCTTGCAGCACGCTGGTAGGAATGGTTTGGAGCATTTTATCCTTACAACTACATCTGAATACAAGACAGTATTATATTTTTATGTAAACACTAATCAAGCCATGAACTTATGTCAAAACAGAACAGTTTGACGCATGTGTCAATGGCCACACGGTGTGAAAATGAATTCACATGGCACTACTCATTTCTGTATTTACTAATTGCATATAATTTGTTCTAGTATTGGGTGCACATGAGATGTAGCAACACTATGCATGGTGCAGTCTACATTCTGCACTAGCTCTACAATCACCATTGAAGAGACAATTGTATTTTTTCAAAGCTTTATACAGTGAAAACTCGTTAAACCGTACCCGCGTAAACAGTAGTTTGGTTTTAAAAGTAGTGAAGTCAAATCTCCGACTCGGCGGCCATTGAACATAATGCATTTTGTATCCGCATAAGCCGTACCAGCTTATCGCGTATGTATCGATTAACAAGTAGTTTTTCCTATTTTCGTTGAGCACTCGCCACGCAATGTCGTCCCCCACTGGGTGTCCCGACAGAACAGCAAGCCCCAGAGATCGAAACACGCCTCGCTTGTTTATGCTGATGATAATGGCGGCTCTGTTGGTGAGCGCCATCTCTTGGATTTTTCTGCAACAAGAAGCACTCGGCCGGCTAGGCTTCTGGTGTTGTCCAGGCGATGGCGCTTTGCACAAACACGCAAAACAAAAGGTAGTTATAAAGTGGGAAAAACAGGTATCCAAGCCCACAGAGGTGAATCGGGGACTTAGGCAGGGGTGTCCTCTGTCACCCTTGTTATTCATGAAGTACCTACAAGGATTAGAGGCCAAATTAGAGGGAAGTGGACTTGGCTTCAACCTCTCTTTAGTCAAATAAGAAAAACTCATTGATCAGGCACTACCAGCATTAATGTACGCAGATGATATAGTGCTAATGGCCGACAACAAGGAAGACTTTCAGAGATTGATGAACATCTGCGGTAATGAGGGAGATAGGTTAGATTTTAGATTCAGTAAGGAAAAATCAGCAGTCATGATGTTTAATGATAACGAAGGTAGTGAGCTTAGAATACAGAAGGTCACGCCAGAGATAACAGATAAATACAAATATCTGGGCGTATGGATAAGCGATGGGACCGAGTACCTAAGGGAACACGAAATATACGTGACGACTAAAGGTAACAGGAATGCAGCAGCGATGAAAAATAGGGCACTGTTTAATTACAATAGGTATGATGTTGTGAGAGGAATATGGAAAGGGGTGATGGTTCCTGGGCTGACGTTCGGCAATGCGGTCTTGTGCATAAGATCAGAAGTTCAAGAAAGATTAGACATTAAGCAAGGTGGAATAGGTAGGCTTGCTTTAGGAGCTCACGGGAATACACCAAATCAGGGAGTACAAGGTGATATGGAATGGACAGCATTTGAGGGCAGGGAAGCTAGCAGAAAGATAAAATTTGAGAAGCCATTGAGAGAAATGGGGGAGGAGCACTGTGCTAGGAAGGTTTTCAGCTACTTGTACATAAAAAATGTCGATACAGAATGGAGAAAGCGAACCAGAAAATTGACTGATAAATACTTAGAAAACAGCAGATGGCCAAACCAAAAAGAACTATCAGTTAAGAAGAAAGTGAAGGAAACGGAGATTGACATGTGGAGAATTGGCATGACTAAGAAGTCCGCACTAGAGATCTATCGAACTTTTAAGCAGGAAATCGCCAAGGAAGGAGCTATGATAATACTCAGGGTAGTTCTCTACTTTTTGAGGCCAGGACAGGAGTATTGCGAACCAAGACATATCGTGCCAAATACGAAGGGGTAAACACAGTATGCAGTGCGTGTGGAGAGGAAGAAGAAACTGCCGAACACTTAATAATCTTGTGTAAAGGGCTTCACTCTATATTTCAGGATGATGGCGCAGAGTTTTTCAGAGCACTGGGGTTTAGGGACAGGGAGGGCAAAATAGACTTTAAGCGGGTAGAGTTGGGTAGAGTTAACTAGAAGGAGGTTATCTGATTGGTGGCTAAAGTCAAGGCACGAGTGAAAATGAAACCCTTCACTGCAAAGTACGAATCCTCAACCTCACTATTTAAAGGGAAAAAAAAGATAAATCTATTGGTGAGTTCACAAAGTATTACGGCTAGGTGGCGTTAGCCGCCACCCGATCTAAAGGGTACAGCCACATCCATCCATCCATCCATCCATCCATCCATCCATCCATCCATCCATCCATCCATCCAAACATGGCGTGCGCTTGCTTTGCTTTCTTTGTTCCTTGGGCGCTGTGCATAGGTGTTCTCTGGTTGATCCGTGCCGTACAGCTCTCGCGTCATTTTTCACGTGTTGTGTATGAGTGCTTGTGCTGCTTCTCACTTGCGTCATGCCGAAGCTGGGACAAAAGCATAGAGTGCTGAAAATAGAGGAGAAATTGGACATAATTCGTGCTATTGAAAGTGGCACGAAAAAATCGGCGCTGGCACGCAAACAGGACCTGCGGTTAACCACGGTGTGTGGAATTTGGAATTCCAGAGTGAAGTTGCTCGGCAGTGCTGCTGCAACTGCGAAAAGATGCCGGCTACGCGGTTCGGCGTTTTTGGATGTAGAGGAGACGCTGGTGGAGTGGCTAAAAGCTGCACGGTCAAAAAATCTGCCTATCAGCGGACCCCTGCTCGTGGAGAAGGCCCTGGTTTTTGCCTCGCAGCTCAACCATGACAACTTCGTGTGCAGCAGTGGCTGGCTGGCCAGATTTAAGGTGAGGCATGGCATTACCACGAGGATTGTTTCGGGAGAAGGTGCTGCTGCTGACGTGGATGGCGCGGAGCAGTGGCAAAATGGTCAGCTGAAGAACATCTTGGAAGACTACGCACCTGATGACATCTTTAATATGAATGAATTGGCGCTATTCTTCAAGCTGCTACCAGACGAAACCCTCGCGTTCAAAGGCGAGACGTGCACCGGCGGCAAGCATGCAAAAGGCAAAATATCAGTGGCGTTTTGCGTAAACATGACTGGAACCAACAAAACTCGGCTCCTCGTGATTGGAAATTCGGCGAAGCCTAGATGTTTCAAAGGCGCCCGGTTGCCATTAGGGGTCATCTATCGCAGCAACACCAAAGCATGGATGACGGCAAAACTCTTTGAGGAGTTACGGAAGGCATTTCCTTCCCCGACTTCAGAGACGCAGACAGCGATGTGCAGACATCTCCGGACATGTCCAACGAAGCCATTGTTGCCTCGTTTGTCGAAGTGTCACCAAATTATACTGATGAGGACGACATGGAAAGCGACAACACGGGTAATCCAGGTCCGACAGTGGCCGAAACTGCGCATTGCGTCAGCGTCATGCGGGTATTTGCCGAGAAGAGGGGGCTGGCGGAAAAGCTGGCTCACAGCATAAGTGAGTTTGAGGCCGCTGTCGTTGCTGCTAGGCCACCGCATCGTCAAATGAAGATTACAGACTTTGTCACGCGAAGTTGATAAATTACTGCACATTTTTTGTTCTTTCATCGCACTCCCTGAAAGTTTCTTTTTTTTGACAGGTAAATGAGCGACCTGATGCTATTTCTGTTAAGCAGTACTACCGTTCAGTACGTACTTTTTCCGAGCTCCAGCCAAATACGGTTAAACGAGGTTTCACTGTATTTACTCATTCACCATAATAGATTGATTACTTGTAGAGAAAGTTAATACCAAGCTTCCTCATTTTGAATTCTTTCTTAATACGTTGACACTAGTAATAGCAAAAGTGACATCATAAACTTCAATGCATGGTTTTATATTCTGGAGGTTTTGCACCAGAAGAGCTATTGAAAATGCTAGAAAACTTTTTAGAAAATAAGGCAACACAGCCCATTTGTACACATATATAAGAAATAAATTATATCTAAAAGCAAATAACTATACCCAAGTAGGTAACACAGTCAAAAATTTAGAGATATTGTTATAAGCTAACCTTATGGCATATACAGAAACTCTATAAAGCCCAAGGTGTCAAGGCAGGCTAGAGCACTAGGTTTAGAACAGTACTGCCACCAATCTTTTTTTGTGTAATTTCTGACCTGCTAAACCTCTTCTCACTGTAAGAGTAGTCATTTTGATATTGTGGAAGCATAATATGCTAGTAGGGCTTATATTATAGTATTGCTCCTCAGTAGTTTCTTCTTCTGCACTGTCATTTGAGCAGGTCTTTGATTGATGGCCTATAAATATGCCATTCTCCATAAAATAAATGTGAGGCAGATTACGAAGCAATGCCTGCCTGCTAGATAAAAATAAACCAACACTTGAATTGAAAGTTAGAGAAAAAAATTTAAGGACATAGAAACGTGAAACTTACCTTCATAGAGTCAACGAACAGCTGAGAAACTAGCTTCCCAACGGAGCCTTTCCCTGCACCTGGTATTGAGACCTCTGGATTGTCAACAAGGTCCAGCACGAACTTATTCACATCAATTTCAGTCTGGTTTCTTGCACCTCCTAGTTGTGCAGAAACACTTGAAGCATGACGGTGTGAACCACCGCTGCCAGATGATGTTGCTGAAGGGTCTGCAGTGCCGTGGTCAAGGTTAAATTTCTTCCGGAGGCTCACACACCGTGCAATTGCTACTTCGGCTTCATAGAGCAAGCTCAGAAGTTCCTGAAACAAATGAAACACTATATGACATTTGCACAGTAAAACCTTGCTTGTATGAGCCTTGGCAATTCTGAAAACTGGTTTGGTAATATGAAAGTTGACTTCACCATGAGATTTAGCATTGCTCACAAAATACACAGACCAAACGGAAGAACCATGCACACACAAAAAGCAGACTACATTTGTAACTTCCAGTATTTATTGCCGAGTACATCAAGAACTTTTTATATAACCCTACCCTTTTTATGTCCATTTTTACCACTGAGATCACTGCTGCATATGCATCAGCCCATTTACTGACCATTTTTTTGTCTCTTTCCCTTCTCCCTCTAATCTTTCCCTCATCTTTATACTGCCCTTTTCTATTCCTCTAGCGTAGGGTAGCCAACCAAACATGCATGCTTGCATGCCTGCTGGCCTGCCTGCCTTGAAATAGACAACGCATGCTGGGACAAGCACATTAGCACAGCTTGCCCTAAGTCGCATAAAGCTAGGTCACAGCAGAGTTGGCAGGCACCCAGCTGGTCTTGGCTTAGCTGGATTTTTACCCTCACAACTCTCTCTTTCCCACCCTTTGCTGTTCTACACATGCTGTTAAGTCTCCTGTGGGAAGACATTGGCGGGAAATGCCTCACTGCACAGAAGATGCACGAAAAAGTGGCCGTAAGGTGGGGCTGCTCATGACCACACAATAGAACAAAAAAGGAAATGTTCAACCAAAGCAAAGCAAGTGTTTGTCTCTCTCTACATGACTGTAGAAAAATATCGAAGCATTCTTTGCAGTGCCACCACCTGACTCCTGTTCTAAACCAGTGAGATCCTCTTGCTTGGCACTTTACTGTCTTCCCCGAACTTGCAGGAACTCATTGACAGGCTTCACGACAAGAATTCAGCTCTTGCTGAACTTGACAAACACATCGCTGATGCTCTCGATAGTGAGGAGTTTGATGAAAAAGTTATGGGTGCTCTGGATTACTATGACAAGATCGTGAAAGTCATCAGCAGGTCTTGATCCGCAATGAATGGGCATGCACTGGTTGGTTTGCAGGCATTGAAGTCAACCAGCCGAGGCTTACAAGTACAGCAAATCCACGGAAGCTGCCTGCTCGGACACTACTGGTCAAAAACCTCACTGATCACAAAAGACCACGAGCACAGGGCTTGCAAGTAGCCTTGCCAAACCTTCAAGCGCCAGTTTTCGAGGGCAACAACCGTGACTGGCAGGAGTTCTGGGAGCACTACGAGGTGACCATCCACACACACCTTGACCTCACTGGTATCGAAAAGTTCAAGTACTTAAACATGTACTTGGCTGGTGCTGCGAAGCTGGCCATTGAAGGGGTACGCCTAACTGTAGTGAATTACAACATTGTCGTCAAAATGCTCGCCAAAAGGTTTCGCCGAAAAGATCCCTCATTGACATTCACATAGACAACCTCCTTGCCATTGAACCAGTTGAGACTAGACCTGTGCACCAGTACAGAAATTGCCGGCAGCGGCACGTCGGTGTATTAACCTCCAGCGGCGGCACGTGACCGGCGTGGGGCTCATCAGATCGGCGGCAGCACGGCACGAAAGGGGGGGGGGGGTATACTCCACAGTGAGGAGAAGACAGTACCATGAAAATATGAACTGTCTCCTTGAGCAAAGCTCTGTACTGCTAAAGTCCTCTTCGGTTCAGCGCAGCGCTCCGGTGGTGTTCCGTGGCTCCGAAATATGATGGTGGAAGCCACCTTAATTTTCCTGTGATGCCCCTTGCCCTTTTTGGCAGGAATTTGGTAAGGGCAGAAAAAACTGCCATCGCCAAAATAGAAGCCTCCGATATAAAAAAGCACCTTGTGAGCTTTCCGCTAGGGAAGGGAGCATGCACTGCCGCATCGGGAAGGGGTGGATTGGCCTCACCAATGTCTGTGCCTCAGTTTCTTATAACGTCAATATCGTCCTAGTGGCATTATGAGCAGTCGTGAATACCTTTCGACATGACTAGCGCGCACATACCCAGTATAAGGTGCTAGGAAAGAGCGCCGGCTTGCAGCACAACATGTGACCGGGCACTAAGGTGACGGGAAGTCGCTATAACTGAATGTATTTTGTCCAAAGAACTGGTAGCGTCGCACATAGCTGCCCGGTGACGGATGAACAGAAGTCACAGCTTTGCCAGAAAAGCGAAACAATGAACGCGATAAGAACAAATTGAAAGGTCACACGCAAAATAGAAAGCAGATCGAAATACGCCCCGCGTTCCTCATGCACAAATGAGGCACAAAACGTACTGACCGGTACGAATGCTCGCGAATAAACGTCTCATTTGTTACTTTGCTGTGTCTGAAAAGTGTGCGCTTTTCGCAAACAGAGACTGCAATGATTACAGTGACCTTTGTGCACCCGGTAACCACAGCAGAATCGTTCCAGGTAAAGCCCGAGGCCAGCCAAGGCGTAGGACCTTCCCCTCCTCGCCGCCGCGAGATAAGGGCGCGTGAGAGAGCGTCGCTCCCCTTCTCCAAGCCAGGCAAAGTACGCGTAGGAGATTAGAGCAAGCGCCGCCACGCGCTCATGGTGCCATCTTGCTGGTAATTCTGAAAACACGATTCCCTCAAGATGCTCGTGGGCAGCGGTGAGTGGTAGATATAAGTAGCTTGCCATTTGAACGGTGAAGGATGTGCTCCGGGGTGGCTCAGTGGTTAACGCCTTGCTTTCACGATGCAGAGGTCCCAAGTGCAATTCTGCGCGCCGAAGTGTTTTTTTTTTCTGAATTTTTTTTTCTTTCTTGCCTTTTCATATATATAGATAGGTATACATATACAGTGCATGATATCGGTGCTGACGCCGGTGGCAAAATCCAGCCAAGAGTGTCCATATAATTGCTATCGCAATAGTAGCGCGAGATTTCGTGTAGTGCTGCACTCAAAGAAGTGTAACCCTCGCACGTCTTCTCTCATGTATTTATCTGACTTTCAGCAAGAACGTGGCTTATGTCCAAGCCCACACAATTGCTCTATGCCACAGTGACCCCAAAGCAATGGTTACCGTGGTGACAAACCAAATAAAAGATGGTATAAAGGACGCAATATATATATATATATATATATATATATATATATATATATATATATATATGGGAAAGTAGTGTATATTTAGGGGCTCGTTTTTCAGTGTTTTGACACAGTAATAATGATACCTAACAGACAATACTGCCAAGGAATGTATAGGGGAATTGTAATGTAAATGTGAAAAAAGAAAAGTGGGTGAAAAGATAACTTGCCGTGAGCAGAACCGAACCTGCGACCTTGGAGTAACGCGTTCGAAGCTTTACCACTCAGCTACCATGGCGGCTATCCCCCCAGCCACTTTATTGGGTTTTGTATGTGAATTCAAACGTGGGAGTGTCAGTCAGCGCCACCTGTAGCCATAGTGGTGAGTGTGACACACTCTTTATGAGCCTGTTCGGGATTTAACAGACAATAATGCCAAGTAATGTATAGGGGAAGTTATTAGAGCCAATTGTAATGTAGATGTGAAGAAATAAAAGTGGATGAAAAGATAACTTGCGTTGAGCAGGAACCGAACCTGTGTTATATATATATATATATATATATATATATATATATATATATATATATATTCGAAGGTCGTAGGTTCGATTCCTGCTCACAGTTGGTAATTTTTTTCATCCACTTTTCTTTCTTCTTATTTACATTCCATTGGTTTTAATAACTTCCCCTGTACATTCCTTGGCATTACTGTCTGTTATATCTCATTAATATTGTGTTAAAACATGGAAAAACGAGCCCTTAGGTATACACTTCTTTCCCTTATATATATATATATATATATATATATATATATATATATATATATATATATATATATATATATATATATATATATATATATATATATATATATATATATATATATATATATCAAATCATATCACCGATTCTTCATGCATAATCTGCATACATTGCTCAAATGACTTCAGGAAGGCATCAGTTTTTCTTTTTTTTTTTCGGAGAGGGGGGGGTAGAGAGCTGCATCACAACACCTATATGACGATTTCGTTTGCTCAATGAATCAGACACAATGGTACTTGGTCCATTTTTTTTCTCAGTTATGCACTTATTTATTTCCATGAGTAAATACCAAAGGAATAAAGCGTACAAACCTGCAGATATATTTATCTGTATATGGAAGTTATGAAAGACTCATACAGAAGCAGTAGAGAAAACAATGTCGTTTAAAGGATACCATGATATGCGAAAGATAGCGCTTACTACAATAAATGAATATAAAACTCTCCACACCACCTGAGGTTCGAGAATAACCAATGCAATTAACGCAATACAATCTGAAAGTATTTAACTGTTAATTACACTCTTCCGTGACTGTCATCATGTGAGGCACAATGTGAACCATGTGAAATAAACACTGTAGTAGACCTAGCCAAACATGCATCTAACCTCATAAGAAGCAACATCATGTAACCAATAATTGCAAACGCCTTCAGTGCAGTGTTGGGTTCAACCCACTGCTGAACACCGGGACCACACTTTTCGGCTTTTGCTGGTTAACCATACGTATGGAGTGCTTCCTGTCGCTTGCTGAAGCTCATACAAGTTTGTACTATAACCTTGAAGAAAATCGGGTGGTGCGATCGTTCAACTATTGTGGGAATGATGGAAGTACACAGTTGAGATCGAATTGCGTTAGTTAGCAAATTGCCTATGAGTGTTCTCAGTTTCAATTTGGTTCTGCACGCAGCAGCTTCACCTGGCCTACAGTGTTCACAGGCGTGCGTATATGTGTGTGTCGGGGAGCGGTGCAAGGAACGTTATCTTCTTGAAAGTGGCGGGAGCACGCTAGCTTTCTCGATTTAGGCAACGTTGCATATTTACGGATGGTATTTATAACTTTGGCAAAGTGTCATTCCTGTACCGATCCCCAATAATACATAATCAGAAATTTACCAAGGGAACTACATAAATTTCACTTTATTGTCTGTATAGCTATGTCTTCCCTAGGCGCACTCAACGTGGCTGCAAAACGACGACGAAGCTACGTGAATGCCCTTCAATGATCCACTGAACCTCCTGGTGTTAAAAATATCTGTTCTGCTGTGTACTGAATGGTCTTTACAGCGAAGAGAGAGGTCTGTTGTATACGAACCACTACTTTCACGATCTTTCTGTGCATGAGAACACTACCAATTAAAATAATTCATTATTTGCTAGCGCCTAAGCTCGAGAAGAATTCTCAGCAGTGTGTAATACCCTAGTTCGGTAGAATTTGTCCGTGTTTAGGTCAATATCGAGGTCATGCAGAGTTCCTGCAATGAGCTTTATATTTGGAAGAATGAAGCAAGCCTTAATTTTTTGCAATGATCTACCAACTAGCCCTACAACAACTTCTATTCGCATAGACACTCGAGCCAGATTTCACTCTAGGTTTTATGGTATGATTTTTTATGCTGAACCTGTGGCCTTTGCAATCGGCATCAGCAGTGCACTTGGCGATCACCGAGGACACGATGATGTGAAAACACTTGCTGGCTTTGGTCGTTTTGGTAAAAGCGGGGCGACTAGTGTGGCCTGAGCCTTCAAAACTGTACGGCATGTGCAACTTTATCATGCGAGGTTAGCGCATTCACCGCGGCAGCGTGATAAAAAAAAACGAATTGTGGCACCCCAGAGCAACGCCGTCTTTATAGCACGGCGTCGGCGGCTGCCCTAAGCGTCGCGGCGCGGCGGCGCACAGCTCTAGTTGAGACCTTGTCTCATGCATCAAGGCTGCGGGACCTGTGCAAGCAAATATAGTTCAGTACTGGCTGCTTGGAAAGCCTTGGTGTGCCGTCATCAGAGTACACAGTTGTATTGCACAAAGTTCTGATGTGCTCATTGTCAGAGGTCCTGGCGATCCAGTATCAAGGCGATTGGAGACAGACACAGATGCCGCAGACTTTGCAGTCTAATTGAGAGACAAAAAAGTTAAGGCAATTTTGAAGCTCCTTCAAGTTGCAGTTGAAAATAGAGAGGAGAGTCGAGCGTCAAGAGAGAAACCTGGTTCAGGGCGATTGTCTAAAAACTACAAGGCAACGGACATCTTGACACCCCCTCACCTATTATCTGCCGTAGCACTAGCAGCATGTAGCACTAGCAGCATGATCATCATCAACAGCGATCACTTCAAGGCCTGGAGAGACTACGTGTTTCCTTTGTGGCATCTTCAAACTCGCGAAGCACGATTTTCGAACCACACCATCAGAAGAGGAAAAGTATGGACGTATATGAAGGCAGCATATCTATTGGGGCAGGCCTCTTCCACCTGCTGGAGAGGACTCGAGGAACACAGCATCAAAACTCTGTCTGTCATGAGCATTCCACAATGCCTCTCATCGAGGTCTCAAGGTTATCAAGATGTTACAGTACATGACTGCCCTCTAACGCAACACTGTGAGGACACCAAGGTGTACGAGCACTCACATCATAATCAGCAAGCACACCGTGTGGCTATCAGCAAGGAGTACTGGATGTTTGCCTGCTGCACATGACCTGCCAAAGCATGTGATGCGCAAGAAGAAGCTGCTCAGGCAGTGGAAACCAAGAAAGAAAAAAGTGGTCATCGTCTTCGTTCTGTCTGCGCACTTGTGATTTGTTCATTGTCGATGAAGACAATGTTCTCACACTGCAATGAGAATTTGGCAGGGTGGTAGAGGCATTTCCAGGCAGGGACGTCATTGATAGATATTTCAGACCCCTCTACCCAAACTGCCATCAGGTCTGGCACATAGGAAATCGGCATCGGCTGTACCTACAGGAGGCAAGTGACCACGCCGCGGTCCTGGGAGGATATTAAGTCTACCGCGGGAAAACGTCTGTGGGAAACCCCACGCTGCACAGATGACACGTGAAAAAGTGGATCTAAAGCGGGGCTTCTCAAGAGCACGCAATAGAAAGAAAAAAAAACAAAAAACAAGTGTGCAACCAGGGCAATCCAGGTGTCAGTCTCTTCTCCGTCTATACACATACTATAAATGGCTATTAGAGGCTGCCCATTTCAGCTTCCTTTGTTAAAGGGACCCTGAAACGGTTTTAGTGATTTTGTGCAAACACAACGGACTGGTAGACCAAGTCCTAAGGGTCATTTGGGGACAAATTTGAGTTCTCTGTGTAAACAGCTTCCTTTGTTAAAGGGACCCTGAAACGGTTTTAGTGACTTTGTACAAACACATCGGACTGGTAGACCAAGTCCTAAGGGTAATTTGGGGACAAATTTGAGCTCTCTGCTTAAACTGTGCAATTTATTACACTTTAAAGCTGCAAATCATTGCATATCGCTGTGACTCTGCCAAATGCGTTTTTAACCGCCCATTCACAAAGGGACATGCTCTGGCCACTTGACGTCACCGTGGCTGCTGATCTGATTGGCTCTCATGGGCTGTAGAAAGCGTGGAAGATCGGCTGGGAGGGTGGCAGCACCTGTCGGAACAGATATGAACCACTAAGCGATCCTTGTTGCCAGACGCCATGTGTGCTGCCAGGCACACTGTATAATGGCCTCCAAGATTACGTCCAACCTGTTGTCGTGTGATCTTCGAGATCTAGAATGATAAAAGTTCAAATCGTTGAGTGCGCTCATGAGAGCTCTGCGATTTTCAGAGATGCCAGTGTGCCTCATGAGTTGAGGAGGCAAGGCAGAATTAAGGAGGAGGGTATGACATACATGGTGTGTCACTAAATTTGTGGTGTGAATGGTTTGATGATGCTTTAGTCTAAATGCTGAAAAACCTTTTCAGGGTCCCCTTAATTCTCTGTACAGAGTGCTAGGGTGGTGAGTAAGCAAGTGCCAGTTCATGATGATGATAATTTTCATTCTATGACACATGGGAAACCTTGAGCATAACAGCCCTGCGGTAAAGACATTCATAATACACATGAACTCAATGATCGAGATCACTTCTTGTCAAACCAGTACAGCAAGAGCCAGCAGCCAGGGAGAAACACTTTAGGTTGTGGTTCATTGAAGCTCAGAAATTCCAATGATATGACGTCCGCATGGGACTAGTGTTGGAGATGGGTGCGATCCTTCCATAGCATGTACACTATTGATTACACATCTACAACATCTAGCACATGAGAATATGATGTGAATCATCATTCATTCATCATCATCATTATCAGCCTGACTTCGTCCACTGCAGGACAAAGGCCTCTCCCATGTTCCGCCAGTTAACCCGGTCCTGTGCTTGCTGCTGCCAATTTATACCCGCAAACTTCTTAATCTCATCTGCCCACCTAACCTTCTGTCTCCCCCTAACCCGCTTCCCTTCTCTGGGAATCCAGTCAGTTACCCTTAATGACCATGAGGAATCCCTCAAGAGGAAGGTATATAACAGCTGTATCTTGCGAGTACTTAGCTACGGAGCAGAAACCTGGAGACTTACAAAGAGTGTTCAGCTTAAATTGAGGACGACGCAGCGAGCAATGGAAAGAAAAATGGTAGGTGTAACCTTAAGAGACAAGAAGAGAGCAGAGTGGATTAGGGAACAAACGAGGGTTAAGGATATCATAGCTGAAATCAAGAAGAAGAAATGGACATGGGCGGGGCATGTAGCGCGTAGACAGGATAACCGCTGATGTGAATCAGGTCTCCATTATTCTTGGCTCACCCTCGCACATACACCATTACACCTGCAAAATATGACCCACATTCTCATTCTTATCAGCACTTTGACTTCCAATGGAACATAGTGGGCAAATGCAAGAACTAGTACGGAATATTCACATAAAGAGATCTGGCACTCTTTTCTATGATTAAGAAAGTCGCTAAAGCACCATTTATGTAAAATGTTGTGCATGGTACCATTCCCTCATGAATCCTTTCACAAGAAAAGCATAGGATCTACATGGCACACACCCTAAACCTTCCTGATCTGTTCATTATGTGCACCGTATATCGATGCTGTGCCACTTGCCTACAAGAAAAAATGTTCACAATACTCCACTAATCATCATACAGAGTATTGGTAACACGACGTATAAATCAGGTGGCATGGACCGCTGCCAAGACATCTGAACTCCAGAGCACAGTATTGGTGCAGTAGTGCATTCTTAGCTACCGTCTAGTACGACTTCCTCATCAGTGGTGAGATTGCTTCATATCCAGTGTTGCTGAAGGCAATAGTACTAGGAACTTCGATCAATTAACTCTATGGTCTCCTATAATAATAAGTGACAACAGGTCATCTAAGTGAAGTTTGGTTGCCACCATTTTATTGCAGTTGTGCTGTAGCACATGATCATGGCCTGAACCGCTGAGGTACGTACACCTAAGAATTGTCTAAGTTGCTTTTTAAAAGAAATGCTTTTAGATTTCGTGGTGCAAGGTTCCTTCAGAGCACTCATAAACATTATATAAATGTGTGTGCAAACACTGTTTTCAGATTATATAAAACTAAGCACTTTTACGAAATCCTCACCACGACGGCTATGAGTGGCACTGGATAACAATCCCAGGTTTTCACCCACAGTAATCACTCAAAACTATCGGTAATTGGACTATTGATAGCATTGACAGTTTTTTTTAAACTATTGATAGTATAAGAAAACTGTTGATAATACTAGCACTGTTGATAAACTATCAATAGTATTGCCGATAGTGCAATCGATAGTACTATTGGTAGCATCATTGCAAGTAATATTGTCACATGCTTGATCGAGAAAGACGATGGCAGTCGTGCATGTGCCATGAAGGACTATGAAATTGATGAAAAAGAAGAACTCGCTTGCGCATTCTATTAAAAAGACCGACCTGCTTCTGCTGGCTCAATCTCTGTGGCAAGACCTCTGTTTTGACGTCGTGCCACTGGTGGAGGTGCTGGATCCTACAACCTGATGCAGGACAGTCTTGCTCGGACCCGTTCACCTAGTCCAGAGACTCAGCCCCTCGTCCCGACTCCAGTGCACCGATTCAGTCGGCGCCTACTAGGCCTAGGTCCGAAGTCCGCACCTGTTCCGCTTCTTTCCAGCATGGCAGCTCCTACTACATCCACGGTTATCCTGCCATCGCAGACCACTCTTCCCTCGCAGGTGACTCTTGAACATCCTCGCATTCCTGAAGTTTTCCGTGGAGAAGAGTACGAGGATGTTGAGGACTGGCTCGAACAGTTCGAATGGGTCACTGTATCCAACCACTGGAGCGAACAGCACAAACTTGGCCGTGCATATTTCGCACTGGAAGATAGCGCTTGCACATGGTACGAGAAACGCGAGGCTACATTCCAATCTTGGGAAGATTTCCGTCAAAAGCTCCTCGCTACATTTTTGAACTCGGACCGACGGGATCGCGCACAGCAACTGATTGAGGCCCGCGTGCAAAAACCCAATGAAACAGCCGCCATGTACGCAGAGGGTATGATCCGTCTGTTTCGACGAGCTGACCCTAACATGCCCGAGGCAAAGAAGGTGCGTCATCTAATGCAGGGTGTTAAGGAACCAGTGGTTGCGGGCCTAGTACGAAATCCACCTACAACAGGTAGGTGAATTCATAAGAGAGGCGACTGTCATCGAGCGCGCACTGCAACAATGACGCCGACGCTTTGACCGCCTGCCAAACCACACAGCAGTAAGTGCTGCAGCTCAAAACACTGCCGTATGTGAAAGTTCCCCACGACAAATGATTAGGGAAATACTGCGTGAGGAACTTCGGGCCCTCTGCGTTCCCCCTACCCAACCGCCTGTCGCATCTGTTGCTGAAATCGTCCGTGAGGAGTTGAGGCAAGCCATTACACCACCCGCGCCAAGTCCTGAGCCACATCCAGCGAGCTACGCTGATGTAGTCCGTCGTCCTCCACCGACATTTGTGGCAACGCCCCTCCAGCCACGACCCGCTGCCGTACCTTGGTGGCAACGGGATTCTATGAGACGACCACCAATTCGCCCAACTGATTTATGGCACATGGCCGACCGTCGACCTATTTGCTTCCGCTGCGGAGAACCCGGTCACACTGCCTGCTATTGCCGTCATGGCGATTCCGGATTCGGGAACTTTTCTCGTCCCGCTTCTTTCCGCTATGAAGACCGTCATGCCCACGATGCCGATCAACTGTCGCCTGGCCAAGCAACTTAACCGCGTCGCTGGCGATCTCCATCACCTGGGCGTCACTGTGACTTTCCTCAGAGCTACGCGGACATCACCTGAGGCCGTTCGACTAGCCAGCGCCGGGGAAACTAACTGCTGCGACCTCGTGGGGCAAGGTTGCCAATCGTCGAGACAGTGAAAAGTTCCCCCTATCATCGCAAGAAGGTATGATGACAACGGCGACCAATACGACGATGAATACTAGTGCCGATGAACTTGTACGTGCCAATTTTAGCGTTCTCATTGACGGGCAGCACGTTACAGCACTGGTCGACACTGGCACCTCAATCATGCCTTTCAATTTTTTTGATTGAGAAGTCAATCAATTGACTTCTCAATCATGCGACAAGAAACAATTGTATCGGGCCAGTTGGTAAGGATCCATTTTGCAAGGAAGCGCAGCCACTATTGCACAGCAATATTGCACTATTGCACAATTGCACTATTAAGCGCTTGCGTTGTGTTGTGTGTTCTGTGCAATGGTGGCTGCGCTTCCTTGCAAGATGCGACAAGAGCTCGCCGACCGCCTTAGAAAGGTCAAGACACCGTGAACAGGGCCGCACATAAGGAGTGCTGGCAGTCAGCTGATGACACCCATGGGTAAAAGTACCATTCGACTTCGCATCGGGGATTCTAGCTTTGTGGCCACTTTCATCCTGTTGCCAGACTGCTATAAAGAGCTAATTCTGGGCATGGATTTTCTTCAAGATCATGGTGCTGTTATTAACATCCCTCAATGTATTGTGACGTTTTGCGTACATCCATATGCCGACAAAAGCAGCGACGAACCACGCGGCGCGAATAGCCGACGATGTGACGCTCCCACCGAGATCATGGTGCCTTGTGTCGGTGTCCAGTGGGTGGCCGTGCTATAAAGAGGTGATAGCGGAGCACATAGTCGCTCTTTTGTTCACACAAGGCATTTCCATCGCAAGGGGCGTCGGTGTGCTTACTGGTGGACAGGCAGAAGTGCTTCTCACAAACTTCAGCAACGAGCACCGTCAAATCCAGAAGGGTACCACAATTGCTTACTACGATGATGTAGACCAAGCCAGGGATTGTTTTGCTTTGCAACAAGATGACGCGACTGTCCCCGCCTCGACAACTTCGTTGGTGGACATCTGTTCCACGCTACCGCCCTCTGATAGGAAGCGCCTGCTTGAACTTATACACCAATTCGAAGACTGCTTTTCGCGTACGTCAAAGGTCCAGCAAACATCATTGATCAAGCACCGCATCATTACTGAAGACAACACGCGACCGATTCGGCAGAACCCCTATCGTGTGGCTCCGAAAGAACACTACGAGATTCAGAAGCAAGTACAGAAGATGCTCGCGGATGAAGTCATACAACCTTTGAAAAGTCCTTGGGCGTCCGTCGTGGTTTTGGTCAAGAAAAAGGCGGCTGCTTGCGCTTCTGTATTGATTATCGCAAGTTGAACCAAGTCATGAAGAAAGACGTCTACCCACTGCCACGCATAGACGATTCACTCAATCGGCTGCGTCATGTGCACTATTTCTCTTCAATGGACCTCTGAAGCGACTACTGGCAGATGGAAGTCAACGAGAGAGATCATGAAAAAACTGCCTTTGTGACGCCCGATGGCCTTTACGAATTTAAGATGCTTCCTTTTGGGTTGTGTTCAGCGCCAGCCACTTTTCAGCGTCTCATGGACACTGTGCTATCAGGCCTGCAGTGGCAAACATGCTTGGTCTATCTGGACGATGTTATTGTATTCTCAAAAACATTCGAGCAACATCTCAGCAATTATTTATTCACCATCCTCCAAGCCATAAGTTCGGCCGGCCTTACTTTAAAACTGGAAAAATGTCATTTTGGTTTCAATGAACTCAGCTTCCTAGGCCACGTTGTCAGTCACGAGGGTGTTCGACCTGACCCGGCCAAAATAGATGCCGTAGCGCAATTTTCTGCAACACGTGACAAAAAGGCCGTGAGACGCTTCTTAGGGTTCTGTGCCTATTACTGGCGATTTATCAAGGACTTTTCATCTATTGCGGCGCCATTGACATGACTTACACGTGAGAACGTCCCCTTCTTTTGGGGTGAAGAGCAAATTGCATTCAATGAACTACGACAATGCCTGCAAACACCTCCAGTCCTTGCGCACTTCAACCAGGAAGCCCCTACAGCACTACACACTGATGCCAGCAATGTAGGTCTGGGTGCCATTCTGGTGCAGTGGCAAGACGGCTGTGAAAGAGTAATAGCCTACGCCAGCAGAGCTCTTTCTCGCATGGAGGAGAACTACTCGACCACCAAGAAGGAGTGTCTCGCTGTGGTGTGGGCGGTCATCAAATTTCGTCCATATTTGTACGGCTGCTCCTTCAAGGTTGTTAGCGACCATCACTCTTTGTGCTGGCTCACCAACCTTAAAGATCCATCTGGCCGTTTGGCGCGCTGGAGCTTAAGGCTTCAAAAGTTCGACATAACCATCATCTATAAATCTGAGAAGAGGCACACCGACGCCGACTGTCTCTCACGTTCGCCAGTGGAGACTGTCACTCGTGATGACGAAAACATCGATGCAGCTTTCTTGGAGTTGTCGACACAGTCACCATTGCGCAAGAGCAGCGCAGTGACCCAGAGCTGATACCACTCATTGAATATTTAGAAGGACGACGTAAAGACGTGCCATGGTTATTTGCCAGAGGACTGCCATCTTTTGCTTGTGAAACGATGTTCTCTATAAGAAGAACTTCTCACTAACTGGCAACACGCACTTGCTCGTCAAGTCTGCCTCTCTTCGAAAAGAAATTATGGAAGCGTGCCATAATGAAGTAACTTCTTGTCATCTAGGCTACGCCCGAACATTATGCCGACTACGATGCAAGTACTACTAGCCAAAGTTAGCTGCTGCTGTTAACCATCACGTTCAAACTTGCACCAACTGCCAAAGACGCAAAGCGCCGCCCCCGTATGCTCAGATTTGGGTGCACGTTAAAGAACCCCAGGTGGTCGAAATTTCCGGAGCCCTCTACTACGGCATCTCTCATAATCATATGATGGTTTTCGTACGTTAAACCCCACAAATCAATTAATCAATCAAGCAAAGCGCCGCCCAGCAAGACAGCCGGTCTTTTACATCCAGTTGAAGCACCAGCGAGGCCGTTTACCCAAATTGAAATGGATTTCCTGGGTCCCTTTCCAACTTCCACAACAGAGAACAGATGGATAATTGTGGCCACCGATTACCTCTCCCGTTATGTGGAGACTAAAGCTATGCAGCGCGACACAGCAGCAGAAGCCGGTCAGTTCCTCATCGAAAACATCGTCCTTCGGCATGGCGCTCCGACAGCAGTGATCACAGACAGAGAACCTGCCTTCACCGCAGAGCTTTAGAAGTCGGTTCTCAGACTCAGTGGTACAGCTCACCGGAGAACAACTGCATACCATCCGCAGACAAACGGACTGATGGAGCGCCTGAATATGACCCTCACAGACATGATCAGCATGTACGTTGACACGGAACATAAAAACTGGGATCAGATATTGCCGTACGTGACCTTTGCCTAAAATACCGCTCGACAAGAAACCACTGGAATGACGCCGTTCAGTCTGATCTATGGTCCCGAAGTCACGACAACGTTGGACGCCATCTTGCCGCATGAGTGTGATGACATTCATGTAGACACCAAAGAATTCACTGAGCGCGTCGAGGAAGCCAGACAGCTCGCGCGTGTGCGCATCTGTCATCAACAGCATCAAGATGCACAATGGTACAACCCCTGACACAAGTTTATTAGCTACACACCAGGTAACAAGGTCTGGGTCTGGATTCCGATACGTCAACGTGGACCGTCTGAAAAACTGCTAAGACGGTACTTTGGCCCATACAGCGCCACGCGACGCTTGAACGACATGAACTACGAAGTTGTTCCCGACACTGACTGTAGTTCTAAGCACCAAAAGCATTCACCCAAAGTTCTGCACGTTGTGCGCATGAAACCGTATTTATTGAGTTAATTAGCTCCGGGTTACCGTGTTGGCGCGAACACTTCATACGTCTAGTAGAGCGCCTAAGTTGCGCATCGGGATGATGCCTCTTTCGGAGGGAGGCAAATGTCACGTGCTTGATCAAGAAAGACGATGGCAGTCGTGCATGTGCCATGAAGGACTATGAAATTGATGTAAAAGAAGAACTCGCTTGCGCGTCCTATTAAAAAGACCAACCTGCTTCTGCTGTCTCAATCTCTGCGGCAAGACCTCTGTTTCGACGTCGTGACAATATTACTGATAGTGCTTGAACAACTATGCTGTTGTTGGCTGATGATATTACCAAAACATCAGTAATACTAAGTTCGTTCATAAAGTATATTTAAAAAAAACAATTATTTCCATAGCAAAAATGCTGAGTCATATCCATACAGAAATTTCATATTCAAAAGCAATCACTTACATCTTACAACTAGCATACTTAGTTTTTGATATTTTCATGTTAGGATGTAAAACCCCAACAATTACTTCTTGATATCTTTACTTAGAAACCATAGAATGCAATATAAGTTTGAAGCCTTGCAGTTCCATCATATGTAATAGCTTCCTTTCGGCTACAGATTAATAGTTCTTCATTATCATGTGTAGTCTGCTTCAGTGAAACAGTGGCTATGGTGCTTGGCTGCTGAACCAAAGGTCACGAATTCGACCCCAGCAGTGGCGGTCACATTTTGATGGAGGTGAAATGGTAGAGGCCAGTGTACTGTGCGATGTCAGAGCATGTTAAAGAACACCAGATGGTCAAAACTTCTAGAGCCCTCCACTACGGCACCTCTCGAAATCATACGACGGTTTTGGGATATGAAACCTCACATATCATCATCATGTGTCAACAAAGCATTCTGGTGAAATAACAAGAGCATGTTAGCTTTCCTGCTCTTCAACCTGTTGCACCATTTACCACGCACTCGGGAATAAACTTTATGGTGGAATTAGTTTCTTGCACCTGATTTTATACTATCGTGCTGTATCATACTTACTATCGACAGCACTACCAATGATTTGCTCTACCATAAATAGTTCAATATTCACTAAACTATCGATAGTACTGACAGTGCTATTGATAGTTCTGCATCAATGACCAGAAATGCCTGATAAAGTAGGTGGTAGGACGACCGCCTGTTTAGCTTCATTGGTAGAGCATCTGCCACGTTATCTAAAGGTTGCAAGCTTGGTCCCTGCAAATGGCAAGTTGATTTTCCATACCCTTTAATTTCTTTACATTTATATGACAGTTACTACAATGCAATTAAAGGAGTACGAATAACGTTCCAGATACATTACTTCACTTCAATGTCTGCTGGTTTTCATTAATATTGTATCTAACAAAGAAAAATGAGCCCTTCAATTTTTTTTTTTCGTTATATTTCACAATAACACATGTAGACGCCTACTTACCTTATACTTCGGTTCTTTCCCTCTGAGTTGTGATGCCACTTTGGATATAGTTTGCTCCAGGAATGTTGTCAAAGAACGAGGACCCTCGTGGGCTGTTATAAGTGACCATAGGCAAGATGTGAAAGCTATAAACATTTTGTGTGTCTACAACATTCCATAAAAAAAGTAATTTTAAACACAAAAGCGACCAAGCAGAGTAATCCTAAGGGAGAAAAGCTTAAAAGCTTCCAGAATAAGGGCTCTAAGGCAAATGCACATTTCTGCTCTGTAGATGCACGACACTTTTGGTTTTATAAATATAACTGAGCAGGATGCAAAACCACCAAATATGGAAACATTTCTTTAGAAACCATGTTTTCAAGATCAGCAAAGATTTGAATTTTTCATAAAACTTGTGTCCTGGATGGGAACAAATATACCCAAGTGCTTATTGTCATTTGGCCATGAATTTTCAAATTACAATTGTTTCGCCGGCAATTTAAAACCCTGAATCTACAGGTAACACCCACACAATAAAAACCATGATTGATTAAAAGCACTCTGTGGAGGCGATTTCAAACCTAAATGTTGAAATAATTTCAGCGCTGTGTAGAAATGTTAGTCAGTTCTTGTTCTTAGTCGCCGAAGAAGGGCCATTCCTGTGGAGGGCTCGCCCAGTCTTGATAGCTGCGTCAGCAAAGCCGGAGACGCCAAAAGGCAGAGTGGTATAGACTCGGCTTTATTAGTGACTTCCTTGTTTAATGCCACCCGAGGAACTACCATTGCCAAGCGAAGACCCATTCTACAGGCATGCCTCTAAGCCCTCGAGCTGACTCGATGGTGATATCAGTGGCAGCTGGTGAACAATGTGGCTTGTTATGAGCACAGCATTCAGCTTAAATATAGACATAAGATTATTACCACAGAGTACACCTGCCGTGTGACAAACAGTGTTGATTCTTTGCAATGATGCAGCCACAATAATATCAACCGCTCATCGTCATAGTAGCTTATTGTCAATGGTAACACCCATGAAATGAACATGCGCAACGAATCGAGTGGCCCCTGATATTCAACAACGGGCGTATTGACTTCCGCCATACCATGGCCGCTGGATGAAAGAGGGTACGGGTACGGCCCTCCGTGTGCTCCGAAACAGGCCTTACAGGTCTAGTTTCTGAACCACCGCTGCGGCGCCACCGGGGGGGGGGGGGGGGACAGTTTTCGCGAGCGCTAACGTAATCGCATGCGCGGCGCGCTTGCGGTTACAATTGAGCGCGTGCATCTTTGCGAGACCCACAAAATCTTCTTTTAATATCTGCCTGGCGTGTGCGCACCAGCTAACTACCAACCTTGCTTTTAAATATCTGCAGCCCTTGCAAATTTTTGGTATTGTCTTACCCGAGATGGAACCTTGCCCACCGATCAGTTTTCGCGGAAGTAAGAATTGTGAGCACATTTTACTTGGATGATACAAGAACACAACCAACAGATTTGGAAGAGCTACACCTTTCTAATGCATCTAAATTGATTATAATAACTATGAGTCGTTCGGTTCAGAAAATGTTGCTTTAGATTTATTCATTCAATTTAGAATAAAAAACCTCAGCAATTGCAGTTGCCACGGTTCCATTAACACAAAGTAAAATAAACTTTTTACTTCCTCCAAACATGTCTATTGTACTCATACGATGCAGTATCAAATGCAACAGCCACGAAACATACTTAGCATATGTGCGATCTCATAACAGCGGACTTGAGCCTTTTCAGTGACTGTAACTTCAGTGACTGTAACTTCAATTTCAGTGACTGTAACTTCAATGCTTGCAATTGAGCGAGCAGTTATGAAATGAATGATATCAAAACTGCGAGACTAAAAGAGCGATGAAATGCTGCAAGGGCGAACACAACTGCTTGCGTTCATGCCTTTTTGAATGCTTTCGTCTCTTCCCGTCCCATCGTTCTTACGATAATGCAACTAATTCAACAGTGAACACATAATCGGAACAAGATGCGTGAAAATATTTTTATTTATTCTCAATTCAGGGCTCATCCTGACATTTTATAATTTTTTTTTACGTCTCTACATCTTTGCATAATAAAACGACTTGACGATTGCTCCAGTTTGTACCCCCAAATTTTGGCTTCTGTGTCTATCAACAATAAAGCCATCCAACAATAAAGCAAGCAAAGCCCAGTTCGCAAACTCATGCTACAACGAGAGAGACTGCAACGAGAGCATCAAGGAACGCAAAATTTGATGGAAACGCACTCCCCAATTGAAGAACATCGGAAAATAAGATCCCTAACTCAAAACGTCAGGCACTTTCGCACAAAGAAAAGTCAACAGAGACACTCTCTGCACTTGCTATTACACCGACTGCACCACCACAGAAAACGCTGAGAAAGACGCGGAAGCCCTGCTTGCACACCGCTATCACTCAGGCACGTCGTCACAGTCTGTCAAAAAGCACGAAAGCAAGAAGCACTGAGATGGCACCATTCACGACAAAAAATACTACCCCGACGACATCCGAACTTCAAATGCTACAGGCACTCCCAACCTTGTCCGTTCCTCACAAAAACTCAACCGATGTCATCACCAGTTCAGATTTCCAGGGTGTGGTTATGCCATCCAGGATGCAACAGTCAAGCTCGTCCACCAGAGTCGTCATAGAAATCACCAGACTGCTCCCTCAGCCTTGAAGATTCAGTGAGATTGTGAAACTCCATCAAGACGTGAAACTGTGAACTTGGCCATTGTTTTGTTTATTCTCTTCTTCAATTTGTTGTAGTTTGTAACTGGTGCCATCTTTCGGGGGGGAGGGGGAATCCTGTGACGTAAGAAGGCAGGGATGGTTGGGAGAAGTAGATGAGGAAGAAGTGAGAATGGAATTAACATGGGGTATGAGCCAGGCCACGTCTGCTATTCATCGTAGTGTCACATGTGTGTATATATGTGTATATATATATTGCCACATGGTTTGCTTGGGTGAGATCGAAGGGTGAAAGAAGACAAAGACGATCTCTCTGAGCCGCTGCTTGAGTAGTCGACTAAACGAGCCCATTTTTTATCAAGTTTGTCGAGAGTAACGTGACAAGACTGGTGGAGTTGCTGGGTACAACGTCTCACAATCCACCCGATGCCCAAGACCCCGTCCAGCAGCCGGAACACAAGCCCTGCACCCGTGGACACTCCTGTTCATAGAGTAAGCCGCCGCCAACGAGGCCTACCTCCTGAGACACCAACCACTGACGCAGCGACTATGACTTCGATACAAGATCCCATGCAAGCTCCGACACCTTTCACGCCGATCTACTGCACCGTCCAGAACCCGCTGATGCCTAGCCCCTTTCACGGAGAGCAGCATGAAGATGTTGACGACTGGCTGAGTGAGTTCGAACGTGTCGCAGCGATCAATTACTGGGATGATGCCGCGAAGCTCCGGAACGTGTACACGTGCCTAAAAGACGGTGCCAGGACGTGGTTTTTGAACAGGGATGATGTTCTGACATCTTGGCGCGAGTTCCAGCGTCGCCTCCTGGAGACCTACAGGAGTCCCGACCGCCGCGAACGGGCGGAGCGTGCACTACAATCACGTATTCAGATGCCCAACGAGACCGTCTCGATGTACGTCGAGGACATGACACGGCTTTTCAAGCGAGCGGATCCTGCTATGGCAGAAGAAAAAAAGTTGCGCCACCTCATGCGTGGTGTGAAGGAACAACTTTTTGCTGGTTTGGTGCGCAGTCCCCCCAAAAGTGTTGCTGAGTTCCTCACTGAAGCGGCAACAATGGAGCGAGTACTGCACCAACGGTCTGCCCAGTTTGACCGTCAAGTGAATGCTGCCTCAACTCCCGAAATTTTCGCCACCCCTGGGAGCAAGAGCCCCGAATGGATTCGCGAGATCATTCGATCTGTCGTCCGGGAAGAAATGGAAAAGATGTACGGGACAAGGCAAATCGATGTTGGTTCTATCACCAGTGTCATCCGGGACGAGGTCCAGCAGGTGCTGCACGCCCATCGTTTTCCGCCCACGTCGGTTGATCCGCAAACGGCTCCTGTGTCTACTGACAGTCGCCGTCGTACGTACGCGGAAGCCTTGCGATCTGCCACTCCTCTTTCGGGTCAAGGAGTTCCGATCCAGCCAGTGCCGCACGTCCCGATCCAGACAGTGCCGCAAGTCCCGATCCAGACAATGCCATACGTTCCGATCCAGACAATGATGCCGTCAGTCGCGATTCAGTCAGTGCACGCTGATTTGGACATCGATAGTCGCCGTGCACCGACGCGGAAGTCTGATCTCTGGCGTACGCCAGACAGACGACCCCTGTGCTATCATTGCGGTGAGGCTGGTCACATTTACCGCGAATGCCCATACCGGCAACGCAAGAAACAACGCGATTTCCGCCTTTCCGACTTGTTTACGGACGCAACGTGCGAACCATGCTCGATGCTATGCTTCCGTGCGACCAAAGCAATGAACTTGCTGAAGATGCTGAGCAATACACTCAATACGCCGAAGAAGCTCGTCAGCTAGCTCGCATAAACACCAGTCACCAACAAGATGCAGACGCACGACGTTACAACCTCCGCCATCGAAATGTCACCTACCACCCTGGGGACCGAGTGTGGGTGTGGATCCCTGTCCGGCGACCAGGCTTATCCGAAAAGCTCCTAAGTCGTTATTTTGGACCGTACAAGGTTCTTAGACGAATCACAGATCTTACCTACGAGGTATTTCCGGACGGCGCAGCGTCTTCTCGTCGACAGCTTCGGCCCGAAACCGTGCATGTCGTTCGGCTGAAGCCCTACTTCACACAGTAGCCCTTGTGGTTTCACGTGCTACGACATGCCGTGACATTGCGTTGCTGCTGCTGTTTGTGTTCTCCTGTGTTTTTATGCATTTTCTTTTTGCACTTGGCGCAAGCGTTGGCGAAACTTCCTCATTTGCGCTGCGAGTAGTGGCACTCTCCCTCTTTTGGTTATCTATATCTGCGTGTGTATACCTTCATTTTTTTTATTTACGAGCATCGAGTCGATGCTTTCAAAGGGAGGGACTATTGCCACATGGTTTGCTTGGGTGAGATCGAAGGGTAAAAGAAGACAAAGACGATCTCTCTGAGCCGCTGCTTGAGTAGTCGACTAAACGAGCCCATTTTTTATCAAGTTTGTCGAGAGTAACGTGACAATATATATATACATATTGTGATGCACTAGACAGAGAACAAGAGACAACACCCGATCCTGGGCCAGCTGTTCTTATTCAGACTTCGTTCTTCTCTTCTTTGCTCTAGCTACGTGCGTGCCGAAGCGCCAGCGTATTCCTTGGTCATGACTCGGCCATGACTGCGCGCGCGCGGAGCTGGCGGCAAAGTTTCTGGTGGGCGGGTTGGCTGCATCGTGGTGGTCAGCCCGGACCACAATGCAATATGGAGCGACGGTCTGGGGGAAGCGTCTCTGGTGGTCAGCACTGGCTGCCTCGAGCTGGTCGCTCTTTTGCACACCACGATGTCTCTTGAAAAGGTGCTGTGGACTCAGGCGGCCGGCACTGGCTACCCCGTAGCGGCGGTCTATAACCTCGGCCATGTTGCGACAGTTCCAGTGCGTTTTCCGATGGGCGGAATAACTTCTTTCGCTGCGGTTGATCTCATCCAAGGTTCGACCTGTTCGGAAGACTTGGTGAAAATAGTTCTGGCGGGTGGCATTGACTTCCTCGCCTGGGCCGGACCCGGCTAGGATGTGACTTGGCATGCTGAGGCTGTATTTGTTGCCTTGGTTGCCCACAGTGTCGTTGTTGACGGTGGGCATTGGCATTCACTCGCACCTTGGTCGATGAAGACTCGGGGGTATGAAACTGGTTGTACTACCTCGGTGGTCTGTCTTTATGACGCTGTAACATGGTGTAGAGATTTGGTGGACGACAGTGGGTGTGTTGGAGCAGTCGTTGCTTGCTGAGTAGACATTTATGTCGTCTGAGCGGGGTGGTGTGGTTTTTATGTGCATTTGAATGCCGAGCCAGAAAATGCTTGCGCAACAAAGGGCGAGTGTGAGCGCTCACAGGCCACTGGACACAATCATGATGCGACGTGCCTGCAGCTTCCTTGCTGTTATCGCTCTTGTTTTGACCGAGCTAGTCATGGCCTGAACAATCAGGGGCGATTTCCATGGTCACGACTTCATGGGGGTCTGCGCGACGTTCAGGTTGTACATTGGGAGTCAGAATTACGTGCTTGTCGTTGTCCGCAAAATCGTACATCATATTGCCGGAAAGGTCGATGCTGGCTCTCTCTGCCTGGAACGTATCGATGTAGCTCACACGCTCGGCCAATGACTGCAAATGTGGTACACACTGGTTCAAGATTGTCTCCTTGCTATCCACGGTTGTCTCCGACAGCTCTGTCTTGGAAATGACATAGGTTGCTGGCACAAAAGTTCGTGAGATGTGTCCTGGTGTGTAACCTGGCATCGGAAGAGCGACGCCTGCCTTGGAGCCTGTTTCAGTGTACCCTGCGGAGCGTTCAGCCAAGAGGTCATCAAAGCTTATGCAGGGTACAGCTGCACATTTGGGATGGTTCAGTGTGGGTATGTCATTTGAGTGACGTCCTTCACGTGGCCTGTCTTCGATAGTGATCTTCGGATGAACTGAACTTGAATTGGACGACGGCAAAGAGTCCGAAAGCTCAAGTGAACTGCAACGCATGACTGCAACCTGGAGGCGGAAACCCTCCTGTGCCTTATCCTCGGTAGTCGTCAGGTTGAACTGGGTGGTGGGAGGGAGATTGGAGAGTGTCCGGCCGAAGGCAGGTATGAGCTTGGAGCTCCACTCCACCCAGGACTGCTGCTTGAAGCCTTCATACCGGTGCCACGCCGCTGCACCTTCCTGAAGACGGTCTACAGCCACGGTCCATTTCTGAGACCCTGTCCAGACCTCGCGCATTGCTATCGCGTTGACGGTTGCCACCCAGCTGTCGACGACATTCCGGACCCCGTGGAATTCCAGTAGTTCGCGGACGGCTGGTGATTATGAGGTGGCAGGTGGCAACGCAGAGATCACCGACGCGAAGCAGTCGAGCTGGTGTGAGAGCTCCATGAGAGAAGACCGAAGCTCCCTGCGTTGCTCCGGTTTTCTTGCCTCAAGGTCGTGTGAGGCAGCTACATCCAACACTGCGTTAATGTCACATAATGCTGGCAACATTGTAGGAGCTCGCTCACAGGTGGATGCTGTAAGTTTGTTAGTCTCGACGCGGAGTAACGCGATAGTACGCCGTAGGTCCGCGGCGGTGTCGGGTGTGAAGCCCGAAGAGTCAGTGATCGCGGTCTTCAAATAAGTAGCGGTTTCACCACTCATGCCAGCGAGATTAACGAACAGGGAAGCCTGGAGGGCGTTCAGTGGCGGCTCGTGTGTTGGAAGAGTACTGCAATGGGAATGAAGGCCATGGGAAGCGTGAGCGGCATTCTCAAAGGACAGAAGCCGGTGTGGATCCCTGCCGTGAAGCGGTGGCAGGGTGTCTATCAGGTCATGCGATAGAACCACAGGGGAGGCCTGGACGCCGTCCACAGGTGGTCTGAAGGGTGGCTGAAGCGGCGGGTGGGACCCCATCGCTAAGGAAGCGTGAACGGCGTTCCTTGATGGAGAAGCCCGCGCTGCCGACGAACCACGAAGACACGTACCGGTGGCTTTCTGCAGAGGGTTCACTTGTCGGACTGCGCCATTGTAATGAAGAGAAAAGCGACAACACCCGATCCTGGGCCAGCTGTTCTTATTCAGACTTCGTTCTTCTCTTCTTTGCTCTAGCTACCTGCACGCCGAAGCGCCAGCGTCTTCCTTGGTCATGACAATATTGTTACATAAGGTAAGTTAACTTAATGGGGGTTTTTAATGGGCCCCGAGTCCGCGATCACAGTATAATGATGATGATCTCCACCGCCATGGCTCGTACCCACTCAAGGGGATCGCAGTGGAGTCAACGTCGTCTTCCTTCTCTACCCGCGCTTCTCTTGTTTTTCCTGGTAGTGATACTAGGTATCATTCCTCCTGTCTCAGATGAAGCCCTCTGGGCAAGTCATTCTTGCATCCTTCGTGTAAACGGCTTCAGGCGGGCAACATGCGTCACCTCTGTCTTGCATGAATGTCGGCCATTAGTGGTGACACGTGCAATTTTATAGTTGACCTCGCTCAGACGATAGAGTATCACGAAAGGACCGGCGTAGTGTGCCAGTAGCTTTTGGTTGAAGCCATGTCTGCGTAATGGGGTCCACGCCCACACTAGATCACCGGAAGCATGGGTTATATGCCTGTGTTGACTGTCGTAGCGAGTTTTGGAGGACTCTTGCGCTGCCAGTGTACGTAAGCAGGCAAGTCGACGTGTCTCTTCCGCACGACACAAAGTTTCCGCAATTGTTAAATCATCATGGACGACAAAAGGAAGGATAGTGTCCAGCGTATGTCGATGTGAGCGAGCGTAGAGCAGATAGAAAGGGCTGTAGCCTGTCGTTTCGTGTTTCGACATGTTTAAGGCATACGTGATGAATGGTAATACTTCATCCCAGTTTTCGTAGTCGGAGGTGACGTACATTGACAACATGTTGATCAACGTTTGGTTTGTGCGCTCGGTGAGGCCATTAGTTTGTGGATGATACGCAGTTGAGTGTCGGAACTTGGAGGCACACAAACGAAGTAATGATTCAACAATATCAGCATTAAATTGTCGTCCACGGTCACTTATTATTACGCGAGGAGGTCCGTGTCGGAGGATGACTGAATGCAACAGGAACTCCGAAACCTGGACTGCCGTGGCGGAGCATAAGGCAGCCGTCTCGCAGTACCGCGTCAGGTAGTCGGCGCATACAATTATCCACCGGTTACCTTTTGAGGAGCGTGGAAATGGTCCCATCAGATCAATGCCGACCTTTTCAAAAAGAGAACCGGGAGGCTTTACAGGTTGCAAGTGACCAACTGGACCCGAGGAGGGCCGCTTGTGGCTGTGGCACTGCGTACAGCTGGCCACGTAGTTCTGAATTGTTTTACTCATTTTCGACCAATAGAACCACTCTTTCATGCGAATAAGAGTTCGTGCGGTGCCTAGATGGCCAGAGGTGGGGTCATCATGCGCGAAATGCAGAACAGACGTTTGGAGGGACGCAGGAACAACCAGCAGAAAGCGGGCGCCCATCGTGGACAAATTTCTCTGGTAAAGAAGACCATTTCGGACGCAGAATCGGCCTTCACTTAATGAATTTCTTCCTCCAGGGAAGAGAGCTTTCAAGCTTTGGTCATTACGCTGCTCAGCGGCGAAAGTCATGGCATTGGGAAAGGCAGACGACAGAGAAGTGATAAGGTGGTCAAAGTTATCGGCTTCACAATTTGTCGATGATAGCGGAATTCTGGAGAGGCAATCTGCATCAGCGTGTAGACAGCCAGTTTTGTATGAAAGGGTGAAGACATGTTCTTGCAAACGAATGGCCCATTGTGCGAGGCGGCCAGATGGGTCACGAAGGTTGACCAGCCAACACAGGGAATGGTGATCTGTGACGATAGTGAACGGGCAACCATAGATGTATGAGCGAAACCGTTGCACGGCAAAGACTACCGCTAGGCATCCCTCACTGTGTAGTTATGTTCAGGCTTGCTTAAAAAACGACTTGCGTATGCCACTACGTGTTCCTTCTTCCCAGAACGCTGAACGAGAACGGCACCGATACCGATGCCACTTGCGTCTGTGTAAATTTCCGTGGGTGACGAGGGATTGAAGAGCCGAAGTATTGGCTGCGAAGTTAACAAACACTTCAGCTTGTGAAAAGTGGCATCACACTCAGAGGTCCACTGAAACGGGCTGTTCTTGCGTAGAAGGCTCATCAGGGGGTGAACGACATCCGCAAACTTGGGTACGAACTGGCGCAAGTACGAGCAGAGCCCGATGAAGCTGCCCAGTTGTTTCACAGATTTAGGACGCTCGAACGATTTAACGGCCGTTGTCTATTGTGGGTCAGGTCTAATGCCATCTTTGTCGACGAGATGTCCTAACACCAATGTCTGTCGTTCGCCAAAGTGGCACTTTTTTTCATTCAATACAAGGCCAGCTTTTTCAATGCAGCTGAGCACGAGGTCTAGGCGAGTGTTGTGCTCCTCAAACGTACGCCCAAAAATTACGACATCATCAAGGTAACACATGCAAATATGCCATTTTAAACCATGCAATATAGAGTCCTTAAATCTTTCGAATGTCGCAGGAGCATTACATTATCCGAATGGCATAACGTCGAACTCGTAAAATCCGTCGGTCGTAACAAATGCCGTCTTTTCTTTGTCAGCTGCGTGCATCGGAATTTGCCAGTAACCTGATCTCAGGTCGACAGATGAAAAGTAGGACGCGGAATGCAGGCAGTCTAGAGCGTCATCGATGCGCGGCAGTGGATAGACATCTTTCTTGGTAACAGAATTCAGTCGGCGGTAGTCAACACAAAATCTCCACGTACCATCCTTCTTCCTCACTAGAATGACGGGAGCAGCCCACGGACTTGCCGATTCCTGTATTATTCCCTTTTCCAACATCTCATGGACTTGCTCGTTGATGATCTTGCGCTCTGATGGTGCCACTCGGTAAGGTTTCTGCCTAATGGGATGCGCCGATTTGGCGTGGATCTGATGACGTATCCGGGACGCTGGGATTAAGGGCCTTTGGCTGTATTTAGAAAAATCGAACACTTTCGAGTGCTCAGACAGAACGTCGAGCAGTGTATGACGTTCGCTTTGGTCAAGTGACTTGCTGACCATTTGTAGCAATTGGGAATCTTCTGAACCTTCTAAGCCTAGATGTTCATTTTGGCTTGTAGCATCAACAAGCGCAATCAGCGTCGTACATGATTCGGTCCAAATACTGCAAGTTGCATGCCGCCTGGCAGAATTGCAGGCTCCATGGAACTGTTCATTGTCCACACACCTGCCCATCATTCAAAGACTGACACTATACAATGGGGAATGAGAATGTTCTTTTTCAGGTATGCCATGAGAATCAGTTCGAGCGTGGCGTCAAACGTGCCACAGTTGTTGCTGGAACATGTCACGGGAACACACACAGCAGAAAATGCAGGAACGACTGTGTCCACGGAGACGAAAAAGATGCATTTCTGCGGACAGGAATTTCCTAAAAGCGACGTTGGGAAAGTACTGTGTATGGAAAGATGCCCACTTCTGCAGTCTACAGTTGCCCCACACTCACACAAGAAGTCAATACCCAAGATAACGTCATGTGTAGACCCCGGAATAACTGCAAATTCTGTGCAAAACACCTTGCCACACAGCGAGACGTCCACAGTGCCCACCGGACACAACACGTCACCACTTACACCACGAAATGTCACCCCACGGTTCAGGCGAAACATCACTTTTGGTCCTAGCAGGTTCTTAAAATTTACACTCATCACCGAGACTGTCGCGCCTGTATCCACAAGTGCTATAGTAGCCACTCCATCAACAACTACATCAACTTTGTTCTTTAACATAAACACTGACGGGGGTATATCTGTAGATAGCACCTGTGATCTCTCGGTCTCGCCCCCACTGGCCACACCGACTAGTTTTCCGGTGGCGGTGTACATGCGCGCTGCCGTGGCAACGGCGATCGTGGAGCACGGGGAGCTGGTGGTGGCATCAAACTTCGATCAGAGGCCGGCGAGGGGTAGCGTGACCCTGTAGGTGCACGTGGTTTCCGTGACATGGCGAGCGGATGGTCGAAAGGTTGGCGAGACATGTGCCAAGGCTGTCGCTGATATGGGCGGTGGTCACAAAAATGTGCGATGTGACCCGGGACGCCACAGTTGTAGCATACCGTATTGTGGCAGGTGGCTGCTCAGAGTAACGATTCCTCTCGGAAGGCATGGGAAGTGGTGCCGCCCTTCAGGGGCACTGTAGGCAGACGATGTTGGGTAAAGAGGCGGGCAAAAACTTCGTTCGTAGTTGGGAGGTGGTTGACAGGGGAATCCAGCCTGCCATGTGCCTTGATATTCATAAGTGTCTGCTGCATTGATCGATGGTTGCCATGGTGGAAGAGAAACAGGAGTCTGCACACGTTCTGGTTCGATTACGTACACATCCTGAAAATCGCTGGGGCGATGATAGGTCTGCTGACATCGAAGCAGCTCTTCTCTGACGATCTCCCGTATGGTCAAAGCAAGGTCGTTAGGCGGCACTGTTTCAACACTAGCCACAGTGGGGACGTTGGACAGGCGGCCGAATTTGGGAGAAATTCGTCGCATCTTGAGGGATTCAAAGGTATGACAGCGCTTCATCAGGTCGGACACGGAGTTCAAGCAGTCTTTCCCAATTAAGAAATTGTACACGTCTTCAGCTATATCCTTGAGAACGTGTCCAACCTTGTCTTCTTCAGACATCCTCCCATTCACGATCTTGCACAGCTTCAATATTTCTTCAATGTATGTCGTACATGTTTCTCCTGGAAGCAGTGCCCTTTGAGACAATGTCTGCTCTGCGCGTTTCTTCTTTGCGTCCGAATTACTGAAGCACTTCTGCACTTCTTCAACAAAACGTTCCCAAGTCGTGAACATGTCCTCGTGGTTCTCGTACCACATGAGGGCGGTGCCAGTTAATGAGAATACAACATGATTGAGCTGTTCGTTCAAGTCCCAGCCATCGCTTCTGCTCACCCACTTGTAGTTCTTGAGCCACACGTCGATGTCTTCTCCTGAGGTCCCGCCGAAGTTTGGTGGCACTCTGTAGTACGGCACATAGCCATAGGAGTCGGCCTCGAAGCTTGGAATGGCTGCTCTTGGGCCATTACGATTGGCGAAGGTGGAAGTCCGGCGAGGCGGTGGCTGCGACAAAGTCCTGGTAGTGAAGCTCCCGTCTTTGGGTTCGTCCTACCCAGCACCTTCCACCAAATTGTTACACAAGGTAAGGTAACTTAATGGGGGTTTTTAATAGGCCCTGAGTCCGCGATCACAGTATAATGATGATGATCTCCACCGCCATGGCTCGTACCCACTCAGGGGGATCGCAGTGGAGGCAACGTCGTCTTCCTTCTCTACCTGCGCTTCCCTTGTTTTTCCTGGTAGTGATACTTTGTATCAATATATATACATACACACATACCTGCCTAGTAAGAACTATCAAGAAATTTGAATGCCAGTTCTAATTAATAGCAGCCTCTTCAATAAAGTTACGAGGAGCACGTCACCATGTTTGTAGAAACCACTTTTATCCAGTGTTTATTTCTTAATTACATTGCGGCGCACTACTGTGTACCAGATAATATGAAAAGTATTCAAATGATGTTTCTTTGATACGCTTTCAGCATATAAAAACTATGAGCGTCTATTGTCATGTGTCCGAAAAAATTGTCAAGCATTCCGGCTGAGAAAATGCAAAAGTGCTGAATAAACATCACGAAAATCAAAATATGTTAGTTTAAGACATCTTAATAGAACGACTTTTTCACGCATTCAGTGCTATATAATTCAGCTACATGCATTGTGGATATTTCTTTCAGCCTCAAAGCAAGAAGCTGGTAAAAAAAAAAAAAAAAAAACATCAGATGCTCGGCACGCACAGAAAAAAATCAATTGGCTTTTTTAACTAGATAGCGCCTCGTAGTCTACTAAATATGCAGTATGTCATAGCTGCGATTAATTAAATTTAAGAAAATGCTCATTAGAACAACTGAGTGGGTCACTGTTATGACAAACACCAGCTAATTTGCTGCGGCTGCTGCCCCGAGGGAGCCGCCGCCACTCGTTTTCCCGACCCCTTCGTCCCCGTCCCGTTGCGCTGCAGCGACCGCAACTGACCCTACGGCTGACACGCGCTCTCCCATAGGAAGCCGGTCGACGCGGCAGGCTGTACCGTGCGCTCTTCCATCCAGCGGCTGTGGCCATACCCCCAGGAAGAGCATGTAAGCAATTTTCTCCACTAATAAAGACAGACTAGTATCGACAAGTGGCGTTCAATTATTGAAATCGCGCCCTGTGCTATCTGGGCCAAACGTTTGTATTGGTACCCCGAGATCCAGATGCAGATGCCATCAATGTAAATGGATATTTTAGCTACCTTTAGAGTGGGAGAAAAGCTGGCCATGGAAGTGACAATATTAGTCTAAAGTACCTACAAGGCTACCCAACATGTCACATGTTGAAATATCTGGCTAAGACTAGTTCACTATTTACACACGCCGGTTGTATTGACTCAATATTGGCTATGGTGTTTAGCACATAGTTATATATTTTGAGCCACCACAACTGCACTTCTATTGTCGCTGAATTCGAAACTGAATAATAGTTTTTGTTGTAACCAAAGTAAACAAATTATGTGCAATCTTACTGCAACTTTTTCGGGCTTCTTCTGCATGATAACAGCCCCAGATGTAACACTGTTGATGGCGATGTTGACATTGCCAGTGTTGTACTTTGAGAACAAAAAATCACAACTGCCAATCTACTTGCAATTACTCATCGTTTCTTACAACATACATGCAGAGATGGAAACGTGTATCCTGAATCATCACATCTAGCAGCCCCTTAGTCAAATAAAAATGGTGACACAAATGTTCTTACCATGATCAATGATGTGTGCTAAAGCACAGTGGATTAAAATGGGCATCAAGAGCTTCACCATCTCAGCAGGATGCAGTGACAGGAGGTAATACAGCACCTGCATGAAATATTTTACTACGATACAGACATAGGTGTATCAGCCGGGGGGGGGGGGCAAGGGGGGTGCGAGCCTGTCCCACTGAGAAAGGTTGGGGGTTTGGGGGGGGGGGGCTGAGCCCCTCGACCTTTCGACAATGGTCACTCTCGGCTGCACTATAAGGAAACCAAAAAGTAAGGCGAAGTTTTCGTCACAATAGTAATAACTCAATTATGTTCTTATGGGAGAATGAAAATGTTACGAGGCAATGTTATAGCATAGTGAAGCTTTGCAACATTTCTGTTGTGATGATTGTCCTTGTAGATTATTTGTGGTGCAGGTCGCCCATGCGACATTTTCGCATCTTGTGCTATTGTATTACAAAGCAGGCAAGCGCTGAACAGGGGTTCTATAATATTACATCTCTTGCTTATGCTTTTATTCTGCTTTGACTTGTTGATGCAGTTATGATTTAGAATGAGCAAACTTTTTATGGACCGGTCAAAATCATTTGCTGCTACCGGAAAATAATTTTCTTCGAATACACTATATCATCGCCACTGCTCTGTCGAAGCTGTTGCGAGCTGATGAGGGTGACAAATCGCTTTTCTGCACTGAAACACTAAAAATTATTTCCGCTTTAATCTCTGATAAACCTGATCAGCCTTGCTTATGGTAACTTGGAAGCTGAAGCTATAGCAGCAGTAAAACGCACCTTCACAGAGGTAATTGAATATTTACTGTACATTGATAAATGAGAGTTTGCCGAATGTATGTTTTGGTTTTTGGCAGCTATAGCCCCGTTCAACGTGGATGTATCCACAGTGACACTTGGTACATCTCCATCCCGACGACTAACATCTGTGACAGATTTATTGAACAAACTATTGTGGTATCTGTAGATGTTAACCGCCTAAACATAATCACAAAGAGAGGGAGGCATAATAGCAAGATGAGCGCCGCATATTAGATGCAGAAATCGGGCTAAGGGCCCCATTCCTTGGCCTCGGTCTTTGAAAGTGTGATTGAACTTCGTGGTATCTAAAAAAGCGCATCGCTTCACCTGTGTGTTTGCAGATTTATATCAAAGTGCGCGCATGTCAATGAAGTTCTCTCTCGCTATATATATATATATATATATATATATATATATATATATATATATATATAGCGCCAGATGTATGTATAGCGCCGGTTGTATGTATGTATGTATGTATGTATGTATGTATGTATGTATGTATGTATGTATGTATGTATATATATATATATATATATGTATATATATATATATATATATATATATATATTCCGGCGGACGAGTGAGGTAAGCATGCATAACAAGATTTTACGAGATGTAAATGTCAATGTTTGCTAAGGTGTATTGAAGAACTGAGTGGTGCATGAAGATAAGCAGAATTTTGCAACAACTGGCATAAGACAATGAAGGAATAGCAGACAATGACAATGATAAAGTAAAATTTTTTTTTTCTTACTGTTTCATTTGTGTCCAATGTCTGCATAAAACAGCTAATTACTGGAGTGCACAAAATGCAACGTACAGTCATGTTCACTTTAAGCAGCAGCAACACCCCAAGTAACCACAGATATCCGCTGGCTGTCCATTATAAATACAAATGACCGGCCGTATGGATATCCAAGACGGATAGCCAATGGATGAACAGTGATACTATAAGAACTAGCAGTAACCCAGATTACACCCCACCAGTAATGATAGAAGAAGTCAGAAAAGCTTTGGAGAGCATGCAAAGGGGCAAAGCTGCTGGTGAGGATCAGGTAACATCAGATCTGCTGAAAGATGGAGGACAGATTGTGTTAGAAAAACTAGCCACCCTGTTTACGAGGTGTCTCCTGACGGGAAGAGTACCAGAGTCTTGGAAGAACGCTAACATCATCTTAATACATAAGAAAGGAGATGACAAGGACTTGAAGAATTACAGGCCGATCAGCTTGCTCTCTGTAGTATACAAGCTATTTACAAAGGTAATTGCTAACAGAGTAAAGAAAACATTAGAATTCAATCAACCAAAGGAACAAGCAGGATTTCGAACAGGCTACTCAACAATTGACCACATTCATACTATAAATCAGGTAATAGAGAAATGCTCAGAGTATAACCACCCACTATACATAGCCTTCATAGATTACGAGAAGGCGTTTGATTCAGTAGAAATATCATCCGTCATGCAAACACTGCGGAATCAGGGCGTAGATGAAGTATATATAAACATTCTGGAAGACATCTGCAGGGGATCAACTGCTACCATAGTGCTTCATAAAGAAAGCAACAGAATACCAATCAAGAAGGGTTTAAGGCAGGGGGACACAATTTCCCCAATGCTATTTACCGCGTGCTTACAGGAGGTTTTCAGAAGCCTAGAATGGGAACAGTTAGGGATAAGAGTCAATGGAGAATACCTTAGTAACCTACGCTTCGCCGATGACATTGCATTGCTGAGTAACTCGGGGGACGAATTGCAACTCATGATTACGGAGTTAGACAAGGAGAGCAGAAAGGTGGGTCTTAAAATTAATCTGCAGAAAACGAAAGTAATGTACAACAACCTCGGCAAGGAGCAGCGCTTCGAGATAGGTAATAGTGCACTTGAAGTTGTAAAAGACTATGTCTACTTAGGGCAGGTAATAACCGCAGAGCCGAACCATGAGATTGAAGTAACTAGAAGAATAAGAATGGGGTGGAGCACATTCGGCAAGCACTCTCAAATTATGACAGGTAGATTGCCACTATCCCTCAAGAGGAAGGTATATAACAGCTGTATCTTGCCAGTACTTAGCTGCGGAGCAGAAACCTGGAGACTTACAAAGAGGGTTCAGCTTAAATTGAGGACGACGCAGCGAGCAATGGAAAGAAAAATGGTAGGTGTAACCTTAAGAGACAAGAAGAGAGCAGAGTGGATTAGGGAACAAACGGGGGTTAAGGATATCATAGCTGAAATCAAGAAGAAGAAATGGACATGGGCAGGGCATGTAGCGCGTAGACAGGATAACCGCTGGACATTAAGGGTAACTGACTGGATTCCCAGAGAAGGGAAGCGGGTTAGGGGGAGACAGAAGGTTAGGTGGGCAGATGAGATTAAGAAATTTGCGGGTATAAATTGGCAGCAGCAAGCACAGGACCGGGTTAACTGGCGGAACATGGGAGAGGCCTTTGTCCTGCAGTGGACGTAGTCAGGCTGATGATGATGATGATGATGATGATGATGAACAGTGAAAATCCATGTCCCGTGTGGCTGTTTTCTGAATGGATTCAATATGTGTATCGTAGGTCATAAGAAGCAACGTAATTAGTGTTATTATTATCACATGTGAACTGTTAAAAGTGCAGATCGAGCACGTCATAGCTATCATCATGTAGGCCAACTTTCATGTGCCAGCCTCTACACTTCTCAATAAGCAGTGCACCGCAGTGGCTCATATTCCTCGAACGCACGCGTCATGCTGGCCATGCCCCTTTGGATGTGTTGGGAGGAAACACGCGCTATTCTGCCTATTGTCCCGAAACCTGCTTGACCAGCGGCGCGCAAAGGGAAGGAGCGCAGGAAAGGAGGGTGTTCGTGTCGCATCACACGTATGTATGCTGACCCAGTCTCCGAGGCTCTGAGCAGCAGAAGGCAGATTTTTTTTCAAGTGTGCCCGTGTGGACATCAACAGCATTATGTAGAGTTACGAAGGATGACTCTTCTACAAGAAACACGGAACGTGAAACGAGCCCACCACTGTTTTCGACAGAGATTACCACAGCAAGCAGCAGCAAACCCGCTCACTCGCACGGCACAAATAAGGCCATATGTCGAACATTTATCTATTCTTATCATGCGTTAACTATTGCCCATCATTTGTATAAGCCCCGCCAGTACATGGAATGCTTCCAGTTTTTCATTTTCTCGCACATTACTTTCTGTTAATCCATTGACGAGGACTTTGTCAGTGCCTCTGCACATTCCTTAGAAGTGTGTGCAACACCCAATAGTTTTTCTCCTGTGCTTGTCTGTATGTACGTATTGGGGTCACTAGAATAACATTGCTATAAGCACGCATGAAATGGGTCTGTTGCTAATGATTTAATCAATCCACAAAGAAGCAATTGCTGCCGCCTAAGAAGTCATTGCATTTGAAGGCAGAAGGACATTGAACACTGACATCTTGTAAGACTACGTGCACATTTTCACAATCGCGGCAGCGGACTGTGCGTTATGTGCTTCTTAGTTTTGATATAAGTTGATAATAAAGTTAAAGCCCGTTTGGACTTCATTTGCAGCAGAAAAGCTCCTGCGGAAAAAAGACGGGCCTTCGAGACTGTGTGGGTGTGTTGTTCACATGAAAGGTTTCTCTCTCTCTCTCTCTCTCTCTCACACACACACACACACACACACACACACACACACACACACACACACACACACACACACACACACACTCACACACACACACTCACTCACTCACACTCGTAGGGCCAGTCAATGTCAATGTTGGCTGTCCTAGAGGGAAGTCAAGTGAACATACAAATTTGTTAGCTTCGTACATCTGATGTATGGCCATCGTACGTACAGTGTACATTCGCGAACATCTTATAAAGGCCCGGAATATCCGAAATGTACGTCCCGTCGTATGCCTACCGGATATCTGTGGTTACTTGGGACTGTGCCATAATCTAAGGGGCTCCCGAAATCTGCAATGCACCACTGAGAAAACCTGAAATACCAGTATCTTGAACAGTGTTCAATTCACCTTTTTTTATTATGATGGCACTGGCATGCAGTATTGGGGCCACTTTAAACACGAGCACTGAGCTGCCACTCATATTTCGTGTGAATGCACAGGTGTGTTTGCATGAGAGAAAAGAGAGACGCTACCGATGGATGTACAGTTAGCTGAAAATTTCTGAACAGCTTGCAAATTTTTGCCTGTTGATGCTTTAAGGTCATTTTCCCACTGTAAACTTTATATGCTTGAAATCAGCAATAGCATTAGTTCATCTATGCTGAGAACACTCAGCCCAATGAGAACACTACCATTGCAGGTTGTACAGCAACTTCCAACCCATTATGTGGAAAAGTTTTTTCTTTCATCAATGTCACAGCAAAATTCTGTCGGCATGTGTAAAAGAATAAAATTGCGTTATCTTATAATTGCAAAGATAAACAGGACACCACCACTGCGGTAAAACGACCCCTGACACCAAAAACGAAACTTCAAGATGCTTGTTCTGTTTGATTGTTCTGTATATGGGGAAACTTCTTTCCGATTATTAGTACCGGATGTTAGCTTTGAGCTATTTCAGTTTGGCTTTAAAGTAAGCGCGAGTGCTCTGCTCATCTGATTTGGCAGCACCTCGCGATATCCCCCAGGGTTTGACAGGGTTTGAGACCCCATGTGACGTTTCATAAGTAAAATGAGTATAGTCGACGCCAAAGAACATTGGCGAGGTGTGCACAATACTGTAACTGATACCCAGCCACGACAATTGTTCGTCACCCCTTTCGCTCTGTTGTCAGGCTACTCTCAAGGTGGTCTCGGCTACTTACGCGAGAAATGCTTTTCTTTCTTTGAGGGGGACACAGTCAAAGCACCCACATCATTTTTATTGTGCACTGCATGCAGGTACCCCAATTTGAAAATGGCATATTCAGCATCAATGAAGCTTACCACACGTAGTCTCAAGTGCTACTCCGCTGCAGGGCCCTAGTTTCTTATGGTATTTAGGTGGGCATTTTGAATTGATACAAAATTATTGTCAATAACAATGCTAGCATTCATTGTATGATTTTTTTATTATTTTTTTATGTGGGGTTTAACGTCCCAAAACTACCATATGATTATGAGAGACGCCGTAGTGGAGGGCTCCGGAAATTTCGACCACCTGGGGTTCTTTAACGTGCGCCCAAATGTGTGCACACGGGCCTACAACATTTCCGCCTCCATCGGAAATGCAGCCGCCGCAGCCTCATTGTATGATGCATTAGAGCATTTAAGATTCAATTTTGAGATAACCAGGCACAAAGCTACAAATTGTGGTAAAAGAGTCGCAAAGAAAACTTTCACTGCCAGGGGTCCCTTTAAAGGGGCGCTGAAACACTTTTTGAGCCTGGTCATGAAATGCTGCCAATCGGTAGTAGAGGCTCCTGAGAACACGTGAGCCAAATACTATAGCGCAGCATGCGGCCTGAAATTTACATTTATTTACTTAGCAATAGTACTGCCGATCTCGCAAGGAGACTATTGAAGGGAGAGCATACATAATACAAGTTACAAGGAGACAAAAACGAACAGAAAAACTATTAAGTTCACAGAAACTGCTCAGCATGTACATTTTCTTCTATCGTTCTAAGAACACATTTAAAGATGAGGCATCAGTAACAGGACGACTCGATTCTATTCTCTTATGGTTTGCGGGAAATATAAATATTTAAAGCAATTTGAATTAGAAGTGTATTCATTAAGTGTTTGTGAGTGCCTGTAACGTGTCAACCTAGAATGGCTGAAAGAGATCAGTTTTGATGTGTCGATGTTTATGTCACCATAAATTAATTGAAACAGAAACTAGTCCTGATATTTTTGCCCCACTTTGTAGCGTTATTAGACAAGCTTTATTTAGTAAGTCGACAGGAGAATTCATTAAGTTTATTGTAAACAGACCTCACTGCCTTCCTCTGCACCCATCCTATTCTTGCGATTAGTTCTTTTGTACACAGAAACCAAGCAATATATGCGTACTCTAACACTGGTCTAAAAAGCATCTTTTATGCCAGCAGCTGGGGGTGCCAGATGAATTTTTGAAGTCAGCTAAAAGTTGCTTTCTCTTCTCTCGACAAATGACGCTACAAGCTCAAAATCATATGTCACAGCCATTGTATCAGCCATTGGTCGCTTTGAGCATGACACGCTCGGTCGTTACGAGAGCTACTGCGGAAGGCTGCGACTTGTCCACGCATGCGCGATGCACTGAAAATCCAAGTATTTGAAGAGAAAAAATGAGAGAGAAAAAGTTTTTAAAGTGACGAGGCGCACGTGACATATTTTCTTTTCTCTTGCCATCCCTCCCTGCTTAGCTTCCAGCACTTTTTTCGGCACGAGAGAAGAGAATGCAGCATGGGACGAATCTTTGTAATTCTGCTCTCTGCTCGTACTGGACGGATTATAAAAACTTTTTCAGTGGTAAATTGGTGAGGCAATAAGCTCCTTTATTGTAGTAAATCTATTCCATGGCTACTTGGAAAAGTGTTGCACAGCCTCTTTAATCATTGCTTATCAAATGTGCCACAAAACGAAAGGGTGCACATGACAAAGACATGTACAATAAATACAGGCATAAAAGGGCGTTATATTTCTCATGCAGGCTATCTTGCTCACATGATTCCCATGCAATTAAAGAACGAACATATGGAGCACCTTAGCTTTGATATATGATGCGCGATAACAGACAATAGGTGCAGCTTTATATACTGCAGGATTCAGAAGTAAATACCCTCGCAAATCGCTACGCACTAATTGCTACATACATCGGCTGTTCCGTAAATGCAACCAGACTTTTGAAGCTATTCCTATAACCATAGTTACAAATTATTCAGTATTAGGAGTGCTGTTGCTAATCCCAGGCACCACTTCCCGTGCAAGACTGCACAGCAGCACGTTCTTTTTTTTTATGTGTGTGATAATTTCAAGCCATCAAAAAAATGTTCATCACTTGCAGGTGGCCTCCTTTTTCTATTTGAACTGTTCCAGATTAGCTTTTTTTTTTTATGCACAGCTTCGAAGCGTGCAGGATTGACAAACCTTCTCTGCTTCCTTGGTGTCATCAAAAAGGCGTTTCTGCCTATGTGCAGGCATAGGACGTGCAGTCTCCCAAACCTCCTGCCAAGTGTTCCCCGGTAGCTGCATACGATGACTCAAGTGGCCCTCTTCTATCACTTGTCCAGTTGTCTGGTCCAATAATGGTGCAACCCAGTCACGTGGAGAGTACCAGCGCACAAAGTCACTCAGTGATGCTCCTGGATTGGCTGCCTGTGTATAAAAATGACATAAAACAGAGCACATTTTCGCATTCTGTTGCCTGTCACAAAGGTTCAAAAGCTCGAAAAGAGGTGTCGGGGTTGCTTGCTATAAAAAAAATATGTCTCCTTGGTGCAGTAATGCAAACTATGCATTGCATAAAACATTTACATTGTCACCAAAAGGGCAACGCTATAAATGCAAAAACAACAAATGCAAATGTTATACAAAGCAAGCCCGACAGCTCACTCCTTTATTAAGCAACCTGGCAAAACTCAAAATTATAGAGTAAAGAAATGTGGTCATTGCAGTGAGCAAAGCTACCTATGAGTTGTTCATGACTTGAACACAAATGCTGCGATAAAAACACAACCTCTACAAAAATATCAGCTGTCTACTGATCCCTGTATAGATATGGGGCATCCAATTGCAGGCGACCATGCTTGGCGGGTCAAAATGCTCATTTACTGCCGAAGCCTCAGAGATTCCCCTCCCCCTCAACTTTGAGATACCCTTTCATGTGCCTTTCATGTGATGGAGATGGCCAGCATGTTTTCTCTCCACCTGAGCCACAATCATCATACTCCTTGCATGCTTTCCTTAACGTACAAGACATACAATTTGTGGGGTGATGCTATTCATTTAGACTTCATGGTGAGGTCGCCCCGCCACGGTGGTCTAGTGGCTAAGGTACTCGGCTGCTGACCCGCAGGTCGCGGGATCAAATCCCGGCTGTGGCGGCTGCATTTCCGATGGAGCCAGAAATGTTGTAGGCCCGTGTACTCAAATTTGGGTGCAGGTTAAAGAACCCCAGGTGGTCGAAATTTCCGGAGCCCTCCACTACGGTGTCTCTCATAATCAAATAGTGGTTTTGGGATGTTAAACCCCACAAATCAATCAATCATGGTGAGGTCACCACGAAATCTCATGGTGACAGCAAGAATGTGCCTGGAGTGTCCATATAGTTGCTTTTGCAATGAAAAAAAAAAGTTTACCATTACTCTTGAGTTTCGAATATTCGTACTCACAATTCAATGCATATGATATAAAATCACACGTGCCCTAGCCATACATATTAATACCAGAGTGCAGTCTTAGTAAAAAGTTACTAGTAATGTGTTACCACTAACTAGTTACTTGAAGTTTAAGAGTAACTTGTATTTGTATCACTGTTACTTTTTATGCCGCAACTGTAAGAAAAAAGACCTAACGAACAAAAAAATAACAAAATAGATTTTATTGTTTGGCACAGTGGAGAGCCGGTCTTGCCGTTGCTGGGCTTAGCCTCGATGCGCGGTGCTATAGTGTCTAGAATGTACTTAGCGGTACTTTATGGTTTGGTTACAATGAACTAGAGAAGTGTAGTGGTGAGTGATCTTCCACAGAGCCGCAACTGTCGCACCTGACGTATGCGCGTGATCTAAAAAAAATCGCCTATGCTGTGACGGCCACTTTTCGGGAGAATCGAGATAGCATTCCTACACTCGAGAGATTAGCACATATTCGGGAGTCTCCCACACTATTCGGGAGAGTTGATGATATGTGGGGTTTGACGTCCCAAAACCACCATACGATTGGGAGAGATGCCATAGTGGAGAGCTTCAGGAATTTCGACCACCTGGAATTTCTCCAAATCTGAGCACACGGGCTTGCAGCATTTCCGCCTCCATCAGAAATGCAGCTGCCGCAGCTGGGATTTGATCCCGCAACCTGCGGGTCAGCAGCAAGAGAGATGGCAGGTAAGACGATAAAGTCACAGCTTTGCCTCGAAGGCGAAGCAATGAACGCGATAGCAACAAATTGAAAGGTAACGCAAAAAATGGCAAGCAGATCGAAACGTGCCCCGCGTTTCTCACGCACAAATGACACACGAAACGTATTCACAGGTACAGATGAACGCAAATAAGCGTCTCAGTTGTTACTTCGCCGTGTCAGAAAAGCATGCCCTTTCCGCAAACAGAGACTGTGCAACGAGTGCAGTGACCTTTGTGCGTCCGGTAACTACAATAGAGTCATTCCAGTGAGAGACCAAGGCGTATGATCCTCCCCACAGTGAGATAAGGAGGCGCACTTGAGCGTACACCCCCTCCTCTCCGCGGGGCAAAGTACATGTGGAAGATGAGAGAGCGCGGCACCGCGTCATGATGATCTGGCGATGTGCGCTTATTGCGCCATCTCCCTGGTAGTGCTGAAAACACGACAGTTTCCCTGAGATGGCCATCGGCAGGGGTAAGTGGTAGATATAAACAGTTTGCCGTTTGAATGGTGAAGGAGGTGCTCCTTTGTGGCTCAGTGGCTGACACCTCGCACTCACAATTCAGAGGTCGGACGTTCGATTCCACACGCCGGAGCCATTTACTGGAATTCTTTTCCTTCTTGCATTTTCATATATATTGATACGTATACATATACGGCGAATGATGGCGATGCCGGCGCCAAAATACAGCGGAGAGTGTCGATATAATTGCTATCGCAATAATAGAGTACACGAAGGTTTGCGGTCCTTGCGATCGGCTGCTATTTCCGTCCCTCAACGAAGGCCTGCAAGAGGTTAGTGTACGACGCATGCACAATTGTGGATGATACAAAGCTTTTCGTATGCTGTTCTAAAACTCTTTGATGTGTTACTTTGCAATCTCCGCATATCGTAATTTTAGATGATCCCCCCCTGATATTGTTAGCAGGTGTGTGGTTTTCGGGTCTCATGAACACATGTCCCAAGGTATAGCAGGGCTTACAAACGGCCTATATGCCTAGCCAGCGCCTCCTCTATTTTTTTATTTTTTTTTTCAGTGCCCGGGCGAACGCTCTCTTCCGGTCGTCGAGCGCCTGCTCCTCCTCCACCTGCCGCTGCCGCACAGTGGCGCTGCGTGAGTAGACTACGGGATGCTGGCGCTGAATGGCCGCATGTATTAGGAAGCTTGCAAATTCGTGTTTTCATGCGCATTAATTTGCAGTCGTGCTTCATGACAGCTTCACGCATGCAGGGAGGATGAAAAGTAACACGAACATAGTGGCGCGCTGTTTTCACCGGGCTCTGTGAGGCTGTGCTACCGGTTTGATATATGCGTTCGAGTTTTACAGCATTCACATTTTATTTTATTTTTTAAGCTATTGAAATGCCATTATTTGCATGCATAAGTATATAATACTGCTGTGTACCACTCTGCATATCTGAAAAAAAAAAAAGATTGTCCTTTTTTTCCATTTCTCATTAGTAACAAAAGAAAAAAAAACCTCGCCGGTCCTCTTATGGATTCACCTGAGATGACTTGTTTTATTTGTTTGTATCCTGGAATCCATGGCACATACCTACTCAGGGGGATTGGTCCTATAGACCGTAACTGCAGTATTGCTTACATTAAAAAGAAAAGAAAAAGATTTAGAAAGAAACATTATAAAAAAACAGATTTAGAAAGAAGAAAAAAATAAAATAATCACTAATATAATAACTATACCTTGATTTGGGAAGCTGACAAGACAGCTGAATTAGTCAAACCCGATTAAATTGGGATGTATGTCTCATATTTATTGACACTTAAAAATGACTTCCCGACTCTTCTTTTCTTTAGTATTTGTTAAAAGGGACCTTATGCTGAAATACGTTTAGTGTCTGCAATAAAATTGCACACTGCATTAAATACATCTCTGCGGCAATTTCCCAAAACGAAGGCACCAAAATTTAGAACAGTTTCTGTAGTTAAATTTACACCAAGCTTTGCAAATGGAATAGCTAGAAGTATTTTCCTAATTATACTGTAAGTTATGACATGAGACAAAATAATGTTCAATAGTTTCAGATTCTTTGCAGAATGGACAAAGAGGGGAGAGTGACAGACCAGCTCTGTGTAAATGAAAATTTAATGGGGGCAGCCGGCACCAAAATCTGGAGATAATTTTTTCGACGGACTCCACTAAGATTTCCATCGAAATTTGAGACGGCTGAAAGGCAAAAACTATCCTCGTTTTCTTTCGATTCAATGCACTAAATGTTTCTTACTTCCCTCCGGGATATATCTGCGTTCAACATAGTTTTCTTACTGCCTCGAGAATTGGACAGAAAGCTAGCTTTCTGCCCCTCAGCTGGTTATGCACTGCCTCTTGATCGGCCCATTTCAACCAAGCCAAGATGTTATATGATGCTATCAAGTTATGTGACCTTCCGATACGTCACAAACATTTATGATATGTGACGTCATATGATGACGTTTTTACGTAATGATGATTTCTTGCATCGCTCGTGTTCACGACGCCGACGCAAAAAAACACCGGATGCCGCCAGCAATCAATTTTCGCTTTTGACGAGACATTTAAAGCTATTGCTTTAATGCACTGTACGACTGTAGCTCCATTAAATTGCAGCTCCCGCTGGTTTTCGGGGGAGCATGCTTGCAGTAATCAGGGAGAACAATTGGTCTCCTAATAAATCTTCGTACTACACTCTAATATGTAGCCGTCATTCACAACCCGAGTATTATACGGATTATGAGTAGTGGCGGCTGAAGACTACCCGTCACGTTTGGCAACATGGCAACTGGAATCGCTAAACGGGAGTGCGCTGCATCCGAACAGTCAACAAATGAGTCTATCAGTAGCAACGCTGCCTTGCGATCGCTGCTGTGTGTAACGCTAACATTACGCCCCGAAGCTGAATGGTAGCCCATGGGCACCACACATTCATTTGGCGTCTATTTTACTCGCTACTGAATTAAGATGCCAGAGGGAAGCAGAAAGAAACAGAGCTGAGCAGCCAGATATTAAGGCTAGAACAATCCGTCCATGAATCAAACACATACAAGCTCAAGCAACTGACCACAGGCTACATTTTTCACGCCTGTCACCTTGGCTCAAGTTGAGAGTCGGCATTAGACTTCAAACTTTAACAGCGCCTGTTCAAAACACAGGCAACGATCCCAGAAATTCCGCCGCATATGGAGCTGTTTTTGTCTATTTTACAATGATTTCATTGTTTAAGCTCTCAAATGGTGAAATCACCTGCCATATTTCCTCATATTCTGACACTTGCTTTTTCTCTGTAGCAACACATGTCAGGCTTTGCGAAGGGAACGGATTGATGACCTATATCCCTAGAAGCAGTCTAGTGGCATTTTGTGCTATTTAGTGCATGGACTCCAGGCTTGCGCATAATATCCTACGCCACTAGAGAGTAGTAAGCATCGAGGAACAATTAGGCACCCAAGCTTTTAATATTAGCTCCAAGCAAAGGCTTCTCTCAAAAATCGACTTTCAGTTAGTCAAAAAAGCAACTCTCAGTCTAGCGATAGCCACCCTGACAAAACGATCTTCCGCGGATTAGTTGCATAGCTATCTGGTATCGGCCTAGCTAGCAGACGACACGCGAGCGCCTCGATCAAGTAGTCGCGAACGACTCAAGCCTTTGAAATGAGCTGAGTGCCCAGAATAACAAGTGCTGCACGATTCTCGTTTCCAAGTGACCATTACACCTTAAACAATGCAATTACAGCCGAAAACCGAGCCGTATGGCAGCTTCGGATGCAGCCGCGGCATTTGTTTTTTGTTTGCGCGAAAGACGTCGCGGCGGCATGCTTACCCCAGTTGCGGCGCCTGGCGGCGAAACGCCGCACTAGCACCGACGGCCGCTTCCCATTTAAATCCGCTCCTTCGCACGGGCACTAAGAAAAAAAAAAAAAAAAAGGAGGCGCTGGCCCAGCAGCTACAAAGTCCTTAGATAATGCAGGGATAATGCAGGGTGATATACACCTTGCAGAACATAGTCAATAGACTCAATGGATATCGTCTTCACTCGATATGCACTCCCCATTACTGTTCGTACATTCTATTAAGTTAAATTATATCATTTGGTACGTAATCAATGACCTATTTAATATGGAAACAAAAAAGTAACGTTACTTTTTAGTAGTAGTAGTAGTAGTAGTAGTAGTAGTTGTAGTAGTAGTATTAGTAGTAGTAGTAGTAGTAGTAGTAGTAGTAGTAGTAGTAGTAGCAGCAGTCAAGCAGGCCATATGTGACCACAGTCCCCAGGCAGTAAATAAACAAACAAATAAAATGAAATGACGGTGACGATGACTTTTAAAGGAAAATACAAAAAAAAGCAATCTGCTCTTTCATTATGTACATTAATGAGGGACCTACATTAAATATAATGAATATCACACGACCAGAGTATTTCAGGAGTGAATAAAGAGAGCAACTAACAAAAAAGCGATCCGGACTTTCAGACATTAATTAGACACCTACATTAATTATTATGTAGTGGTGACCTGGACGAAGGCAGGGACGCAGAGTTTCCAAAAGGAAACTTTTTATTTGGCCGAATTTGCAGCCGGGAAAACGGCAAGCAATGCGCGCTGCACACTCATATCGGCGCCCCGCCGCGGTGGTCTAGTGGCTAAGGTACTCGGCTGCTGACCCGCAGGGCGCGGGTTCGAATCCCAGCTGCGGCGGCTGCATTTCCGATGGAGGCGGAAATGTTGTAGACCCGTGTGCTCAGATACGGGTGGAGGTTATAGAACCCCAGGTGGTCGAAATTTCCGGAGCCCTCCACTACGGCGTCTCTCATAATCATGTAGTAGTTTTGGGACGTTAAACCCCACATATCAATCAAATCAACACTCATATCGGCGCACGGAGCGTCGGTAGTGGATAAGACTGACCAGCGGTGAAGCGCGACGGCGAAAGTTGCAGAAGAAAGTAATGTCCGCGTTGGGCGCTGTAGTCGCACAGCAAGGTTCCAAGATTATCTCGATGATTCTTAGTCGTACAACGCGCTTTACGCAACGCAGAACTTACACGCGAAATGGGCCGATAACAAAAACTTGAGACAGGAGTGTGGCGTTATAAGAAACCTTACACGACCACAGTCCCTGGAAAGTAAATAAAGAAACAACTAAAATGATACGATAATGATGCTGCTTTTTTTTTTAAACAGACGAAACGATGATGATGCTGGTGCTCGAACTGGTAACTTTTGTTAAAAAATACCAAAAATCCACACTTCCATTATCTACATTATTTAGATACCTATTATTTATATTTAATCAAGGCAAGACAGATTAATTTGCATGTTATTATAATAATTAGATACAGTAACCGTAATAAACCAAGGCACGGCCCCCTGGGAGCACCGGGGGGTCATGTTAACAACAAGGCCAGATAGCCGCTGCATCGGTGGCTCATCATATGACGTGAAGCGTTCGGTGAAATGCCACTGCCTAGCCCGCAGGTCACGTGATCTCACATTATTCAATCAAGTGTAAGCGCGTGTATTTCAAACCGAACGGCGGATTTAAATACCACGTGACCTCGTCAGGCGATAATCACACTCGCGCGCTTACAGTTTCGCTGTCAGACGGTTTTAAGTGCACCTGTGATCGTCACGCAATGGCTGGTTACGTTGACATATAGCGCTACATTTCACCCCCCCCCCCCCCTCCCACACGCACACTGCGACCCCGGCGAGGAACGCACGATGCCACTAAAGCTCCTCGCTGCCGCAGCCGTGCACACCACCACTTCTTAAACTGTCTGCATTATTAAAACATGCGGCGGTTACAATGAAAGTGCACAGGCAACGTTTCCACGCGTTGTTACAGAGAATGACCACCGACGTGGAACGCTCACCTTGAAGGCCTCCATGTCGGAGAAGAGGCAGGCGCTCTGCATGCGCGCACGCAGCACAGCACCTTCGGGGTTGCTTCCCAGCTTGACCAGTGCTTCAGCGTGCTGCTCCAGCATGTCCTCCGTCATAGGAGCCGGCTCCTGCAAGCGCCAAAGAGAGCTTGCACTCGGTCTTCTATGGACGCAGTTTAATACGCGCGCACTCACAAGAAAAGATTAGTTATGAGCGTAGGCGATCGCTGTTAGAGAAGGGGGAGGAGTGGAATGGGGATGATCGAAACGGGCCGCCAAGCGAGCCCTTCACTCATTCGGATCTATCTCGCAAGGTAACGGCCGTGCGGGCTTTTGACGGCAATGGCCACTAAGGCCCCGTGATTCCAAGAAGCGTTTACTTCACAACTTTGGCCATAAAATACCGGTGGCTAAATGATAATAATGTTTTAATGAAACTTAACCACCTGAAGTTTTGCCACTGATCAAAGCCATGCCGTTGTGAGCAGCTTGTCATCGCTTGTATTGCAGTAGCACGGATGATTCGACTAGTTGGTATTGATTCATTTTAAGACGGGATAAGGCGCGAACACAAACGCACGAAGGAAACTAACACCACGGGCGCCCGTGTGTTTAGCGTTCCCTTCTTGTGTCCGTGTTTGTGTGCGCGCCTTATCCGGTCTTTAAATTGTCATCGTTTCATTTTCATTTGTGCCTGCATTGCAAAGCTTGTTTACCCAAATAAAAGAGGACGAGGGGGGGGGTGCATCACGCAGGGGTTCTTTATTAGGCGTCGAAATTTCGCTCCGCCCAATAGAGAACCGTGCGCACGCCCATATGGTTATGAGACACGGGCGAATATACCCCACACGAGCTTTTTTTTTTTTCGCGGGGGGGGGGGGGGGGGACTGATCACTCGTAAAAAACAGGCTACTCTGCGGCCAGCAACCGAACTTACGACGTCGTACTCAGCTCCATTGAGCCACGCTGACGCATCTTCGATTGAACGGCAATCTTACAGCTGCTATATCCTAGAACCTGAAGCTGATCTAATCTAGAATCTAATGTTTCAGATCTGACCGACACCAATCGAGCAGAAGCGTTCCAAAATAATAGTGACCAATCAACGTTGCCCAAGTTAGAACGGAGCTACGGATGTGTTCACCCTTCATTAACTACAAACAGCGTCTGGCGTCGAAGCACCTATAATTGAAGAGGCGCAAACGTCGTACCTGGGTGACAGGAATGTAGAGGGGCTCGCTGCTTCCAAGCAGCGTCATGTCGCCACACCGCCGCAGTACGCCCTCGCGCCCCGCTTCCTGTTCACCTGGGAAGCACAAACAGAACCGCTGCACTCGCCGCACGGGCCGCGTGCCCGACACCAAGAAAGGACGACACAAAATGGGTGCAAGAACAATGCGACAGGAACAACCTGTGCTGCTTGTCGCACACTCCTTCGAGCCGTTTCCCACGATGGCGGTATTGTCCCCGAACTCGCCCCTGTCACCTTCTGCGGCCACGTCGTCGGGACACTCGTAGAATATATCCTCGTCGCTTTCGCTTGACCCCGACTTGGGCTGGGAGCCAGACTCGTCCGCAGCCGTGCTGCGCCGGTCTCGTTTCTTCTTCCTTTCGATGCAGTAGTTCAGCATCTGCGAGCAAACGAGCCGAGCCAACGTCTCAATCTGCACGACCATCGATAACGGTCCGAGCGAGAGAGTTAACGACCAAAACGAGCGAGGGAGAACAACTCATTCGTTGCATCTTAAAACAACGCACTGCCAGCATATATGCACCCGGAGAGAACGCCGGCGTGCCTGAATCACACAATCCGACTATTCGGGACAACCAGAAACGACTTGATAGTCAAATGACAAATATACACCACCACTTCTGAACTCCCAGTATCTATAAAATACCAAACCGATTGCTCTCTCACGAATATTGTCTTTTATACATACTAGTCTTTGTTCACGTGTATTTAATCTCATTCGGCTGTGTGTTTATTCGGCAACATTGCTCTGAATTTCACCACTCTTGTTTATAAAGCGTAGCGGTATGTTCTTGCTTGTTGTCAGCGACTATAGAGTGACTTTGTTGAAGAAAGAAACTACGTATCAATACTTATGTATTCCATCTTATAACTGCGAGTCTCTCTTATTTGTATTACTATTTTCTGTCTTTGTAGAAGACGCACACCTTCACTAGCCATTTTTAAAGCTGTACATGACTGACCTTTCGCACGCGTATGCGCATGTGGTATCGAATAAACTTTGACTTCGAATATACAGCTGTCTAAATTATCATGTACAGTAAAGGGTAGCACAGCATACCGTACACACATACATTCACCGCACACGTAAATATTGAAGTTCAAGAGCATCAGGACCAAACTGAAATATATACCTCTAAATCCTTGGCTCTTAGAGGGCCACTTGATTTGGCTCGTAAGTGATTTCGCCAGAGACATTATAGACAAACACTACTTTCACAAAACTAACTTTTCGACAGTATACGAAAATAACTATTAAGTCCAGGGTTCGACGAAACATCGCCTGGCGAGGGGCACACATTTCTTGCAAATAAACGAACCAAACGCAACGAAAAAACCTTTTTTTTTTGCAAATTTGGCGAGTGTTCGTTTATTTGCAAGAATTCGGTTAAGCGTCGATCACTAGTAAAGCAACAAATGTGTGTAAGAAAATGCCACTATGTACCTCTTTCTCTGCTTATACGATGAGCACGTGAGGTTAACAGTTATATTATATGTGTACTACAGGGAGAGGCTATCGCTAGGTGACACATATGCATGTATTCTGCTTGCTGCAATCACGCTATCGGCAGAGGATTCCACGTAGGCGTGTTTGAACATGCACTAATTAGTACACTGAAATTAAGCTTGCTGCAGTAGCGGATGTTGAGAATTATTGATGGGGTTTAAAGGGGTCGCGAAACGTTTCCCGGAAATTTTTCAACTACGTGTGCTAAGAATCCTGACCATCCATTCGATACTATATCTCGACTCCTTTCATCGTCCAGGTTCATTCAATAGCTATAAAATGACAATTTCGATTTTCCGCTCGCGTTCCCCTCAACTGTACATCTGATATCACATTAAGTCAGCCAATGAACAGTCTCTGACGTCGACAAAGCGTGGCGACACAGCTATGTTTGCTCAGTCATAGTTGACCGAGGTTCGTAGAATCATATCGTTTCGATTGCGGCGCCGCAAAGCCGTCACGAACGTTTTTTCCACTGTTGAGCGGCCCAAGGTGAGCGGCACCGTCTGACAACGCACACGGCAGGCATCGCGAGGACTAGGCCACCCAAAACACCCCGTAAAACACAACCTAACGCACCCAGTAAGAAAAACTAGCAGTTGTTTTATGTACGACTTCAACTGATGAGCGACCGTCGTTCGAAATGGGAAGCAAATGACTATGCGCCGAATCTCACTGCTGGCTTTCACGAAGGCGGTGGGGTGGAGAGCGGGTGGGGAGCGGGTGGAGAGAGCGTTTGCTGCGCTCAGTGGCGGGAACGGCTGGGCGAGTGAGTGCGCGGCGCGCGCGGCGTAGCGAGAGCCATCTGCCGCCGCGCCTGCGCTCGGCGGCAGCGCAAACCCGTCGTGTTGCTCGGCGCTTCAGACCGTTCCATTCGCTCGCTGCACAGCCGCAACGGCAGAGAGTGAAAGAGCGTATTTGTAGCCCGCTTGCGTGCGGCAGGGCTCCCGGCACGTGCGTTGCGGCTGTGCGCGTCCAAAGAGCTCCGCTCCTAAAAACACTGACACGACGCTGCACCGAGCGAGCTAAAGGAAACACACGACGGAGCCCGGTCCAGCACGCACTTGAAAGCTGAACCAAGTAGATCAGTCGGTGTGCTTCCACAACATACACCGACAGCTCAGAGCGCAAAAATTGCTGTTACTTTTTTTAGGTTCTTAGAAATCAATCACTTTGGAGCAAAAGAAAGGTAACGCTCCGTTCTTAACAATACATCGGTATGGGCGAGTTGGTTCATCATTGGCGAAAACTTGAAAAGCGCAATCGACGACGACAAAACAGATACAACAGGACTGGTGCGTAAACTTTCAACTGACGTTCATTTTTACACGAAAAATATAATATACCCTCGCATCAAGCTCGTGCATATGCATACATCACCCCACAAGATATTACATGGGTCAATCTTAGAACACGGAAATTGAAATCAAATCCTCGTTCATCCATATGCGTCAAAAGAGCCACTTCATTTTCCTTTAACGCCAAAGATGGGCAACTGACACGCTTATCTCCTGCTTTCTTTATCAGGTACGCCTGGATAGAGAAATATGTGGAGTTTAACGGGCCAAAACCACCATATGACTATGAGAGACGCCGTAGGACTCCAGAAATTTCGACCACCTGGGGTTCTTTAACGTGCAACCAAATCTGAGCACACGGGCCTACAACATTTCCGCCTCCATCGAAAATGCAGCCGCCGCAGCCGGGATTCGATTTCGCGACCTGCGGGTCAGCAGCCGAGTACTTTAGCCACTATAGACCACCGCGGCGGGGCTGGGTACGCCTCGACAATTTCGCGTTATGTTTTCGTTGTTCTTTCTTTTATTTTAGAAAGACAGTGTTCTGAAATAAATGTGTGCAAACCCATTGCTTGCAATGTTCTGCTAAGTGGCTACCATCTCCCTTATTGACATCACTACTGCGCTGTCTAGCCTTGTCATTGAATTAGAAGTGTGGCAGCTTGGGCTAGTTGGTATGGCATGACGATAGTTATAGCGCGAGAACAAAAGGACGACACAGAGACAAGAAGGACGTTTTGTTCTCGCGCTATAACTATCGTCATTAAAGTCTACGCCGCTGCCACGGAGCACCGAACCCGCGACTTCCTGCTTACTAGCAGAACGCCGCGGCCTTTGAACTATATACCACAGCGAGGGAGGGGATGAGATGGAGAAGAAGAGAACGTTTCGCAGTAATTTTCCGTTTTACGCCAGTCACTTACTCGTGCGCTTCGCTAACGCTCTCGTATTTCAACGTCGGCATCAAGCCTGACGAAACACACGCCACCACGCGGTCAACCAGTCCCCACTTTCTTCACGAGCAGCCGTACAAGGGAAGCGCGCGTGACACACGGAGCAAGCCGAAAGGAGGCGGGGCTGCAGTCACGCAGCGTCCGAGCATGAAGGATGCATCGCAACCTAACCGTGCCGGTTTGCACGAGAACGAAGAGAGGCAGTGTGGACAGCCCGAGATGGCGCATACGCTGGTCCCGTCAGGCGAGTGTTGCACGCGAAGCTCGCAACGGCTTGCGAGAGAGCCGCTGGACAAACAATAGGACAGTTACGCGCGATTACTTCCAATTAGTAAATTGCTGTCCCACTCGCGCGCTTCACCACGAAGAAGCAAGCAGCCCGCTGATGCCGACCGCTTAGCTCACGCGCACAGAGCATCCCTATAGAGTCGCCGCTCTATTCACGCACGGCACTTGCACACACTGATAGCATGATAATAACACCGACTTGTTCCCTTCTTACTATACCACAGCAGCCTACTTTTCCAACCGCCGCATTGTGCCTACCACCGATGGCCATGCTCTACACCCAGCTTTTGCTACATCGCGCAGGTTTTCATACTAATGCGCAACATTTTCTCTTAGGGAAAAAAAAGCTTCACGTAGAATCCCAGCCGCCTTTGCTAATTTGATGTGCGCAGCTAAACGGATATCAGCTGCGATAAAAAAATTCAGCAATGTCACTAATTAATAAGCATAAACTAATCATGCAATTTCACATTTGCCAGCTTTAGGGCGCTAATAACGAAACTGAAGTCAGTGATTAGCGACACTATGCTTGCTTAGTGAAAATCTTGTTTCCGAAATTACTTTCGGAACCTTAAAACGTGATACGAAGAACAGTGACTGTTCCAGTAAACAGGTTCCCAAAAGCTTGCCTCGAGAGTTGGGCGATTTCTCCTGGAACAAGAAGAAAATGTTTAAGGGGCACCGACACGGTCACCCAAGAAACAGCGGTTTTCAGCGAAATAGACGTAGAGGGTCTATTATGTCCACATTTATTTAAAAAAAATAGACTGTAAAAGAATATTCAAGCGCAAAAAAATACCCACCGGCGACTGCCATTCTCACATGACATGTGTGACGTCATGTTGCATGCACGGAGTGGAGTCATGGGTTTCTACCAGTCTGAGCCACTGCAAATCGTTCAATTTCGCTGCCAAGCTGAATAAGCTGTAAATAGCTCCACTGTACGCACAGCTAACAACGGAACAAGTTGATTGATATGTGGGGTTTAACGTCTCAAAACCATGACACCATATGACTATGAGAGACGCCGTAGTGGAGGGCTCTGGAAATTTCGACCACCTGGGGTTCTTTAACGTGCGCCCAAGTCTGAGCACACGGGCCTACAACATTTCCGTCTCCATCGGAAATGCAGCCGCCGCAGCCGAGATTCGATCGCACTACCTGCGGGTCAGCAGCCGAGTATACTTAGCCACTAGAAACGGAACGAAGTCCGATTCACCGCAATGCAGACGCTCGCACAGCAAGCAGCTTGTTACATCGCGGCTCGCGAAAGTGCCAGTGTCGCCCGACTTACAGGCCACTCACATTTATAAAAATACTCAATTATAGATCAAGTGCACGACCAAACACGCTAAAATTTCGCGAGCTTACTTGCAAAAGCACGAGAATGAACCCACATGTTAGAGATTATGATCGAAGATAGAGTGTCATGGCCTTGGAGACAGACATGTAACGAAAGTGATACGCTATATATATATTATGGCAGTCGCGCAGGGGAAAAAAAATTGACTTAGGAATCGACTTCTGAAAATTACTGAAAAATTATGCCAAGCAGGCATGACTTCACTACTACAAAGTTACAACTTTAGTTACCATAACACGAATACTAATGTAACTAAATATTCAATTACTATAACTAAGTTAATTAGTTAACTTAGTTTTTTTTCCGTAAAACCCAGTCTACCTGAGAAAAAAAAGCAGCTGACTTTGTAGATAAGACATTCAGTATTTAAAGTATCCCTTATGTGCGTTCACTAAGCCTCAGAGGCTTTGCACACTGCAGGCACATCTTTCCATTAAATGTAATTAAGTGTATCATCATCGTCATCATTAGAGACCAGATTATAGGCAAATGTCTATCTTGCGTTCCTATCGTGCCGCTTTGATATATGAGCACGAATTAGAGGCTAAGAAGAGCTATTATAGTGTTTTTATAGTACCTATAAGTGCCTATTTTCGACATTTGTGCATAAATTCTTATAAGTGCGTATAAATGCCTATTTTCAAAATCAGTGCTTACAAGAACGCCTTTTAACTTCAAATTTTGCTCTAGAGTACAGTTGGACACCGGTATTTATGTTACCCGGCAAAATTGAACTTTCGGAGCTCTATGGGACGCCATCTATGCTTCGTCTCATAAGTTCCTTTCAGTACTCTCAAGGCTACCAAGTCTCTTAACTTATCGAAAGGCTTATTAGCTTCTGCACATGAAATTCATCCGCTTCGCGTCGCCTGCTCGGCATCTCCCCCGGTGGTCTAGTGGCTAAGGTACTCGGCTGCTGACCCGCAGGGCGCGGGTTCGAATCCCGGCTGTGGCGGCTGCATTTCCGATGGAGGCGGAAATGTTGTAGGCCCGTGTGCTCAGATTTGGGCGCACGTTAAAGAACCCCAGGTGGTCGAAATTTCCGGAGCCCTCCACTACGGCGTCTCTCATAATCATATGTTGGTTTTGGGACGTTAAACCCCACATATCAATCAATCAATCGGCATCTCCCCGGCGTCTGCTCGCATGCGTAGGGAACAGGAAGTTCTTCTGTGCAGCCGCACGAGGATGAAGAACAAGTGTGAAACCGAGAAGTGTCATCAGGGGAAAGTATAGATACAAAATTTGACCACGCGGTTCTTGCTTTTTTTTTCATCAACTTCTTAGAAGGCGCTTCACTAGGTCAAACGAGCAATTTTACTTAGACCCTGAAAGTTGTTGCATGCCCAGTGAACAGCTACAATTTTCGAATTGGTCGATTACAAGCCGCGAAAGCATGATGAAAAGAAGTGTACTTGAAACCTTTGCCACTCGCCCGGTGTAGACTTTGCAAGTGAAATTCTTTCCTTGCCCTCTTCGGTATTGGATCAATGCGGAGCCGGAAGATCCCACGACACAGACACATCAACATGTCATGCGCACGTAAGGTTACATTCGCATCACATGCGCATGCCAGATCATGCACTCAAGCAGTGTTGATGTCTCGACGGTCTGTGTACACTGTATTGCACTGCTTGTTTCTGTGGGATGGATTACTTCATGCGCGCACGTTTGCGTAGGCTGGCATGAAGCATGTATTCCTACCACGATACACAGCATTGCACCACTGGAACCAATAACACGCCAAGCGTTGTGAATGCTGGCACCGGAATGATACGAAAACGGCGAGAATACCAACGTAAACGAAATCGAGGCAGCTCAGCCTCGCACTTCCTCCGTGGTCTCGCATCACACCCGATACAAAGTAAAAAAAAAATTACGCGCATAGATTCCGTTTGTCTGTTTTAACATTTCGTCAATCTTCATACTTCTATTCAGGCAACAAATAGCACAAATTACACATGTCGCCTCACAGATTCACGAACTACCTTTTCTTTTTTTTTTACCTGAGACTCACGGGCGCGGCCATCTTGGGCAACTAGATCGACGCTTTCTTGTTACATCGTGAGCACCAACTCAACCGTTTTCGCACGTATGCGTCTACTGTAACGCTGTTCGTTTATTTGTTAAAGATGCAAGATTGATTGATATGTGGGGTTTAACGTTCCAAAACCACCATATGATTATGAGAGACGCCGTAGTGGAGGGCTCCGGAAATTTAGACCACCTGGGGTTCAAAGATGCAAGATACGAAAGTTAACAGCCCAGCATGGAGGCACGAAAACCCTTCCGCAAAATCTTGGAGTAAGGAATGAGTAAAGTAGTCTATACGTCACCTCCAACATGCTGGGCGCGCGCCCGTGAATTGAAGGTTAAGTGGCGTTTAGTCTGACATCACCTATTTCCGGGGCGCCTATAGCATAGTAAATCTTTGCAGATGAGATCGTGAGCGCCCTGTGAATGCATTCTTCTTGCCTGCTCAAAATTCTCGAACTTAATTAAGAGTCCTTTTAAAGTGTTTACAGACAGAAAAGAAATTAGTCATGTGCTTGTTGGACCAAGTTAATGCGAAGAAAAAGGACCTTCCAGCCTGGTAGCGCTTTGACTATTTGCTGTTGTGTTGCCCTTTTCAGCCATGCCGAAAATAGACCCAAGAGCTTGTTCGTTCGACGGGGGAACTGGCCGCTCTGGACTAGAAAAGCAGAGGCTATATTCTGCAATCCCCACGGGAAAAACAAAAAAAAAAAATGTGCGCCTATGCTAAAGCATCGGCGCCTTTGTACCATTATAAACTAAAACATTCCTGTTTGCTTTCTTCTCGTATACACAGATCTCACACGCATTTCTTCAAAAATTTGAATTTTGTCAAAGTTTATTGTGCCTATAACTATGATTTTGGGCGCCTAAAACAGTCCATTGTCTGCCTATTTTTGGCGGCTAAAACACGGTTTTTTTAGTGCCTATAAATCCGGCCTCTAGTCATCATGATGACTATACCCACTGCAGCTCATATTAACTTGGCCCCTTTACTTGTTGCGGCCACCTTAATTCTCGTCTGCGCGTCCGACTTCGTGCTTCCCCTTCGCACGCTTGCCTTCTCTTGGAATCAAGCCTGCTACGTACTCTCAATGAGCAGCGGTCATCTTGCCTACGCGCTTAGACGTGACGCATAACACGGCACACTCACAACTCGTCTGACGACGACAGCACCACCACCATGCCACGACTATAGCAGTTATCCGATACAAGCAGCTATTATAGTATAGAGTCGCATACCTGAAGCTTTTGGTGGAGAATGGAAGCAGCCAGGTTGGGTGCGCCAGGCTCGAGGCTGTGTAACGAAAAGTGAAACAGAGAAGGCACTCAAGTTTGACCCCACAAAACACAAACGCCATTCCACAGCAAGGTATAAGTTGATAACTATAGAAACTGTTGCCGTACAGCAAGTGTTACGTACATGTGAAATGTCCTCGAATTCGAGGACATTTTGTTATTTCACCGCATAATTTTCATGTTGTCATTGCTTCATAGCATTCATTAACATCACCCGACATTACCTATACACTTTTAACACCCACTTTCATTTCTACTGTGAGAACTGGCTAACCTCCCTGTCCTTCCCCTTTCAATCCTCCTCCTCCTTCATTTCTACACGCCTTCACCATAGCAATAAAGTGGGTATACACACACGTCACTCTAAAATGTGCTCATCTCCATTTAATCATAAGACCTATATAATGACTAGAACCACCTCGCCGGATCAACAGCTTCTATACTAAACATTGTTCCTTTTCGTAAATCATTAGGTAACATGGTGTAACCAGGAACCCCCATGTACAACCAAGAAATTTACGCAAAACATCATCAGTTGTGGCCAATAAGCCAACATTGTGTAACCCAGGAATTTCAATTATCTCTTTCTCTACATTACCACTCCTCTACAACACCACGGAGACTCGTTGATATAATACAACAAAAATAATATAGATAAATAACTCAATTTTCGCCCCTCAAAAAAGAACAGTAAAATATTATGAATCGAATATAATTATTAAAGTAATTGATTATTAAGATTAAGGTAAGTTTCTGTGAAGTATCAAAAGTTAAATCAGCATATCAGGAAGGCTACCACAACTCTGCATTATTTTTTTGTGCGCACTTTATCACACAAAATTATACGTCGTGTGGACGTAAAAGCAACTCGACGTCACTATAGCAGTCTGCGACAACTACTATACCTGTACACATATCGTATCGGTGTACGAATATTCGAAACTTTCGAATATCTAATCAGGTACTGTCCTTTCGGTTAGCTCTTCCGATCAAAACGTCACTGCAGTCGTAAGCACGAACACTTTTTAAGTAGTTCTTGAATACTTCAAATATCCAACCACACGCACTCAAGCGTGCAAGTGGAACGAAAACCCAACTAATTTGTCCATGAATAATGAAATGGTACGAGCGCAGCAGGACGAGCCACTCAGAGAGCAAAGCATGTCCGGTTACATCGATATATCATTCTCCATACAGCTATGAGAAGAAATTGCTTATTTGGTCCGAAGGACCCATTTGTGTCATTGATATGTGTGATTCAACGTCCCAAAACCACCATTTGATTATGAGAGACGCCGTAGTGGAGGGCTCCGGAAATTTCGACCACCTGGGGTTCTTTAACGTGCACCCAAATCTGAGCACACGGGCCTACAACATTTCCACCTACATCGGAAATGCAGCCGCCGCAGCCGGGATTTGAACCCGCGACCTGCGGGTCAGCAGCCGAGTAATTTAGCCACTAGACCACCACGGCGGAGCCCCATTTGTGTCAAACAACAAGTTTCATTGCACTAAGGGCCACTTCCTAACGTTATTTGCATGAAGATATCAGCTGTGTTTTATGTTTATAATGGTGTGGAAATAAGCTTCTGTAAATTAATTACCAATGAAACCATCAATTGAAAAAAAAATATTCTGTATTCGACTCCAGTGAGCGCTACTTGATTTGAATTCGTTTCACCATACAAATTCCCACATATCCGCGCTCTTCTAATACACATTCATCTAAAAAAAGTACTAATAGAGTACAAACATTTAGCGTAAAATAACTGAACTATCAATCCAGTATTACACTCATACCTCAATAAAACCAGATATAACAAAATATAGGTTATAACGAAGTAAATGAAGAATAGTCTTGCAATATGTAGTGTTGCAATATGTTATAACAAATTGCCAGATATAACGAACTTATTTTCGTGCAAGATGCAGCTTTGTTAAGATGAGGTCTTGAGTGTACACAAAATATTCCCGAAGGTAACTTCGAGTCGGGCAAGAAAGACACTAGAATTTGATCAAGCCAAAGAAATAGGGGGCATTAGGAAAAAAACATTCCACGATTAATCACCGCCATGCGATAGGTCACGTTACGGAAGAATTGGTTGAAAAACGTCCTTCTACTGTTTTCGTAGACTACGAAAGGCATCGGAACGATCACAGCCACCAGCGATTTAGGCGACTTATGTACGGCGTCAACGAGTAGCGGAAACATTTTAAATACTTCAGCCTACATCTATTAAGTTTTCGTTGCTACCTTGCTTCTCCACGGCAAGCGCAAAAAACATCGAGAAAGTGGTCAGGCAAACAGGTACAGCATATCTAGTGTTTTATTCACTCCGTGCTTCAATTAAAGTATTCAAGTGACTCAAATAGAGTCATAAATGTTAGCGGAGAGTATCTCAGCAGCGTATAAGACTTGCAGAATGACTCAGTGTTCTTCAGCAATAGTGGTGATGAAGTGCAACAAACGATCGAGGACCACTGCAGGGAAAGCATTGAAGTTGGGCTGAAGATAAGCATGCAGAAGTCCCAGTGAAATTCGCAATAGTTTGGCAGGAGATCAAGAATTTCAAGATTCGAAACTAACCCCTATAGTAGCTGCGCAAAAGCGTCCCTTACTAGGCCCCTTACTAATATACTATTGGAAAACAAGGATGAGCTAGAACTTATATGGTCAACATTGCGAAATGATGATCGGCAACTTACCGCTGTCCCTGTAGTTGAAAGTGAAAAAGCCTTGCAGTTCACCAGTATATTGAAATATGGGCCAGTATAACATGGAGGATGACAAAGAAACTTGAGAAGCAGTTAAAAATACTACATAACGTGCTTAGGAACAAAAAAAAATAAAAGCTGTACGTCACATTAGGATACCGAAATACAGCAAAGTGAACCAAACAACAAACAGGGGTAGCCTATATTCCAGTTCACATTAAGTTACAAAATGGAGCTGGGCTAACCACGTAAAGTGCACAGGACAACTAGAGATACCTGGTGGTCAGCTCGAGTGACGGGAAAGATACCAAGGGACGGAAAGCATATGGTCGAAGGAGGCGCGATAAAGGTAGAGTGGTGAAACTTTAAAAATTGCCGGAATTAAATGGAATCTGCCCCAAGTTAGGATTAACTAAAGATCAATGGGAGAAACCGTCGTCTTGCAGTAGACATAATCATGATGACAGTGATAAGTTACCTCTGTCATGTTGCCAATGATAATTTGCCTCCGTGCGTGATCACTGTTGTTTTCCCAAGTTATTCCCGTGCTCACATAAATGGTTCGCGAAGGAAAGAACGCCGAAAACACGGTCCCGAAGTGAGCCACGGTTGACCTCCAGTATTGACACACAAGCGCAGGCGCGCACTGTGCCCGAATGTAACGGTTTCGGGGCAGCCTAAATGCTTAGAGATCTAGAAGGAGCCAGGAGCTGAATAGCCAGGCGACCGGCAATATAAACGCTCCATAGTGCCAAGAGCTCAAAATAGCGCGACAAAACGGACCGGTGAAAAGAAAATCTTGCCGTGGCATAACCGCTCGACAAAAGGGGGGCTTACGTAAGGTACCCGGTTTCCCGAAGCCGAGCACCGAAAGCGAAAGCGATTGACGTTGATTGTGGCGCTGTACCGGCAGCGATAGGGGAGCGCGTAGGGCACGCGGTAACAGCTTTTGAGAGGTCCCGCACAGAGAAATGCCGCGGAAGACGCACGAGGAGAAGGGAGTTGCACAGCCGGGGGTGCGCGCGGCTGCGGAGAAATGTGGCGCGAAGCGAGGCAGGTACGGCTTATTTGGGAAACGGGACCGATGATGGCCGGAACAATCGCGACAACGCCGACGTCAGAGATGCAGGACGGGGAATGAGTAGCGGCGCTCTCCTCTCGGCGGGAGGCGAGGGGGGGCACGGCGCGCCGGCCGCAACAGGTTTCGCCGGGCACTCGAACGGCCCCACGGGCCACGGTGTGCACGGAGTGGAGCACCAGCGCCGACGCGCACAAGAGGGATATATTACACGACGACGAGGACGCACGCGCGACCAGCATGACTGCATCCCAACATGTAAGTACGCGCGCCCGTTGTCCACCGTTGCGTTTTCTCGCGCGGCATCTGCGTTGTCCAGCTGCAGCCTGCTCAAGACCTGAGACGTCACCGCGACGCAAGCGGCATGCTCAGATCTTGAGTGAGCTCCTCCTTCAGAAACCCCGACGCGGCATGATGCTTGCAAGAATGTTTCCCAGGCAACGCCGTGGAATATCGCGTCGAGCATGATAGGAGATTTTCGAGTGGGCTCCAGCGAACGTATGCCTTCAACGCGCTCTCTTCGGTGACCGTACGAAAGAGAGAGCTGCGCAGACATTACTCCTTCAGCTGACGGCGCGATTGTCTCGCCGTGCTTGCTCTACGCACATTTCACGTGGCATAATTACTGCGCGCATGAAGCACATAAAAGCATGTTCCTGTACTTTCCACCTCATGAAAGCAACAAGCGTACAGTTCCGTCAGTGTATTTCGTAGCACTCGTCTACACAGCGCCGACGACTGGCGGAAGTAATGCTGACAGTTTCACGTAGACCGCACAAATGGATGACGCGTGTCACTCGCTGAAACGTTTTAACGGTTCCAAACAACGCTAATCGAGTCGCTTAGTGCAGATTGATTATCCTGATGCCCACATCGAGAAGTTTGACATAACTGATGTTGATGATGTGTGGGGTTTAACGTACCACTGAGAAGTTTGACATAACTGATGTTGATGATGTGTGGGGTTTAACGTACCATTGAGAAGTTTGACATAACTGATGTTGGTGATGTGTGGGGTTTAACGTACCACTGAGAAGTTTGACATAACTGATGTTGATGATGTGTGGGGTTTGACGTCCCAAAACCACCAAATAATTATGAGAGGCGCCCTAGTGGAGGGCTCTGGAAATTTCGACCACCTGGGGTTCTTTAACGTGCACCGAAATCTGAGCACACGGGCCTACAGCATTTCCGCCTTCATCGAAAGTGAAGCCGCTGCAGCTGGGATTCGATCCCGCGACCTGTGGGTCAGCAGCCGAGTACCTTAGCCACTAGACCACCGCGGCGGGGCAAGTTCTACACAACTACCACATTGTATACCTTCACGTGTTTTGTGACATACTCTGTTAATGTGGGAACTATACCATCGAGGCCTCCGGTCGCCAGTTGTGCTGTAATCATGGTGCGAGATAGGAGTGTAGAAAAGTCACGCTAACATTAATATATGGTCAAAACTTATTTAATGCAGATACCGGCCCTTTGCTAACAATGGCCGTAAGCGCATATCCATGCACAACGATGACAACTAAAGAACCACTCGCCTTAATTATTGGGTGTAGACAAAAATTCCGTAGTCACACTTGTTAACACGACAAACATAGCGTGACGCCGTTCGAAGTTATACAGGCCGGCCTTTTTACTAAAGCAACTGCAACGGCAAGGTTGCATCTCCGCATAGAAGTGCTAAATGGAGTACCGGCTAAATGAGGGCATGCTTAGCGAAGAGCGACAAGTGTACAACACCAGGAAAGCTTTCGCTAAATTGCAATTACATATTCTTTATATATATGCATGAACGGTGAACTATTATATCCCAAACTTAACGAAAGTATAGTCGACGAGAAAATCATTAGTGAAAAGCATGTCAACCTTAAGATTTCAAGATTACCGGAAGTGATTCGCTAAACAAAAAAAAAAGCTTCGCGTGCAGTAATTGGCATTATAACGTCACCCGCGGCTAAAAGTAAGTGGGTCAATCCCAGATCCGTAAGGTTCAACCATAGGCACAGCCGATTAACAAGCGCGTGCAACAGACCAGTGAAAACGGAGCGGGACGGCGACGCGATTAACACAGCAGACGGCAAAAACGAACTTCACATCCATCATCTATGCCGAACGAATGCGGATAGCGCTCCTCGGTGCAACATAAGGAGGCGTGTGTGTACGCGATCAGTGCATGAGAGGCACACAAATCGACAGAAATCTATAGACTGCCGCCGAGCATGCATACGCACGGGTATGCTCCCGAGGAAGGTTAATGTGGTTCGCAGTCCCTTTCACATTCTTAAGGTGTGCCAACTTCTGTCCAGCACAATCGCTCATTGAACAGCCGCAAATGACTCTCCGCTCGTAATTCCTTTGGGCGAATTTTGCAGAACGCGGCGTTTCGCATAATTCGTGCGCGCCGAGGAATCTCGAAATGCGCCGCGAAGGTTCTCTCCCCGAGGCTCCGCGGATAGCATGGACATCCGGGACAAAGTGGCAGATTATTCCACGAAGCGAACCATGACGCATCCCGGTTTCGAGGCGATCGGCAGAGCACAGCACCCGTGGCAGCTATAGATCGCACTCGGCTCAAGCGCTTCTCTGTGTGCTCAAGAGATAAGCGCGAGTGACATAACAGGCACTCGCGAAGAAAGACCATACCGGTCCTTCACGCACCCACTCTGAGCGCCAACTTTCCGCCTGTACGTTGACCAGAGAGCGAGCGAAAGCAAACAGAGTCGGAAAAGCTTCGATGGCGGCAGCGAGATCCGGACCAGGCTAAGACAATACGGATGCAGCAAGCTGGTGACTTTAGCCTCCATCGGCTACGACAGCGTGTTATTGCAGCTCTTTGCCATAGCATTATACCCAAATGCAGAACAGATACAATAAATAACGTAATAATGTAGAGGGAACGACGGGGTTAGTCTGAAGTGCGGATGAGAACCTTGAAACGTGCCGAGCAGCTCCCCATCGGACAGTGTATACACTCTTGCATGTGTTCTGGAGACGCAACGTTGAAATAATGTCGGCTGAATGCACTTATACACTACGATCATTGAATAATCAAACTTATGCTATTCTTAAATTCAAGACCGCAAAAGTGAATGCGAGAGCGAGGGGGTCAAAAAAGACAAAAATAAAACGCGAGCATTCACTTTTAATGTTCATATAGAATATCCCGCCCTTGCATACGTTCAACGTGATAACGGTTATAAAGAGGCGTAAACATAAATTACAAAGCTGGCACGACTCTGTTACCTAACTACGGCTTTCGGAAATGAGTATGCTTTACTATGAATAAATTTGCTTGACGAAATACATTATTAGGAGAGTCCATCGAAAAGTAACCGAAGTAGTACATATTAAGGACGGAAAAACAACAAGAATTTGCCAGTTCACGATGTGGCTTTTATAAACATGCACAGCGAGTTTTCTTCTTTTTTTTTACGTGAGGAAATAATCGGTCAGAAAAGGCAGTTGCGCCTAATAGTTTCATAAAAAGAAATGTTTACATTTTCTGTACCACTTGAATGATTAAAACACTGAGGCTCCTGTCTTGAAAGTATATATATATATATATATATATATATATATATATATATATATATATATATATATATATATATATATATATATAACCATGAAGAATATATTTAAAATCGCTAACTTCGAAACCAATAGAAAAATAATGAAGTAGCTATGTGCTATTCCGTTCGCGCAAGTTTAGTTACTAGAGGGCTTCAACAATAACGAATAAATAAACACAGGCGAGCACATACTAACGGAGGGGTCTATTTCCATGGCGTTCATGAACCTTTACAGATTACGAAAGCCAAGTAAAGCTGGTCATGATATTAAATGCCCACATATAAGCACAGCTAGTTCTCTGCCTCATTTACAATTCCACATTATAAAACGACGAGGTTCTACGGCAAAATTGCGCAGTTGGCAACGACGCACATCGAAGTGGAGGCCTTCGGATCGATTCTGACCACCTTGGTTTTTCAACGTGCACACATTAATTAATGGTCGCACGAGCATGTTCTCGCATTCCCTATACGGAATGCGGACACCACGATATGCAATGGAGCCCACGACATGGTACTCCGACGCAAAATACTGTGTTGGTAAGCCACCGCGACGGGTACGAGCATCGAAGTCGACCACGTCCAGAACAAATCCGCTCTATAGGAACCCTGGTGTAAGCGCTAATGGCCTGCTCATCCTCAAGCGGCCGACACGCTCGCTTATAGCTAAACATGGCACTTCAAGCGCGCCGCAAGAAGTTATTCGTCGGCCATGCCGTCACGCGAGCACCTGGCACACTAAGAGGAGGAGGAGGAGGAACTCGGAGCCTCAGTTCGAAATCAGGCCTCTATCGGCAGGGAGCTGCACCATCCATTGTGCGCAACCAATCGGTAGCGCCCCCATTACCACCCTCTGCCGCGCTGCGAACATTAGCAGTAATGGATATAATTATGCAACAGATTATGCCGATGGCGGCCGTGAGCCTGTTCGTACGATCGCGAGGAGTACATAGTCGAGCTCATAGAGCATCGTATACAGCGGCGTTATAGCTGTATCGGAGCCACGTATTTTTGTGTACTTTGATTTCCTCTAATGAGGGAATTCGCTAGATGCCAGCATGCACAACTTGTCAAGCAAACACGGCCACTGTAATTGGACAATGGCGTCTTCGTACTTGACGCTTCATCTTGAGCAGCCAAACTTCTATATGCAACAACGACGACTGCTCAGAGAACAGGCATAAGCGTGAAAATACTCCTGAGTGGAATATATGGTCGAGCATTGCGGACGTGAGCTGGACACCATGAAGCGTGCCCTAAAGACGAAAGCAACACTCCGCAGTTGACAGTCCTATTACATTTCTTCTGGCACTGCCTGCCCGTGTTATCGTCCGGATCGGTCAGCCAGGAAGGTAAGCATGGAGTTGGATCGGGCAAAAAGAATCGCCATCATTATACAGCGGCGAGGCAGGAAAGTGTCAACCGGCTTGCGCGGCAACAACCGCACAAAAGCGCAACCGCGACGAGCGTGTGTGCTAGCGGCTCGCTGGATATCCTTGGCAAGACTCGATGACTTCGTCCCTCGGCGCACTGAGTTCGGCAGCATGCGCAAAGCTCCCCTCCCTTCAGCGCGGCCGAACGGAAAAGCCGCGCAGCCTTGAATGCACCACCAGACGCGGGAATGCCAACGCACGCAAGACCTGTGGCAGGCACCCTCGCCCGTTCGTCAAGCAAAACAAACGCCGCTCCGAATCAAAAGCATCGACCGCGCGGCTACAGCGAGATCGATAGCATCGGCCTCCGCAGGCCAGCCTGGCCTTTGCAGTGGACACACGGAGGCCACCCTGACAGCGAGCCGCTCAAAGGATTAGTATTTCAATGCTCCACCAGGCACAGCTCCACGCGTGACTGCGAAAGAGAAATTCGAGATGAAAATAGAGGGACATCGCGAGATACACCTCCAGCTTTGTCGTTTGCCGGCGGAAGTGCTAGATCTCACCGGTAAATTAGTTACAAATAATTAAACGATCCTTCCACCACGAGGGCAGTTAAGTGACGATTCAAGTCAGAAATGCGCCTAACAACAACAAAATCAACAAGGTATGCAAACACGAAAACGTTCTAATTTCGCGTTAGGCAACGCTTCAGGGAGCCAAACAAATCCAGCGGCCCAGTGAATCTGCAGGGCAGCGCGAAGTTGCGCCGTTGTCCACTCACTCAAACAGTTCTCGGATAACAAACAGATTCAAGTGACGGGTCATTTTTAAATACACTGTTTTACTAGTGACATACCGCTTTCGTATACACCATCCAGCATATCGGTCAGCTTTGTGCGCGACGGCTAATCCGTGCCGCGCATGCTTCCGGAGCAGATTATCCAAAGCTAGCGCTACGATGTGTCCGCGTAGCGGTATGAAACCAAAGCAAACGGAGCCATTCCGCCGAACGTCATTTGACTGACTTAAGTATACACGCTTACATGAAGCACAGTGTGCTTCGCTTTATAACCAACCTGAATGTCTAGACGGTTAAGATTATTTCACTGGTCATACTGACCGGCCCACACATCGCTTCTTGAGCTATACGCGATGGTGACAGCATTTCTGACGTTTTTTAAAGACGATAGCCTTTCTTGGGGACCTTCGACGCAAAAATTTTGGTCTGTCTGTCTGTCTGTTCCCGTCCGTCCGTCTGTCTGTCTGTACATTTGTCTGTTTGTCACCCGTAACGGTATTTCCTTTCTCGTTTCTTTTTGTGCGCTCAGTGAAATCAATGAAAAAACACGTCCGCCAATGAAATAAAATTGCCTGTCCCTCTATAGAGCTAGGGTAGAGAGCTCACGTAAAATGAATGCGTGCTCAAGGGGATTACACATTCAGTTTTACACTTGCAGCAATTTGTACTTCACTGATTCATATTGAAATAATTACACTATTATTATTAAATAGTAGACCCTTCATTCACGAATATTGAACTGCCGATAAATGCATCAACGTTGTGTCACTTTTTTTTGTAACAAGTATATATGGTATATGGTAGCCTATATTTCGAAGTGAGAACTGGCATGAAAGAGCAAGAGAACAGACAAGGACATTGTTGTTCCTTGTTTTCCCGCTCTTACGCTGCCTCAAGCTACTCTAATTACAATGCAAGACTTGTACAATTAGCGCAGCAATAAGTCCTCGTAAAATACGCACATTTCAAGGCACTGACAATGTGACTAATGTAAAAACAGGATGCAGTTTTGTACCTTTTTTAGCCAGTACTCATACCGACGCATTAATAAAATATAAGTAACGCGCAATCATTGGTTCGGCGTTTATTTTTATACAAAAAGAAACAAGGATTGGCTGAAAGCACAAGCAAAAAAATAAAAGCGATCCTTTCAACATAGCTGATCGAACGCGTGGGGGTTTTTTTTTTTTAACTTCCCTGTTTGATTCCAGGTCGCGGCAGCTGCATTTCGGCGGGGGCGACATGCAAAAAATGCCCATGCGTTTTAGACAGAGGTGAAAGTTAGCGGCGGTCAAAGTTTATCCTGAATAGTCTACTCGCTGTGCTTCAGTATCATATTGTAGGTATGACAGCACGTAAAACCCAGAATTCATTAATTAAAAATGCTACTAAAACTTATTATATGCGCATACACAACTTCCATAGCCGAGTGAGAAGACTCTGGGTCATGAAATCTCATGTGTGGACGTTTAACATTGCCCGAAATCTGTATTGCAGTTTACCTTGAGGTGTGCCTGAAGGGTACATGCGTTCAACAGAAACAAAAAAAAAGAGTATAAGAACTAAAACAACTAAATCCTACAATATCTAAGCTGTTCGAGTCTAGTGTTTGTTCCGATCAAATTATCATACATAAATAAATAGAGGCCGCTTCACGACCTTGCCACACAAACATATTACTCAACATTTATTTTTTATTTCTTAAAGGAATGCGACTAATTAAGGCACGCAACTAGGCGAAATTTGTAATAGTATGGCCGACAAGTAAATTTGTACCGAGTGGAGGTGACTGACTATACTGACACGGCAAGACAAGATGAATTCACGAAGAACAATGCATACCTCGCAACGAAGCGTCAGGTCGGAACACAGCCCATCCAATTACAAAACACATCTGAGTAGATGGATTGATATATGGTGTTTAACGTCCCAAAACCACGATATGATTATGAGAGACGCCGTAGTGGAGGGCTCCGGAAATTTCGACCACCTGGGGTTCTTTAACGTGCACCCAAATCTGAGCACACGGGCCTACAACATTTCCGCCTCTATCGGAAATGCAGCCGCCGCAGCCGGGATTTGAACCCGCGACCTGCGGGTCAGCAGCCGAGTACCTTAGCCACTAGACCACCGCGGCGGGGCACATCTGAGTAGAGGTAGTGGGGACGCAACAATAGAAATAATAATAATAATAATAATAATAATAATAATAATAATAATAATAATAATAATAATAATAATAATAATAATAATAATAATAATAATAATAATATTTGCTGAAGCACGGTCAGCATTAACGAACAGGTACAGAATCAGCCTGGCGGATCAAACAGGACAGGGTGGCGTTTTTCCGAGAAAGCGCATTCCGAGTGAAATTCTCATACAAAAAAAAAATAAACACACCGCCCATGCAATTTCAAGATAAGTGTTCCGTTTTCAGCGCGCCGCGTACCTCTTCTCGCCGTGCGGCAGGGGAGAACTCGCAAGTTCTCAAGAAGGCGCCAGATGGGCGGTTCGGAGAAAGGGCCTTCGAGGAAGGAAGAACGCTCCTCAGATTATCTCCGGTCTCAGCGTGCACGCCGTGAATTAGCGCAGAGGGGGCCACCAGCACGCACAGCGCCGCGCGAACTTCACCCGACCTAACCTGGGAAGCGGCCGAAACGCCGGAGGACACGCCTTGGGAGGCCCACTGGCATCTGCATTTGGCCCACATATACCGAGGCAGCTGCCCCTCAAGTGAGGAAGCATCGCCCGTGTTTCGTGCAACGGCAGCCGCATTCCGCGACTTCTTCGAAGCGCTCTCACCCCGCAAACTCTGCGCATTTACGTATACAGTCGTGCGTGGTGTGAACATTGACACGGCGAAGACAGCTTGCACGCACTGAAGCTGTGTACATTCACACACAGAGGTGCACGGACGTAAGCACAGAGGTTTCCGTTGAGAAAGAAGAAAAGACGAGCTATTCGTCCTTAACGAACAGAAAGACGCAGTTGTATGTGCACGATCGGCGAGTATACATTAAGTGTATGTTAAAATGCAGCCCAGCAAAGGGATATAAAGAAGAAAGACAGGAGGTGTAACCAAGCTGACATAGCATTGGGAGCTGTTCCCGATCAAGATGAGTCCACCGTTCGTCTTGCTACCAATTCGTGCCTCGCCCCTCTCCCTGTCGGCGGGCAAAGAGAACAATGGACGAGCGATGGTAGAGTCGCGGCGGCCGGGTCTCCCTAACCGTGGGCTGGAGCTCCCTCCCTGGAAATGCGTCTACACGAGACTGCATTGTCTCGGGCCGTGCGCGTATATATGTGGTAATAAAATTAGGGTCGACGAACAAGGAGCGGCCGAGCATCTCCAGCGGTCTCGCCATTGTTCACGGGCGCGCGCACACCCGATTTTCTCGGCACACGGACAAAGCAATAAGGTCAGGCAAACATGGCCGTCACTCATCTGCCCAGCGCGTCGTCGCTCTATCATTACGCCGCCTCCCGCGCTCGCAGCCGGCCAGGGCATCGCGATTCTCATCTAATATTTGCCGACTCGCGCCTTGGCCCCAGCGCACGACCATGCCCAGATATACGACGAGACCGGCCACGACGCACGCGCGGAAAACGCGAGCGAAAGCGATGAAGACCGCGAAATGTAGGCCAGCCGGTCGCATTGTTTGGACAGCGCCAAAGCTTCCTCACGCCTGGCGCTAACCGATTCAGAAACGTGGCGAACTTTGCGGCCCTTGTCCGACACTTTGAAAGGGGTGGGGAAGGTGTTTCGACCTATTGGCGGATATCTGTTCCGCGGCTCGCGAAAGCACGACGACGCCACTCGGACCCGGCGACAGCCATTGTCTCCTCCTATTGTGCCGCTTTGGCGCGCACCGGCGAAGCGAGTGGCGGAAGAAAGCGCGCGGCCGGACAGGCGGCAGTTCCGCTGGTGCATCCACGCCGAGCGCCAAGAAAACAAAAAAGGAAGACATCGCGTGGACACGCTCTTGGATTCGGTTATCGGCAGGCAGAAAGCGGTCAGCGCGACAAAAGAGGCGCGGAGCCGCCCACTGGGTCGACTGCCTCACGTCGGCTATACCACCACTGCCCGTTTACGGCCCATGACGTCGACGGCGTCCTGTGGGAATGCGCAAGAACAACCATCGGGGAAACCAAGCCTTCGCGAGAGCTACAAACTGAAACAGACATGCGGCGCAGGCGGTAAGCTAAAAATAAGCGCACATGCGCGCACAGAGCATGAACAAAATAAAAATTCCTCAACAGCATCACCACGTGGTAAATGGCACAGTAATGTTGACAAAAGTGGTAATGTCATATCGGATGCCAGAGAGCCGTAAGCGAATAAGAAAACCAACGAGTAAGAAACGAAGGGGTTACAGGTGGTTTTTCTTATCATTGGCCGGCACCCCATATATAGTACAGCGTGATAACGTACTAATTCGCCCAACAAGGTACCTTACGAATGTGGTAGGGTCAGAGCTACTACTTAAAGATTATAGAGATGATGCTTCCTTTGTGCGAGTGGGTCGTTGGTCGACAAGAGTGAGGAGGTTTGTACGGCGAAATCACAGTAGCAGTCTTGAAGCATGTAGATCTACGCGAAGCAGATGCGACTTCGCATTCGCAACGTAATCCGCCACAAAGCTCCTCCGCCCCGCAGAGGACCATGTCAACGTTTCTACCACGTACAATGTGTGTTGCTACCACCACCATTTCACGTTACACGTCTGAATGTCTTTTGAACAACAACAGACAAATCGCACGAAGGTGAAGAAGGCGCTCAACTTGGCATCAAATGTGGAGGCTTTTCGAGTTCCAACCGTTCTTACTCTAAATAAGCACGGGTTGAGTAATACTTGATTGATTGATAGGTGGGGTTTAACGTCCCAAAACCACTATATGATTATGAGAGACGCCGTAGTGGATTTGATTTGTGGGGTTTAACGTCCCAAAACCACCATTTGATTATGAGAGACGCCGTAGTGGAGGGCTCCGGAAATTTTGACCACCTGGGGTTCTTTAACGTGCACCCAAATCTGAGTACACGGGCCTACAACATTTCCGCCTCCATCGGAAATGCAGCCGCCGCAGCCGGGAATCGAACCCGCGACCTGCGGGTCAGCAGCCGAGTACCTTAGCCACTAGACCACCGCGGCGGGGCAGACGCCGTAGTGGAGGGCTCCGGAAATTTAGACCACCTGGGGTTCTTTAACGTGCACCCAAATCTGAGCACACGGGCCTACAACATTCCCGCCTTCATCGGAAATGAGTAATACTTTCAGTCCAAACGAACACTAGTTCCAGCATCAAGATCGTGCACAAGAAAAACGACTGACGCAGGGACAGCGGACACATGTCCGTAGCAGGCATGACCGATGCATGGCTTCGATACATATTCTACAGACACAGAGAGAGAGAGAGAGAGAGAGAGATGAGGGCTACATATCGTACACAGCGCAAAACAAGTTACACAACCACGACAGCCGCCGCAATGAGATGCATCTGGCCGCGCGAGTTGGCTCACGAGAGAACTCACAAAGCGACGCGGGCAGGCACGCGATTACGAACACGAGGGCCGAGTGCCTCGCTCAGCTGACAAAGGCCGATGCGGGCGGACCGAGGGAGTCCAGCGACGCGTGTTCACTTCGATCTTGTCGCAAAAGCGCTGGTCCGAGCAGGCGTGTTCTCGGAGATAGTCCCGTCGCTTTGACAACCGACAAGCGCCTAACACGCGCACGCCCAATGTGCTGTCCAGGTGAGCCCACAATCCAAGCCTGAAAGTGGGCGCGACAGGAGCGTCGCGTGACGTCGTCCAAGTATATGGGGATCGACACAAGAGCTGCTGCTTGCATGCATGGCCAGCAGAGGAAAGCGAAAACAGCGCGCCACTCAGAAACGTAAACAATCTAACCTGCTCATGCGCTGCAGACGCGGGACTGATTCGCTTGCCTGCCGGAATGATCGGGTGCCGTCGTGCGAGACTCGGAGAAATGAACGCTCGAAAACGCTCATCGTGAAAACGCTCAGTGTATGCAAATGACTCCGGTGTATGAGGAGTGAGACTTGACTATATCCGCCACTGGCATCCACATATGTACTATATGGAAACATATGACTGAATATGTTCTTCGGCCGTAATTGAGGCTCGGTGGCATTTCGGTACGGAAGCACTGCGACTAATACATTTCAGCATTTTTTATTGTCATACAGCCGATCGAACAGAATCACGGTGTTTAACATGCACATACCCGCCGCAGTACTAACCTGGAGTATTTCGCTGAAAAGAGCGGTCATAAAACTACTATTTGAATTTCAGAACAAGCGAAGCAAAATATGTCCTTACGACCACGTGATCTTGTAAGTAAACTCGAACATACGAAACTCGCAAAAAAAAGAGAGAAAATGCTAGCTAGCCCTTTTCGTACTTCCCACTCTAGTGAACCACAACATAAATCGCAAAAGATGGCCCGAATAATACACACCCTGCAACTCTGCAATCACGACAAAGACGCATTGGCCAACCTCTTTCATTCCTCAACAAGAAGGAAATCTTTCAAGCAAAATAACGGTCCACAACATCGACAGCACCGGCTCTGCCGCGTATAGGTAGACCCATCAGTGGCGTTCAGATGACAGGAGGGTGCGTAGTTGCTACGAGAATGCAGTCTCTCCTGGACGTGCCACACTGATTCGTGGGCGGAAGGAACGGGCCAGCCGCGTTTCAGACGCCATGTCAATTAGCGGCCGTCACTGGCAAGCGCACAACCCGCCCTCGATGCAGCGACTTCCGGGCGCATGGTGCTGCATCCACACAGAGGAGCTGCTGGCCCTTATGCCAGGAAGGCCGCGAAGACAGATCGCCACGACGCCCATCGCATTCTTCACGGCAGCTGTGTAGGCGCTAGGGCCCACGCATAACTGTCGCATTTCGGCATCTGTGTGGCTATTGAAGAATTGACCCTCCACACCTGAAAATATGGCTTCCTAACCCGACACTTATTCCTGACGTTCGACCTCTGCAAAGCTTAAAAGACGCAAGGGCATACATGTCTGCCATCGAAGTCAAGGCAACACACGAGGTCGTAAGTGTGTTGACTGGCGAATAGAGAGATGAAGAGACTATTCAGTGAAAACTGGGGGGCCCAAGCGCAAACTTAACGTGTTGTGCGTATACACGCACACATCTCGACGACAACAATAGAGTGTTTTAGCAAGTTACGAAAATCGGTACACAAATAAGTAGAAGCGGTATAAGGCATTACGCGGTGGCGCTCCTCCATTCCAGTGACAGTGCGCCCTCTTCCCCGGACGACAGGTGTCTCGTTAACATGTGTAGGTCGACAGGCAACAATGAGACATGACAAACTCTCAGTAATTTCCGAAAAAAAGCTTTTGTGGTGTTGGGGTGAAAGAGAGATTCTTGGCATGAAAAAGGGCGAAAAAATCGGGTTGAGTGACGCAGTGCCTACACCGGCAAACGGTCAACCACCGGGAAAGGAGGAGCGGTACCGTATTCACATACCGTATTTCCCTAACTCGCTAAAACTCTAATACACACCTAAATGATACATACAAAAACATGACTGCTCAGCACCCATACTTCGTTGTATGACCATGCTAATGACCAAGTTTTTTTTTTTTGAAGTTTGAAAGCATTGCACTGTGTGCAATTGGCGCAATTCTGAAATTGCACCGGGTCACAACGGACGACGCGAAAGAGAGCGCTGGCCGCTACGTCTGACAATGAACGCAGGCATTCAAAAGACGACAACTGTAATCGTTGACGAAGGAGCTAGCAAGCGCTGCACGGGACCATCGCAAAAAAAAGGAGAAAAAAAAAACTAACCCAGCCCTCCATACGGGCATGAGTGGACGGCAGCGCACGCGGTCCGCCCAACGTGTTGGACGTCCTTTTTTTGCTTGTTTTGTTTTTCTGCCAAGCACGCGCCTTGCGCTCGATAGCCGAGGCGGTCGGACCAGCCGAACCTCCCCCGCACAATGACTGCGCGCGCGCGATAAATGATTCTGGTGCCGAAAGCACGTGCGCCAATGAGGTCCACCCAGGTGGGCGCCTAGAAAGAAGGCGAACAGTGTCGCCATCGTTGTCGAATATGACCGCGGCGCTGCTGCGGCTGCCATCGATTGCCGCGGGAAACACAAAAGGTTCGAGAATGTTGAAAAGCAAAGAAATGGGCGATACACACCGCTGCGGTCACGCCTGTTCTTTTTCTTTCAAGGACGTTCCTGCTCGGGAGCTGTGTGGCCGCGTAGCGCAGTCGAAATAGAGCCTTCCTCGTAGGTAAGGGGTGGCATGGGAACACGCGCGCTCTGTTCAGAAATCTGAATTTACCAATGACAATAAATCATTGTGCGGCGACGATAAAAGCAAACGCAAACAAGTTAGGGAATGTGACCGGCAGAAACAATGGGAAATCGTTAACGCGAAAAGGTGCCACGCATAGAATCATGACCCAAATCTTTGGTATACCATACGAAAGCTAGCTAAAAGAGTCGCTCAGGCAATTGCCAACAAATCTCAACCGTATATGAGATGCATGCGTAGAGTGCTCACTGACTGAAACGAGACATGAAAACTTCAAGTACAATAACCGGTTGCCCGAGATAGCCGCGTAATCTTGCGGGTAATACCGCTATGCGCAATTCTCGCTCTGAATCAATCGTGTGGGTCGAAGTTACGCAGATATAACACGTACTGAAGAGGGTGGAGGCGAAAGTGCGAGCAATACTCAGACCTAAATTGTCGTGTTTAAATCTGCGAACACAGCATAGCATATACGTGCGCGGGCATTAAGTTAGATAGACGCACATCCCGAGACTGGAATGACCTACCTGCTGAAGTTGCTACCATCATGAACCAATCTCGTTTCAAACACGCCATTGTAGTGCCCCCATAATTAATGTACCCATTCTGTTGCTGTCGCTACGATATTGTAACCCTCCTTTCTAGTATTGTGCCGCACCCCTTATATAGAAGTGCCGCCATAACTTCTGTACATAGTCTGTTGCCGTTACCATGTTGTTACCCTTCTTTCAAGTGCCGTGTCATGCCCACCCCTCATGTAATGTCCCTATGGGACCTTTGAGGAATAAATAAATAAATAAATAAATAGTAGAAAAATGTTCATACCAAGCCCGAAATTTATGCAGCCAGGCTTCATTGGAATGCGGGTTTCAGTAAAGTCATCACATCTGATCTATAAACGCGCATCGCTATTCTGGTTATAGAAAACTATTTGAATAGTCGAACCGAAAGCGATTTGCGGGGTTTAACGTCCCAAACGAACCGAAAGCGGCATTTCACAACAGCAGAAGGCCTATAAGCGAAGCGTGGCAGCTTGGGCTAGTTGGTATGGCATGACGATAGCTATAGCGCGAGAACAGAACGACGACACAGACGCGTGTCCTTCGTGTCTCTGTGTCGTCGTTCTGTACTCGCGCTATAACTATCGTCTATAAGCGAGTTCGGCAGCCTGTTCGCGATACATAAATAGTCGTGCAGACAATCTAAATAGCTGTGTATTCCTATACCGCTTTCGTATGCTGCCGTGCGATTAAAAAGGAACAACGCGCGCAGCGGGCAGGCAGCCCGGCTGTGTCACGTGTACTCGTCAAGAGAAAAGCAGCGAGAACCTATAATAGCGTCATGACATGCGCACTCATCTACTCTACAACGCGTTCGCGCCGCGGCGAGACGCCAAGGAGCGACAACGGGAGCGCACGTTCCTTCGCCATAGGAGCGCGACCTCGACCGCGCCAAGACCAGTTTCCACTTCTGCGTACGCAGCGCGAAAGTCCCCAATCAAGCCACATTTTAACACTTGGCGCTGCGCCCTGCCCTCGGGGGCGACAGACGAGGAAGCGACGGAGAGCAGCGCGCATCTGGACAACTCGCCCACCCAGCATTAGTCAAGCGCAAGCGAAAGGGAGCGTATGTGCTTAAAGATGCACAGTACTGGCGTGAGCAGAGACGCAAAAAGCCGAGCACGACACAAGCGTGCCTGCCGAACCAGGAGTGACCACACGTATATATAACGGTTGCACAGGTCATCATGCAGGGGAGTGGTCCGCTCGCTGCAGTTGCTGCCAAGCGCGGTGCATGAAGGAAATGCGAGACGTGACGCGGCGAAGATGACTCCATGCGACGGTGTAACGCCGAACGAACGTCGACGCTATACCAGTTTTCGACTCGTTTTCTGTTTTTTTTTTTTTGCGAAGGCAGGACTCGCTGAAAGAAAGTGAGCATAACGTCGCCAGCGTGTACTCTCCAGCAACTTACCGTGCTCCCGACCGGGTTGCAGAAATTAGGTGCCTTTTCTCATCTTCTAACCACTACCAATAGACCATTTCACTGTTTAGAAATACAGACCTTTGATGACATTTTTAGTTTCATCTACCGATATGCCTTAATAGCATTGGTGGGCAAGAAGAGCTTTAGAAAATAGCCTGGTGATTTTCGATACTCTCCTTATCTTATTTGACAAAATATATTTAAAAAATGTCCTTCTGAGCTCCATTAAAATTAGAAGAGATTCCTTTGAACATTACGCACGTTCCTTTTATCTAAAAAACTAAAGGGAGACTTTCCTTATCCTTGAAACAAATTGAAAACGTGCTTTTATTTTGACGCTAGGAACTGGTAAATTAGGTGACCGGAAGTTTTCTGAAGTACAACGCTTGCAGTCTTGAAATAGTCCATAGAACGATGCACAGTAAAACAGTTGCTGCGCGGTGCACAAGCCGTCAATGTATAGCTGCGAGTGATCAAGGCCGCCAATGACAATCTACCCGCAGTGCGATTAAAACGACTCCTAATTACGTGACTCGTAACAAGAATCGAAGCAGCTTAGGGGAACGCTCGCCATTGTTTGAATCATACTCATAGAAGTTCTCGCGGACATGGCTTCCACGGACTGCGTGGAAGTCGCTGAGGGACCATGGCTGAGTAGCTTTTTTTTATTAACTAACTGCAGTTGCACTGCAGTTAGTATGAACAGTCACGTCCAAATTAGGCTACTGCGTTGTCCTTGAACCATAATCGCGAACATTTCTGATGAAAAAAAAAACTGCTTTCATTTTTTTTATCACCGGCGTCCTGCAATCAATGACAGTAAAGCCACCATACTCCATTATATACTCCCCACATTTAGTGTTGGAACTTGGCGAAATGAATATGAACCATACTCCATTATATACTCTCCACATTTAGAGTTGAAACTTGGCGAAATGAATATTAACGGGGCTAATATCGCAACGCCGTGCGAACGTGCTGACAAGGCCGCGCACACAATGCTCGGAACACTCAGTTCATTTGTGGCAGTGGCAGCGCACAGCCAGCCTTGGTATACGTGACCAGCGATGGCTACGCGGCCCTTTCAATAGATTAATTCGAAATTGCAGCAAAAGGCGACACCGTGGCCTCGACGAACACGAGGACCAACCTTTAATCAAGGTGAGGCCTTTCGAAAAGCCCGCTCAAGCACATGAGGCGCCGCCGCCGTAGGCAAGCCCGTGCTCATTTCTGGTGCGTGTCGCGAACAAAAGCGGCCAACCTCTCCTCAATCACGTGCCCTCAATTCTGATAGCCAAGCAAAAAGGTGGGCTTTTGTCTCGATGATGCACGTTCCTTCGCAACAGCAGTTCCAAAAGAACTTCAGTTTGTATTGTTCAGGAAAGACGAATAACCAATCCATTTTTTTCCTTCTTTTTCTCGATATCAGTGCACTTCCGTTTCTTTCGCTATTATCACTCACAGTGTCTCCCTCTTGTTCTGGAGCGAGTTCGTTGCATGGAAAACCTCATAATTATACCTCCATTAACTAAATCGTGAATATAAAATCCAAACGGCAACTGATATGCTCACATACATCAAACCATTATGAACGGGTGCGCTAATATGAATTAGTATTTCAGACCAAATCTAAAGAGAATCAAACGATGTCCGAAACGACTCGAATACAGCATATGTGCCCCGCGGATATAATTAAAGTTGTCACACAAGTTGTATGCGCAACGTTACATATCACAGACAAAGTTACTACACTGTTATTTTTCAATTGAATGATAGAACGTGTAAGGCAGACACGGAATATAAAGAATATAAGAAGTATGCAGAATTTTATAAAGCGAATACTCTGCACGAAACAACACTCGAATAAGACCATACTGGTATCATTGGAAAGTTTTGAATGTTGGCACAACCATGATTAGGCATCTAATGAACACGTATTGTTGGACACACGGACTATGGCGTTCCTGCAGCTTCAGGAGATTTTAAAGTCCACTGCCCATGCACTTGAATACTTATAATGCGAGTTTCCATCGTCTTGCGACAAACCCGTCTCCCGCTGCAAACGTTTACGCTATTCTGTTTTTCCTCCGACCTGATCACGAAGTCCCTTCCTCACCAATCCGATTTCTGCGGGCCGGAGTGCAGGCATCTCACGTCCCTGCATAAATAACCTGTAGTCTGACCAAATAACGAAAGCGAGGAGTGCGATGCACGCACCTGGCAAGCAGAAAACGTAACACAAGGAAGAAAGAAAGGGCCCAGACTGAAATACACAAAAAAAAAACGTGCTTCATTCCTCCGTGTTTGTACTGAGACTCTCGAGGCCAAAAGATAACCATTTTGAAACAGAAATTTCGCCAGACACGTCGCGCTTTTCCAGGAGTGCGTGAATCAAGTGCCAGATTAAAGAGCACGATCTCGGGGAGGTGCGCAAACTGCAGCGCTCCGCCTGCCACGCGTCCGTGCCAGTCGTCTCTCCTCTGTCCTTGGTACACCGCAGCAGTAGCACAGAATGAGCTGACCGCCATTTCTGTCGCTGCTCCCGTGGTCCAAGAAAGAAAAAAATCATTGCCATGAAAAAAAAAATAGCTATACTTAGTAAACATGCTCTTCTGAGATAATTCTAAACAGGATGGGAAATATCGCCTTGACATTCAAGCTGCACGGGCGTGTTGACACGCTGTTGCCCTTAACGAAACATTCTTAGCGTATATAGTTGTAAGTAATGTACAGCTAAAGTAAGCTGCAGTTAAAGAGAAGCGCTGAGAATAATCTTGCGCGCTTAGTATGCAGGATGAAAGCAGAGGCAGGGCAGCTTCATCTAACTACCTTCCACTACCTTCCGTTACTCAAGGTCATCAAGTAACTATGCACATAAGAGCTCACGGTATCGTCGTCTGTTTTCGCATCAGGAATAGAAAAAGCCTAAGTGAAGGTCTAACAGCCATTCAGCAAGGGGCTTGTTATTGACAACGCGCAGAGAGATACACTACAAGCATCGCCAGTTCGTGATTGATTTCACCCGGACGAGAGAAATGCAGTCTTCCGCATTTATCCTGGTACGCCTTCCCAAGGCGACAATTTCCCTGAAACGATACAGGCACGCAAAATTATAAGTAGCGGGCCACGCGATCATGGCACTCGACGATGGCTACAATCGAGACCATCGGATGAAAAAGCGCGCTCTTTTATCTAGCGGCCGTACCATCGCATTCATCCACTGCACGTTTGCTCGCAGTCACTCCTTCCACAAGAGTTTAGTTTGGACGAGGCGGTTCATCGTAGTAGTAGAGTATAACGGCGCGACAACTGTAGGAAGATACTTTCCTGTCCATTTCGTCTCTTGATACAGATGTCGCGCTGTTACTATACAATACAACCGCTCCTTCAGCGAGTGTCTCCGTCGCGATCCGCCAAATATAACCGAGGAAGGGTCGTGGCGTTCAAACATCATTCGAGAGGCAGAACAAGCAAATCAATAGAACCATTACCGTCGAGGGCGATCGAACAGCACGCAATGGGCGGCCCCCGTCGTGAATGCAACGGTGAAAACGACTCGGCCGAAAAGCACTTCCTCCGGCGAGCACGGCGCGCTCCGAAGGCCTTCCTGGACCGACGATATGATCGAAGGGCGCGCGCCACCTCAGGCGCTGTCTGTCGTGCTCGCGCGCTTCGGTTTCTCCGCGGCGAAATGCGGCCGTTGGTAGCCGGCCGTAATAACAACCTCCGCCGGCCAAGTCGAGGATGCATGCGTGCACCGTACGATGCCGCACGGAAAACATTTGTGTTTCGGGACAGACCTGTACAGGGCCGTCCAGCCGGAACCGGCGCTGTAGACAAGTGCGGGCGGTGATTACTATACGCGCGTGCCGGTGCACCGACACACTGCCATCGATATGCCCCCCTCCAAACTCTGGATCGCATGCTATCGCCTACCGCCGAAAATCGTGACTGCTTGCGATGAGAGCTGTAACTTATTCGGCTTCGGCGCTGCTGCGTCGACGAAAAATAACACAGAGACGCAGCTGATACCACCAATTTCTGGCTGAATGCCATATCAGCCATACGAATTTCTTACAAAGTGATAGCCACGAAGCTTTGATTATGGCGAAGTGCATGCTCTCAAGCAACTTCCGGATTCGATTATTGCGCGCGCGTACGCGTTACGGCTGTGATTGTTAATGCAGTCCACCTGGCCATGCACTAAATGTGTTAGCGGCGCCAACAGCTAGCAGTGTACAGCATTCGAAGAAATATTGTTTTTTGTATACGCATCGTCTTATAAGTGAAAAGTTTTCCTTAGCTCGCTTCAGTAGAATTAGCCACCAAGTAATGCGGTCTTTGCAGCCACTGCATATCCCCTGCAGGTTGTAGACAGTACTCCCGTATTCAAATGCGAACACTTCGGGCTAAGTAATGCTCGTACTTTCGTTTTCAACGTGCGTGCCGTACCAGCGTATTTTTTTGCTTACATCGCTTACATAAGAGCAAACACTTACGTTGGAGCCAACATTACTCTTAACGGCTAAATTTTCAGCGGCTTGGCGCGGTTATCACGAGCAGAACGTTGCTAATGTCAGTCGTTACACTAAAAAAAACGAAGAAAAAAATGTTGCGTTTCAATCACTGCGTAATGTGAACGTGCTCACTGCGTGATACGTGGGCTTACTTAAGGAGACTGCTAAGAAAGCTGATATGTAAATAAATAAATAAATAAATAAATAAATAAATAAATAAATAAATAAATAAATAAATGTGCGCTCCGCCGCACGACTGACCTGCTTAACGTGAAGCACGACAACCAGAGGGTCGTGCAACAATAATACGCCGTTTTGCCACAGCGTTGTTATTTCTAGGCAATCACTGTTATCAGATTACTCATATGGTGGTTTTGGGACGTTAAACCCCAACATATCAATTAATCAATCAATCACTGTTATCAGATAGCCTTTTCATTTATATCGCTCTTAAACTGAAACTATTAAATACACCTCTGCGAAATTCTGTGCCTGAGATGTGAAGTGAGGATATCCACAGTTCGCTCGCCGAGACAAGTTCGTGTTCGGTATACATAACCCTCTACACGGGCTCGATGCCAGATTCGGAGAAGAGAATGCTTCCCTTCCGACGCCGCTGGAATTGGCCGCGCACGCGCTGATTGGCATTGAGTCACCGCCGTCGGTTAGTCAGCCTGGAGCACCAAGGTGGGAGCGGGAATGTATACAAGAAAGTAACTAACCATATTTATATAGCACAACTCCCATCATAACAAGCCTGTACAGGAAGCCGCGCTAACTACTACGCAACATCGTCGGGTAACGTAGCCGAGGCCGCGGCAGACCTTCGTTACCCGAGCCTCGTCGGCGGGGCATATCAAGCCACGCACTATAGGGCCTCACCGAACAACTTGTGGCGGCCAATGCGTTGCGTAACTAAGCGCCCTTCTGAATGCAAATGCGGCCGTCCCAAAGAAGAGCCCCGCTGCGCGTCAGAGGCCGGCCACTCCTGAGGCCGCGCGCCCGCAGAAGTAAACAGCCGTTCCTTCAAGCGGCCATTGAAAGGGACAGCGTGTGCTTCCTTGGCTCGGCCTCTGGCAGGTAGATGTGGCGCGGAGGCAGCGTTCCCAAACGAAGAGGCTCTCCTCACGAATGCTGGGCCAGCGCTGGAAACGCGCCGGGCGACGACGGCTCAGTTCGTCGACGCAAACAGCACAGGACACGCACTCGCGGATGACTGAGCAGCACGGCCTCGAGGCGGAGGTCGCGCTTCGAAAGACGGCAGCCACGCACACGAGGATTATTCCACTTCTGAGGCGCATTTGCTGACAATGTCCAGCCAAGGCCGCATTCCACGTCGGCGAACGACAATGCGTGGCGTGTACAGTTGTTTGCCACCGCGTATTCGCATTCTGACGGCTCCATCGAGTACGCACCGCAGCTCGCTTTTCTCTATTGCATAGAATCTGCGAAGCGATGCAGAGGGCTACAGTGGTTTAATCTGCACACGTTTTCCCCTTCTTGCGTCACGCTTCGTTGACTCGGATGTGGACTCAGGTGATTGGCGAAGCTCTTCTCAGTGATGGGCCCGCTTTATGACAAGAGCCATTATCCTGGCCTAAAAACCTTCACGATTGTTAAGACCAATATGTAGCAACACGCAACACGTTTTCATACTCCCAGGCAATTCAAATCCAGGGTGGACAGCCCTGCCGTCATACAGGCGCACCTTGCTTGTTTCTCCTTTGAAAATAAAAGAGGAATGCAGTGGGGGAATGGACTTAAGGGAGACAGATCCTTTGTTGGCACGCCTACTGCTTGTTACTCTTGTTCTGGCGCGAGATATCAACCCAGAAGACTTCTACACTAAACAGTTACATCAGGGTGGCCAGAAGGAGCGAAAGTGCCGCGCACGCAGAAGTGGCGCGGCCACACACACTACTCGCCCGAACTAAAACGTCAGATCGCCCCCCCCCCCCCCGCACAGCACGAACGACATCGCGATACACGGCGCGAGGCACATCTGTCAAGTATCATATGCTTGCGGGACATCGCAAACTCCATGCGCAGCAGCACGCTCGGACGTCGAACACCGCGACGGCACGCGTTTGCGAGACAATCATGCACGTCGCGTGACGACGCTTCCTGTTGAGCAAGTCTCGAAAACAGTGGGAGGCCTGCACGTTTCCTCGTCGTCTTCATTGCACACGTTCTGCGTACGTCTGGAAGCTAGCGGAAAGCTAATAACAAAATCCTGTCGGCCCAACTTTACACAACCACTGCACACGCACCTTGAAGGCAAGCGCGAAAACATTATGAGACAACTAAAAGTGATTCGACAGCGACACACAAGCGGATACTTGACTAAGCCACTACGTGAACCCTGGAGAGGACAGTAGATACGGCTTCTTGGGCTACTGATGACACTAAGAGGCCCCGTGCCAAAACCACATCATAACAGTTTTTTTTTCTTTACAATGCATCTCGCTGCTTCACGCGTGAAGCATCTAGGCCGATTGTCCAGCGATTATATAGCACAACCCGCACGCAATGCTTCGAGTGTCAAGAGCCATTATACAAGCGAGAGTGAAAAGAAGATGACAGCGCTGAAGGTAACATAGAGCCAATATGTATAGGTAGATAAGCGCTGAAGAAATTCGTATTTAAAACACCACCGCTGGCGTGACAGGCGATGTGGCACGCAGCTGATCCTTTACTTTGACGCAGTCGCCACGCAGCGAGGCAGGACTGGCTACATCGTGTCATTCGCGCCAGCAAGGCGCGAAAAGGTCACGCGCTGAACCGCGTCACCCGTTTTCATTTCTACGCGAGTACGGGTGCACATGCATAGGAGCGAGAGGTCAAGTCACAACCACGAGCAAAGTTGAGACGACAAGAGATGAGAAACGCAACCACGCAGAAATGTATGCGCGGAGCGAAGACGCAGGCGTCAGCAGTCCTCAAGCCTATGTTGATCTCTTCACGGTTCACATTTCTTTTACATTTAGCATGCAGTTATGTGGCACACTTTGTCGCGCGGATGCAACCGCGTGAGCAGCGCCCCCCCCCCCCCCGCTCGGCGGCGGCCATTTGCCGCTGCCCCCATTCACGCCCAGCGAAGGACAGGCTCCCATACACGACCGCTGGCTCGCCAGCTGCTTGCGTCGAAGAATGCAGATGGTTAAAGAGCGCGCCCCTCCAAGCCCGACACAGGAACACTGTGTGTGTGTAGAAGCCGCGCACTGCCGAGCCCATTTCGTCGACGCCCCCAATCGGAAAAAGGTTGAACCAAAGACGAAGATGGGACAAACGGTTGCTTTTCTTCGGCGTCGGCACGCACGAGCGTCCTATATTGCAAGGCAGTTCGTGTCACGCCGAAACTGATGAGTTCAGGCGACTTGCGGTGAACACTGGGAGTACTTGCTCGAAATAAACTCGCTCGTGTCTGCAAAAGAGAACTCCATACTAATTTAGTCCGCAGCGTGTGATGTACTGCGTGCCTTCTCAGTTTAATAAAAAAATGAGCATTCCACAGATACATAGGGCTAAATTCCAAGCAAGTGCCTCCAGCTTCCCCCTAATTTTCCTTCTGCACTTTTTCGAACAGAGTCAGCGTTCTTTAAAGTGCGTGAGAAAATTAAAAATGAAACCTGACCTATTTCTGTTTCCCATTGTTCTCTGTACATTCATTCAGCAAGGTCCGTCTATTCCGACGCCGTTACGATGGAATTTCTAGAAAGACAGCAGCACTTTACCATCACTCCCGGCGTTCAAATTAAGTTCGACACGTTCTACTTTCAATTGGTGTGTCAATCGGCGCCCTACGCGGTGCGCAAAAAAAAAATGCGACAGCGTCTCTTGGTACGTGCTAACCAAAATACAAATGGATGATCTTCTGGTGTGAATGCAATACTCCGTCGATGGCCTCAACATTGCGAAAATTACGAAGGTCCGAAAGGACCTCGAGGCCACGTATGAAAAGGTCATATTTTACGGAAACGCGAGACACAAACCACAATTGCATAGAAGAGGGCCATCGTAGGGTGAGAATCCATGAATAGAGACAACAGCATCAGAAGCAGTCGTGTACTTATAAGCGTGCCCCAGCAGATGAAACAAACAAAAAAGCCACTGTCATTATTCCCCGTTTATCACAAGTTCACCCACATTGTGATGACACTTTCCCATTTCCTTTTCTGTTCTTCAGAGAAGGAAGAGGTTACCATTCTATATATATATATATATATATATATATATATATATATATATATATATATATATATATATATATATATATATATATATATATATATATATATATATATAAAATTTAAGGGCGAACTTGAAAGTGACTGAGGTCAAAAAACCGAGTCTGTCGAACCCTAAAGACGACGCCCATCTGTCTTCTTTTTCCTCTCCTCGAGCACCACCATTGCGTGGCGCATACGAGCTGGGTCCGGCTAGGTGCTCGTGCTGTATACGATGGTCTCTGCGCAGCACACCGATGAAGGCGCGTTATTTGAATGAGGGGAAGATGTCGCTGCCAAATGCCCCTCCTCAGGCACGTCGTCGCGACACGTCAGACGCTGAAAATATTCTTGGTATAGGCCTCAGTCGTTCTCCGATCATCGTTCGTGGTGTATAGGGCTTCATGCAGACTACATGTACCACCCTCGTCGGATAGCGGCGTTGTGGGCTATATATATATATATATATATATATATATATATATATATATATATATATATATATATATATATATATATATATATATATATATATATCCTGCCTCAGACCAACGTCGACAATAGAAGCGGTGCCTTCTGTCAGCAATCGGCAATTTCGTGCAGGGTCCGCAGGAGGCGGCTACCCCTAGTCACGCCATCATAACCCCGCTGTCACGAACCGCAGTGCATGACGCCACCTAGCCTCTCGGATCGTGCGCGGGCAACCATCCACTCTACGCAAAATCTGCAAAGGGACCGCACCGGCGATGAGCACAGTGGTCGCCTTGCCTCCCGGTTGTTTCCCTCTTGGTGCCTGCAGTACGGCAGGGTCAGGAAAAAAAAAAAAGTCATCTTCAGTGATCAACGGGAACATTGTTCTCGGATAACAGCAATCAAGAGGGTATACAGGGCGAAATACTGGTTGTTATCGAATACGCACGCCACAATCATCTGCGAAGAATGGGCCGAGGTCAGAGCTGAGCCGTGCGTGCACTCGAGCAGAAAGAGAGAGAGAGCCTCCCACCTCAAAACCGTGGTTTTAGAAAGCTCACGATCAGTGTCATCGTGAGTCTCAATATTTTCAGGCACTGCGCCGTGCTCCCCACCGGGCGTCCGAAATTGGGTGTCTCTTTCCTCTTCTAACCACCACTACCACCAGCACCGCTACCACCACCCAATATTTCCCGACGCCCCGCGTCACCAAAATGCCGTTGTGGTTACCCGTAGGCCTCCAGCAAAACGGCTATTGAAACAGTATAGCGTGCGCCTTTTTATAACCCCATGATGGGCTCAGACTAAATTGGGACCAGTTTTCGGAGCAAAAAAAAAAATCAATTTTGGAGCAGAAGAATATTGCTTGGAAGCAGTTAGTGGCATTTAACATGTCGTCCTGGAAGCTTAAAAGTACAAATTTTTAGCAACGTGGGGGCACCAGTGCATATTTTAATTGGTTTATAATACACATAACACTAAAACAGATTTCGAAGGAAGTTTTTAAAGATATTATCGTCAGGTATGAAGTGCACTACCTTCTTACATACCACGTGACCTATCTGGCCCTCGTAAAAAAGCCCGTGAAATATTACTTAATAAAGAAAGGTTTTGTTGAAAACTAGGTCCCCGGAAACATTTAAAAAGAAAAAGAAGAACACATCACATTCAAAAAATAAATTCAAAAATTGTGATTGCACAAGAATCTTAGTTACGTAACAGTAGGCCTTCGCTTAAAAAAAAAAAGCCTGACATGATCATAAGCTTTTAACAGACAACAAAAGTGCGCTGCACCACCATTCGCGGACATTTCGTCTGGGGCCTTTCCGAAACCTCGCCGCACCGACTATCTTTAAAGCGTATGACACTATATGATAAGCGTATGGTACTGATAACGCCTCTCTACGCGAGCAACCACGCGTTACTGACACAGCACATGTTGGCCAGTTTTTTTTTTCTTTTTTTTCATCGTACATCATCAGTCATCACCATCGATGAAGAACTCCATCGACTTGCGATCGCCGCCCGCGCCACGACTCGCGTAAAGCGCTCGCACCACGTATAGCGCACGTATAAGAAAGTCATATGTCCACACAACCGAACCGCTTGATTGATTGATATGTGGGGTTTCACGTCCCAAAACCACCATGTGATTATGAGAGACGCCGTAGTGGAGGGCTCCGGCAATTTCGACCACCTGGGGTTCTTTAACGTGCACCCAAATCTGAGTACACGGGCCTACAACATTTCCGCCTCCATCGGAAATGCAGCCGCAACAGCCGGGATTCGATCCCGCGACCTGCGGGTCAGCAGCCGAGTACCTTAGCCACTAGACCACCGTGGCGGGGCACACAACCGAACCGCCGAACGTACAGAGGCCGGTTTTATAGCAAAGAAAGCATAAAAGGAACAAAGGGAAGTCACACTGCGGAACGGCCGCCGACCGAAACACCAACCGAACATAGAGCTAAGCCTAAAAGCTCGTGCAGCCCAGCACGCAGCGACGCCTCTTAAAGCGCTCGTTGAGAGTTTCGATTACACAACAGAGCAGTCGCAAGGAACACTGTGCCACGTGACCGCCGACGCGTCACGAGTCACGAATAGAGCGCTGAGGTTCCAGTTAATATAGTTTAAAATGGTTTGAACATGCATTCTGTCACCATGCACGGCTTCGCAAATAACCAAGTCTCTCTACACCTGCCGGAACGCCGATGTGTGGATTTCGCATGCGATGGCATTTTTAAATGCTTTGAGAACTCGCTTGTTTAAATAAATTAGTATAGCTAACAGTCGTAAACCGGGAATGGGATGCACGCGTTCTTTCGCGCCGGAGCATGCAGGAGGTCGACACAGACGTGTCCGATGCAGAGAAATGACTGCATGTTTACACTTACTCGCTCGTGGCAAACGAGCACGCGCATAGGTGACCGCACGCAGCAGCGTCCACGTGAAAACCGCAGCGACCGGAGGAACGCACTGCGCACAACAAAGTACCTGAGAATTTCCGATGGAGGCGGAAATGTTGTAGGCCCGTGTGCCCAGATTTGGGTGCACGTTAGAGAACCCGAGGTGATCGAAATTCCCGGAGCCCTTCACTACGGCGTCTCTCATTTGGTGGTTTTGGGCCGTTAAACCCCGCAAATCAATCAATCAATCAAAGCACCCGAGAGTCAACCCCGCTTTACGCTCGCCACTCGACTCTGTGGTTTTCGCTGACAGTGGCACCAGAACACACAGCCTATAGCCAGTATACAGAAGCAGCACGCTCGATGCACGGCTGCACATCCTTGCGGGGTCACAGATATTTACAGCAGTTTACGTAGATTATGGCGACACCATACATGGGTGCCTTCGTTACCAGAAATGTGCAAAGTAAAAACAAAAACAACTATAGGCACGTCCTATAAGTCAATTTCGGCCTTTTTTCTCCACTGAAGTTGAGGTTGGCATCGAAATTCTCGCTTTAGAGGCTCTTTTGGAGCAGTTCGACGCAAGAAAACGGAAATGTATAAAAAATGCGCAATATGCGCAGCTGTCTCACCCCTGCCGGGCCATCGCAAAACTTCAGACAGGAAACTATACACACTTGCGTTCAGACCATAGTGAAGCTTCGATGAACTGAGCGTTTACGGTAAGATAACGCAATTAAAGATGGGCGAATTCTTGCACAGTCCTTAATAAAATGTTGTTTCAACGCGTTTATAGCTGTGATTATGCACACGGCGCACCGCTGCAGCTGGTCATGTTGGTACACCATGGCACAAATAGCCTGACTCGACATATCGGCAACGGCAAGAAAACAAGTGAAACGAAACGTTCTTACGCTTCTCGTATACCAACGGTACATGAAAACGGAGCAAAATGATGAGATTGATAGTGATGACCGAAAAAAAAATAATAGCAGCAGGCGAAGTTCGCTGATTGGCGGAGAAATGCACACGATCGGTATATATTTAACGAAAGCAGGCACTGCAGCGCTTACAGTCGATCATCGTCATGAAAAAGTATACCAAAAGTGGGCTTAATGAGCAAACGTAGGCCTAACGTAATTACAGAAAGAGCGTCTGAACGGGCGTGCTGAAATGCCACGAACTAAATCAAACCGTCGGAAGCGCATGCCATCCAATAGATGCAAGCCAACCAGCAGGCAGACGGGGCCCCCATATGTACCGAGAGACGCACACCGGTGCAGCGCTATGTTGTTTCCAAATAACCGCGAAAAGGGGGTCACAGACTACTGGAGAGGAGTCCGTCGGAAGCGCAAGCAATCCGGAAGCGGCCCGCGCGGCGCGAAAGGCAGCCAGCCGCCTAAGTTCGGGCGCGCCTTGGCGGAGGGGCACAATAGACGGCGCTGAAAACCGACAGCCACCGCTAAGCCACTGGTCGCGCCATCAGGTCGCCTCGCTGCAACCGCGAGCTGATGGTAATAGACTGGCACTGTTTCCGACAGGCCTGCAGGGAAAGGGAAACGAAAGCCAGCGAACGCTCTTATCCGCAAAGGCATCTTGGTACGGGCTTGCGCCAAAGTGTTGGCGCCCGCAAAGCTACAAACCCTCCCCTCCTCCCCCCCCCCAAAAAAAAAACAAAAGAAAAAAACGTGGTGTGAAAATGCGAGTGACAAGGCTGCGCGAACTGTGCAACGACAAGGAAGCTTGCACGAGAACTAAAAAGGACCGAGGGAAAGCGCCGACGGCGACATAGACCCGCAGAGGACACTTTCCACGAGGACAGACGCTTTGCGCGTGGCCGAATAAAAGAATCGTGGATACACGGCCAGCCATCAAAGAAATACGTCCCGAACTACAGGATGTCATCGTTAATTCATTAAAGACAACTGCACAGAAAACAAGACTATAAAGATGTAAAATTAGCGTATGCATGCAATGCCTCTTCTTCGACGTGTTTCCATAGCGTATTTCAACAAATTTGAGCAGTATATGGTGGGGCACGCTGAAAAGACCTCCACTTAACCACACTCCACCTTGATGTTAAACCACCATAATAAGGAGTAGTAATTCGGGGCATTTCGACTCGCAGCATAAAATCAGCATAAACTGTAATAATAAACGATGACTTCCTGGAAAGAGATAATGCCGGTTTATTCGGCTTAAGATTATTTTAGGTGAGCTCATTTTTTAAAGTGTGGATCATCTCTTAGTCGCACGATGTCGTGCGTCGGTGGCGGCATTTTTTCGTGTATGTCGTGCGGCGGAATTTTTTCGTGTATTATGTTTCGCATCTGATAGAAAATAAGAATCACCAAAACTACTTAAAAAAAGAACACAAGCCAAGCCTGCACGGAAAGCATAGCACATGTGAAAGCGAAAGCTCGGAAGAACACCATTCCCAAAACCCGTTGCAAATACTTTTGAGGCCACAATAGGTGTACGCTTGCAAGGTACCCACTACTTCAGTGATTGATTCGGTGACTGATGAAGATGAAGAATTATGGCTGAGCCATTTGTACACTGGGTTGGAAGCATTCTAAGACCGCTACTCGTAAAACAATTCATAAGCGTGGCGCCTGGTTACACATTTCACATTATGCGACGCCAGACTGTCATTTTACTCTGCTACCATGTTATATTGCGTATGTCAACGCGGTTCCTTCCCGACATATCGCTTGTATAGAGTTTGGTGCGCTGGAGTTTCGAGAACCGGCGTGGCTCACTAGTAGACTATACTGGGTTGGTATGAAAAGGACCCGCAGGTTCAATTGCTGTTCTATCCTGAATATTATTATTTCCTTTTTTTTTTGTTCTTGTTTCGAGCGATATCGATTACAGACACCTGCGGTCGCGACGGGCAACTAAGGTACCCTTGTTGAGATTTCATAAGAGCTCTCGCTGTAAAGACGTCCACTTAACCGCACGCCCCTTGATGTTACACCGTTCAGAAATTCGGAATATGTCATTAAACAAATTAAAAGCTATGTGACGAACACATTAATCCGCAGCACACCTCGCAACCTCGGTACACGCAGCCAGAGCGTGGATACATTAGTCACTTTCAATTAAAAAAAGAAGAAACCACCGGCTTCATCTGTAAGTACAACTAGCAAGGAAGCGGCGACATACAAAGATATCGTGCACACTGCGAAAGAACGTATATTGAGCTCCGACCTACGGCGCGAACACTCGTTTCGGGCTGGAATGCCGCGAGCCAGAAACGGAGTTTCTCAGTGAAGCTCGGCCCTGACGCTATACACTATACAGATAGACTGCTCCAAACCACAAGCTGTGCCGCAAGAGCGAGGAGGAGGAGAAACTCATGCGGGCAATGCAAGCTTACAGCGCCTGTCATTCCATGCACGCGAGCAGCGTGAATGAGACGAGCAACGGACAGGCGAGGCTAACAGGTTTGGTCCCTCCATTCCGGCCGCCTTGCAGCGGATGGAAGCGGCATCTCGGCGCAATCGTCTGACCGGCCCGACCCCGAGTAGCCAGCAGTCCTGGCTGCCGCCCTGTCACCGACACACTGTGCCCCGCCGTATACGCGAGTTGTGTCAGGCAGGCACTTCGCAGCTGGGTCACACTTGTGGCTGCTGACGCGTGTCCAGAATGTGAGCGGCGATCGGCGCTTCAGCGCATACTTCTCATCTTGTCGCACGCTGACACCACCTTACAGGGAGGTGTCGACGGAAATGAGCGATACACGCTTTGCAAGCATGCAACTGCGTGAACCGTCCACAGTATAGCATGCCAGAGAACGACTCATTTAACATAGGCACACCCGCCTGCAATAATAATAATAATAATAATAATAATAATAATAATAATAATAATAATAATAATAATAATAATAATATGTTGGGTTTAACATCCTGAAACCACGATACAATTTTGAGAGACGCCGTGGTGAAAGGCTCTGAAAATTTCGATTGGCCGCGGTTCTTTAACGTGCACCTACATCTGTGCACCTAAATTTAAGCACACGGGCCTACAACACTTTCGCCTCCATCAAAAATACAGCCGCCGCAGCCGGGATTCGATCTCCCGCGACCTTCGGGTGAGCAGCCGAGTGTCACAACCCGCACTAGACCACAGAGGCAGGGCACCCCCATTTCAAGTCAACGAGATAACTGTAGAGCGAAAAACTTCGAGCGAGATGAGCACCTTGACGAAACTTCGGTTCTATTTAAAAGAAAGACAGAAAGAAAAAGAAAAAAAAGAAAGAAAGGAGTGTGCGACCTTAAAGAATCTGAAGTCACAAAGACTAACTATAAAAATCGGACACGTCCACCGATGCTCATTTGTATACGCCTTGATTCGACGTCATTTGGCAGAAAGCCAAATTTACTGGTGCATAACTTCCAAATTCTTCGGTAATATAAGAACATGGCTAATGGGTCCACCTTAATTGTGGACGGGCAACGCAACTAAACACATTTTGAACCATTTGAAGATAAAGAGAACGCGAAAAGCCACTGCTCCGCAAGACTTTCGATTTGGGCTGGTATTTGCCATTCGCAAGCGCAACTTGGGTCAAGCTGCACGTTTCAGTTCGAACGTTTCGTAATGCCTTCCACAACGCTGTTGTGAAAGACAAGCAGAACAGGGCGCTGCAGCAGGGGTACAGGAGGGGCTCGATCGGTCCGAAAGCAAACGAAGCGGAGCGCACTTCGCCGTTCCGCCTGTGTGGTGATCGTTTTCTGACGTCGGGGTACACATACCACCGTCAAAGACGTAGCGGCGGAGCAGGTGCGCCCGCAACTACGAGGGAGTGTGCGGGGGGCGCCTCAACGCAAGAGCTGCGGAACTGTACCGGCTGCACCCACGGCCCTCGTCGCACAAACCGGGCACCGCCAGATGCGCTTTTCCCCGAGGCGCCGTCCAAGGGCGCGACCGACACGAACGAACAAGGCTGGCTTCGCCAGGTCATCCCTGCGTGACGCGCCAGTCTGCGAAATTTTAAAGACGGAAGACGCACGACCCGGGACGCCCAAACACGTCCCCGCTGATTCATTCAAGCCCGGCGGAAATGTCTTGAGCAGTTGTCAGGACGCAGCTGGAGCATCAGAACCCAACTAACACAGAGCTCCGTATCATTACGGGTCGCGAGCCCGACGCAATAGAGTGCCTATACGCGCACTCTCATACGACAGACAGGCACGCCTGATATTATAGGCGTCTTTACCTTTCTAATTCTGGAGATGTGTGGCATTGAACCGAGAAGAATGGGCGCACGTAAGCTCTTCACAATAACGTGTATGTGCTACTTACTAAGCACGAAGCCTATAATTGAGCGGGTGGCCATGATGCGAAAGGGGCGGACGAAGACAGCAAGAAGGAGAAAGCATTAAGCCCACAGGACAAATATGCGTTCTTCCCGATTACGCTAGTAACCAAAGCGGGGGAAAATATTGCAAATGACGCACGGACGGGCGACACTGTTTGCTAACAAGGAAAAAGAGCTGATATATCAGTATTTATGCTTGTATATACAGTTGGCCAGCTGATTAGCTGGAGTGATTGGTCATCGACTGGTTGCAATGAACGGGACACTATACGTTCACTTTACTAATGTGCCGCGTCGACTTCAGCCGTACATATACATCACATGTCTCTGCGCGATGATGTTGCGAGCGCCAGGACAGGAGTGTGGCAGCTTGGGCTAGTTGGTATGACAAGACGATAGTTATAGCGCGAAAACAGAACGACGACAAAGAGACAAGAAGGACACGAGCGCTACGAAGGACACAAGAGCACGAGCGCTCGTGTCCTTCTTGTATTTTGTCGCCGTTCTGTTCTCGCGCTATAACCATCGCCAGGACAGGGCCCAGCTCCGTGTGCACCAAATCGGTTCAGTTAATAGAGAACATGGACGCGCTTGCAATCCCGTGTATTTGTCGGCACTTAAGGCAGGCACTAGAATTTTTCAAATATGATGGAACAATTTGTGCGTTATCATTAGGTTTACATGAACGGTAACGAAGAGCACTTGTGTTTCATCATTTAAGAACACTTTCCAATCTAAATTCATTTTAATATGCACAGCATCGGCCATTACTAAAACAAACACGTCGACGCTATTTCGACGGCGTGGCCAGCCCACCCCTATTTCGACGGGTCCCGACCAAAAATCGCTCCTGCCGCTGCGATCAGAACGAAAATTTCCAACATGGAAGCTCACCGCGGACCGCTGCGACGGGAGCGAACTGGCATTTTTTTTTATTTTTTCCCTGCAAGCGAATTCGCGGACTAAAATCGCACCTTTTCATGTCATTCGAAACGGCCTTTACCAGGAATACTGCACGGCGCCGTAGAACTGTGACCGATATTACGAGCAGTGCACAATATACAGCGCCCTGCACAGGAAAGTAAACGTCCATCTGCCACAAGTGCTCTTCGGTACATTCAGACGAAGGCACGCACGGCTGCACTTATCGCGACGAGTCTCTTTCCAACAATCGACAGCTACTCTGCTCCCGATGAGCATTCACCGATTCCTGCGTGAAATCTCTCACGTTCAAAGAGCGCCGTTTTGCTCGAGCAGATATTGTCGTTTTCCGCCTCAGATAATCTGCATACAACGTGGCCCTCGCGTGCACCGACTAAAGCGAGCAAGGCGCGCCGTTTCTGTATTCCGTTCGGGCGACTGTCGCAGCGGCGGATTAAAAATGCGGCGCGACAGAAGGCGAGCCCCTTCTAGTGGAGATAGTGGCGTCGAGTGCGGCGTCCCACGCCCAGCACGTACGGCCTTCGCGGCGGGCAGTCCTTGGCGAGTGCCGTCCAGGCTTCCTTCTCCTGGGAGCTGATGTTCGCCGATAACCAGCTTACACAGCGCCAAACCGTTTAACAGCAGCACGCAAGGTAGTGCAGAGTGAGACTGCATGTTTCGCGCCGAGTGGCTACCACACGAAAAGCAAGACGCCGGGTCCCACGATGAGATGACTTTCGCCTCCCACAAGGCGAGAGAGTGACGACCACCGCGGTGCATTACGACGGAAGCATATGTGCCGCTGCATGTGCACGGAACTTGCCCTCGCTGGCGGCGCGGGCCGTGCCTGGGGCGACGAGCCGAATCCCATTGATCGTTCGACGATGAGATCCGGCAGCGTTTGCTACGGCGCCACGGAGCCGGCCAAGTGGCCGATCAAGTGTGCTACGCAATCGAACGCACGCTCCGAGGGAAAGTCCGGGCAACAAAGCCGATTTGAGTCACGCGCACTCTGGCACGCCGAGCGGTCGAGACCGGCTGGCTTCGTCGTGACTGAGGAGGGCGAGCGTATACCAGGCTCAACAAGGTGCGCCGCGTACAAACACTGCCTCCCCAGCAGGAGAACGTTCGTTACCTGCGGCGCCCACCCCCGCATGGAATGCGCCGGAACGGGGTCTTTCGGGCCGCGCCCGAGATGGGCGCGCTTCCGCGGTGCAAGGCACTTTTTGTCTTCGTTAGGGCGTTGCAAAGTATTTCTTCCTTGACAGCGCCTTTCCTTTATGCCGCGCGCAAATGCTGCTGCTCCATTTCCAAATCCGGTGCTGCCAGGCTGGTGTGCGCACTATGGAAAGATAGTCAGGATTTGATAACACGCGAGCGAAATGCCGATTAACATGAATACAGTACCGGCCCTAAAGCAGCGGTCATTAAACAAGGCTCCCGCAGACACAGATATCAGCTATATATCTCAACGCAAGTGAACCATACACGTTAATCCATGAGCTAACAATCTACAGTCGGCCGACATCACTCTGATGCGCTAAAATGTATGGACTTTGTTAAATGTACTTGTTCAAGCGAAACAACGCTTATAGTGATATACTATAACGGTTGTTCAAAGTTAAGCTTTCTGATTTTTTTTTAACTAGGCACTCGGAGGCACGTAAAAACTACTTGTGTTAAGCGGCCAGGAGGACAAAAAGTTGGATGATAATTTTCGCTGTCAGCAGGCCAATTAACTAAAATTTAATAATGAACATTTCACTGGCAGCGGTAAGTTGGCATGTTTATATTGAAAAAAATATAGGCAATGGTGTTTGTACACAGTTTCAGTTGGAAGATTGTTTTCTAGCACGCCTGCACTTTGAGATATCCAGCTCCAAAGTTTCTTTTTCGCATGATTACGCATGCAAGAGGGTGAAGGTCAGCGAAAAGCTCCTTCATAGAGTGACGCATCTGTTGTGGGCGCTCTTTAGTGTGTGAAGAGGGTGGAAGCGAATAAGCATAGGTGAGATAACAGTAAGCCTTGCCCTCTCGGCCGTCGAAACAAAAAATCGAAGAACCCAACCCGGTGTCGTAACACGCAACTGCAGAGCCTCTAAAGATAGTGGCAGATACCATGTCGAGATAATGGTGCGAGCGGAGAATCTGGATGCCAGTGCACGTGCGTAATAATGACTAAAGAAGCGTGCGTGGTCGTTGCCTGGGCTACGCGAATCGCGTGACTGCTGATGTCCGAATACTGTAACTTTTATTGAAATCAACAGCACCAACTCCACCAAAAATAACTGAAACAGTTTTATCTCTCCTAACGTATATTTCCTGCTGCTACTGTTAGGTTTGGCCTGGGGATTCATCTCTCAATCCCTTCGGCGCCCAGTCTTACCGACGCTGTCAAGTATTTGAGTGATTGTCACGACCAGGCGGCGGGCAGAGGCGAGTCCCGTCCTTCAAGTGCGGACCCTTTGGTCGTCCCTTCGAGCAGAAGCGGTGACTAATGGACTCGGCGACTCATCGGGCGACTGCAAAGCTGGCGTGGCCGGCGCCGGAGCTGACAGAGGAGCGGTGCTCCCTTTTGATCCCCAATCACCAAGCCGACCGGCCGACTGCCTTTTCTCGTCAGGCATTGTACGTGCTAGCCGGAGGACCAAGACGTCGTGTCGCCAAGACGTCGTTAGCCGTTCGAGAGAGGCCAACTGAGACAGCCCCTTCCTGGAGGAGACCAACGGCCACCGCAAATTACCCCGCTAATTGAGCGAACAAAATCGGCGGACCCTTTGAAGTATGCTGCCAGGATTGTGGAAACTCTCAAGTGGCGGCACACACACGACTCGGAAGAGCACTGCTGGCGCCACCACCGTGCAGTGTTCACGTGGACCTTGCATGCTCGCCCCCCCTCACCTGTGTGTGCGTGATTGGTGTTCGACTCGGAGAGGAGGAGCCCGACAGGGCATAAAACGAAGCAGCAGAGTGCTGGACGGAGCTCTCTGAACCTGGCTCTGAACTATGTAGTGTTCAACCACCACGCTCGTGGTTTGTGAAACCACTATCCCTTGCTTTCCTGTAAATAAGTGTAAATAATGTCATAAACCCCTGTTATGTTTTCCCGTATCCTCCTGCGTTCCTCCTTTCGGCCTGAACAACTGATGGCAGCGGCGGGTTGCCATCACCTGCAACTTCCTCCTTCGACGCCAACTCTAACAACTGGTTGGCAGCGGTGAGATGGACTTCGCGACATGGTGCTGTGCTGTGGTGAGTGCTTGGTCCTTGCTTTACTTTCCAGGCTTCATTTTGTGAGTGTGCGTTGATTAGAAGCTGGATTGTGTGTGAGTTAGGGAGATCACCTAGTTGTGAGTTTTGAGTTGTAGGGATCCCCTAATTATGTGTGAGATGCAGGACCAAAGTACAACGGCAATCATGTCGTGGAAGGCAATGCTAAAAGATGAACTATTGTGTGTGAGTAAGCATCTAGGCATTGAAATAGAGGAAAGAATGAGTAGGACAGCGATTTGGATGCTGATCGCGCAAAAAGCCAGTGAGGACGAGATTCAAAACGCAGTAGAAATTTTTGAAAAACAGGAAAAGGAGAAACGGGAGCGAGAGGAACGCGAACGAGAGGAACGGAAACGAAAGGAACAGGAAAGAAAAGAAAAGGAAAACAGGGATAGAAAAGAAAGAGAAGAAAAAGAAAGATTGGAACGACAGAAAGAGAGAGAGCAGTGGGAAAAAAGCCTGAAATTAAAACAGGAAGAGAGAAAAAGATCAATACAGTACCTTAGATGGGCTCAAGTAAATTCGAGGATCCATGCATTCGAAGAGGGGGAGGATTTAGAGAGTTATCTAACCTCTTACGAGAAAGTTTGCAGAGAACTAGAGCTCGACGAGGAATATTGGTCCTTAGCCTTATCGAGTGTCCTTCCGTGCAAATTGATGGGTAGGTTACTATACCTTTCCGAGGAACAGTTCAATAGGTACGAGGTAGCTAAGGCAGCTTTACTCCGGTGCTTCGGCATCAGAGTTGACAGAAAGCGAATAGAGTCCAAGCTCACGAACGCTCCCGTGAAGAACGCGCGACGTTGTGCTGGTAGTAAAACCAAGCCTGAGAGAGGTCCGCGTGTCTCTTATAGCACCCAGGTGGATAGTGAGCGAATAAGGGAGATAGAAAAACGGGAGCGAGGTGACGAGCGTGAGCGAGCACTCGGCCTAGTGGTTGAACTGTCGGAAGAAAAAGTCGAGGGAAGGAGACTGAAGATTCAGCCATTCGAAACTGTAGCGCACGGGAAGTGCGATAATCAAATGAGTGAGGTGCAGTTTAGAGCCAAAGAGAAGGCTAGCACGTGTGAAAATAGCAGCAGTTTCAAAGCCGAATCGAGTTTGAGTGCTGCTAAGGATGCTGCGCTGCGTAGAGAGGCCGACGAAGGCCAGAGCGAGTGCGACGAGGTGCTGTGCCAGTTAACTGTTAGCGAAACAGCTAGGATAGCTGTAGAAAAGCTGGTACAGACCTCAACTGTGTTTGTCGCGACGGTGAATCTTGCAAATGTGGAAGTAATCAAGAACACCGGAGAAAGCTCAGAAGCAGCGAAGGTAGAGAGTGACGGTAACAGTGCAGTTGGCGATAGCTCCCAGGAGTGCGAGCGAGATGGTTCAGAGGGAAACAGCTGCATTGTTACGAAGTGTGTTAACCTGTCCGCCAGTGCAGTGTGTGAACATAAATATGATTCGGTCGAAAATCATTTAGACTGCGTGGATGAGACAGCAGACAGGAGCAGTGAGAGTGTTAACGAGCTGGAGATGCAATCGGGAGGCTCGGAAAAGAGACGCAAAAAGCGGCGCAGACGCAAGAGACGTCAAAGAGCCGCGAGCGCGAAAAAAGGCACTACGCGTGTTGAAGAAAGCTCGCAAAATTTGAGCGTAGCAGGCAAAATTAGGCGTTTCGCATCGGCGTCAAAGTTGCCCTGCATGAGTCCGAGCCACCGGACAACAAGTAAAAGAACAGCGGGTTCTTTACAAATGCAATCAAGTGAAAGGCGCCAGTTTCGTGGGGTGCGTGAGCACAGGGTTAGCGCAAGTCAACCGGCCCGACAAGGCAACACAGCCGAGAAATCAAAGTGCCGAAACACTGTGACAGGTGGTGCAGAAGCACCCTTGAGTTGTAAAACTACCGATGACGCAACCCGAGGACAATTTCCTAACGGTGCAGGAAAAGTTGGTCGCAGACGTCGCCGTAGACAAGTGAAGGGTACGCGCGCGACAAAGCGAAGGCACAAAGGAGGAAGCAAGCATCGGGGAAAAAGGAAAGAGGGTGGCTCATCGGCCAGTTCAGCGAAGAGGCCTTGGTGGCGGGAAGTAAGGCGCCAGCGGCGAAAGGGTAGACCACAGCGCGCATTCGCGAGACGGTATGCGCGGTGGAGATTTAGAGCTTTTCATGGAAAAGAGTGTCGACGAGGTCCTAGAAGAAAGACCACAATAGCTAAACACCGCTCGGCTAGACCAAATAGGACCCCGTCGCTCTTTCCCTTGCATTGCTCGGGTTCCCTCCGCCGGATTGACAGAGGACGGCCGAAATCGCAAATGAGGCGTAGCGCTGCCGTTCAGCTTGTGGCACTTACGCGACGTTGCCTCGGGCGCCCTCGAACTCCGCCAAGTCCTCGACCGCCACGAGTGCGATTGAAGGGAGGGACAACTGTAAGCTGGTGAGTGAACGGGGGAGTGTTCTTAGTAGCATGCTTTTTGATTATTTTTGGTTTTGAAGTAATACTCCTTTGTCCTCTCCCAGACTAGTTTGTTTGGATACAGTTTTCCCTTCTAGATTTTCTAAAGGGCATTTTAAGTGTTTTTAGTTCAGTTAGAGGGAAATGGCCTACGGTTAGGTGTGCGATTGGTGTACTAACGCTCTTTGGATGAGAGTATGATGTCGTGCTAGGGCGCACAGCAATGTGCGTTCTTTAAAAACATGGGCTGACATGAAACTACATCCAACAAATGAGCGTGTTGGTACACGAGTTGCATTTCCCTTGGTGATTTTAGTATGTACACCAGGTTTACTTTATTTTGTTGTTTTAGTGATTGCTTATAAGGATTATATGATCACTTGAGCTGAGAGCATGGCGTTAACCAAATTTTGAGGCTAGACATACAGTTCTAGGATTTATAGGACGCAGTTGATCGGCTGCGAGTAAGTTTTCGTTGGCGTCTGGGTGTCATAAAAGTAGGTACTCTCGACCACGCCTTGCAAGTATGTATTGAGAGAATGAAGAAAGCGCCCAGATAACTTGTGTATAGGGTATGGCAGCATTGGTGTGAAACCTTTGTATTTGGTTGTGTTTCATGAAATTAGTCATGAAATTAAATGTCAGTTACAACTTAGTAGTGCGGGTGGTAGGAGAAAGCTAGTTTTGTAAAATTGGAATTACGGTTTTATGGGGCCAAATTGTGTTTGCCTTTGTGTGCTTTTCTCACACGGCAATTTGTTCCATCTTTAGTAAGCATCTCCACATCCATGATTGTTGTAACTTTGGCGGCACGAAATTCTGTCTCAAAATTTTAGCGTACAGGTTTCTCGTTTGTTTGTGTTTCTTGAGAAGCCTGGAGGGTTTTAAGCGGGTCCAATGTGCTTGACTTCAGCATGGTATTGTGTTGTGTGGTTCACCTTGCTGTTGTCGGTCATTGTGGGCTGGATTGGGAGTTGGTTTCGAGTACGCAGCTGGAGAGAAAAGCCAGGCCATCGTCCTCGTCACCACCCATTCTCTTCGTGCCCAGCGGTTGGGAGCGCTGGCCAGCCGAGATTTTCCGGGCGGCGGAGGAGCTGTTAGGTTTGGCCTGGGGATTCATCTCTCAATCCCTTCGGCGCCCAGTCTTACCGACGCTGTCAAGTATTTGAGTGATTGTCACGACCAGGCGGCGGGCAGAGGCGAGTCCCGTCCTTCAAGTGCAGGACCCTTTGGTCGTCCCTTCGAGCAGAAGCGGTGACTAATGGACTCGGCGACTCATCGGGCGACTGCAAAGCTGGCGTGGCCGGCGCCCGAGCTGACAGAGGAGCGGTGCTCCCTTTTGATCCCCAATCACCAAGCCGACCGGCCGACTGCCTTTTCTCGTCAGGCATTGTACGTGCTAGCCGGAGGACCAAGACGTCGTGTCGCCAAGACGTCGTTAGCCGTTCGAGAGAGGCCAACTGAGACAGCCCCTTCCTGGAGGAGACCAACGGCCACCGCAAATTACCCCGCTAATTGAGCGAACAAAATCGGCGGACCCTTTGAAGTATGCTGCCAGGATTGTGGAAACTCTCAAGTGGCGGCACACACACGACTCGGAAGAGCACTGCTGGCGCCCCCACCGTGCAGTGTTCACGTGGACCTTGCATGCTCGCCCCCCCTCACCTGTGTGTGCGTGATTGGTGTTCGACTCGGAGAGGAGGAGCCCGACAGGGCATAAAACGAAGCAGCAGAGTGCTGGACGGAGCTCTCTGAACCTGGCTCTGAACTATGTAGTGTTCAACCACCACGCTCGTGGTTTGTGAAACCACTATCCCTTGCTTTCCTGTAAATAAGTGTAAATAATGTCATAAACCCCTGTTATGTTTTCCCGTATCCTCCTGCGTTCCTCCTTTCGGCCTGAACAACTGATGGCAGCGGCGGGTTGCCATCACCTGCAACTTCCTCCTTCGACGCCAACTCTAACACTACATAAGCTTACTTCGGTCATGCACAAATCTCATCGAAACTCTTCACCTCTCAAGACGTCGTTGCCACAAAAAATGTTTTAAATACCTGCCTTTGGCAGCAACGCAAAGCATGAACCACGCCCCGCCGCGGTGGTCTAGTGGCTAAGGTACTCGACTGCTGACCCGCAGGGCGCGGGTTCGAATCCCGGTTGCGGCGACTGCATTTCCGATGGAGGCGGAAATGTCGTAGGCCCGTGTGGTCAGATTCGGGTGCACGTTAAAGAACCCCAGGTGGTCGAAATTTCTGGAGCGCTTCACTACGGCGTCCCTCATAATCATATGGTGGTTTTGGGACGTTAAACCCCACATATCAATCAAAGCCTGAACCACTCTCGCGTCGACTCGATGACTCGGCGCCCTACTTCTGCAGGAATACTCGCGCAGGCAGATGTTATTCTGTCCTTCATGTCATTAACATCGCTGAGCCCTGTTACGTAAACTCAATCTTTAACGTGGCCCCAAAGCAAAAAGTCGAGCGGAGAAAGGTCAGGAGATCTTGGTGGCCAAAACACGGCTCTTGCGCGCCCAATCAACTGTGGTGGAAAACGTCTTTCCAACCAGTTCTTCGCTCTGGTAGAAAAATGTGGTGGCACTCCATCGTGCTGAAACCATACTCGGCGCGGGTCATTAAGGAAAAGACTGCAGACAAGGCCATCAATCACAACACCTAATATTTCTTCTGTGTACATCTTTCCGTTCAAGTTGTCCTCAAAAAAAAAAAAAACTGAGGTCCGATGATCATGTCCTCGAATATGCCGCACCACACATTCACATTTCAGCGAACTTGATGATTGTGATGCCTCAGCCAGAATGGTTTTTTTTTTTATGCCAAATAATGGGCGTTGTAAAAATTAACACTTCCGTTTCGGCAAAACCAAGCTTCATCATTTCAAATTATTCTGCGCGAAAAATCATTTTCTTGAACAGTTTTGATGAGGCCCCGATCGCAGAAGTCAACTAGCCTTTCAAAGACCCCCTCATTTAGGTCCTCGTGAAGGCAAACGTAATATAGATAGGACTTGTGGTTTCCTGTAACATTCGTGACTGTTCCGACGTTGCGACCACATCGATCGGCAATCTGTCGGATGCTGAGCTCTGGCATCGAGGTTACGCACGCGACAACGTCGATTTCAAAGTCTTCATCGACAACTGTCTTCGTAGTTCGTCTTGGAAAGTGGACAGAGGCTGTTGCGCAAAAGTGTAGAAATAGGTTAATGAAAGTGGGCCTTGTTTGAAGGGGACGGTGTGGGTGGTGAGACGAAAGCTCCATTGCTAACGAAGCCGCAAGTTGCCATTGATATCAGCCATTGCGAGCACCACGTCTACTTTTTCTTTGGTAGAATACCTCGCGCCAGAAGCAGCCACTTAGCTCGAAAGGACTCCACATAGATTTCCTTAGTAGACCTTCAATGCAGAGATGCTACCGGAGGAACCCTACTGCAAGACGGTCAAGCTAACGCGTTCACAAGAATATGTCTCCGTGTGAAAGTCACGAAAAAACGCCGCGAAAATGGTCTACTGTTATCGCGTTCATCAGGAACATGCGTAAGGCTCATATGGCACACCACGCTGTCACATTTTGATTTCTCCGGCCTAGAGAGAAAGGGTAATTGTTACCATGCATGCCTACGCTTCCACCCTCTTCACGCACTAAACACCATACACACGACAGATTCGTCACTTTAGGGGGGAGCTTTGCGCTGATGCTCATTCTATTGCATGCGAAATCACGCGAAAAAACTTTGGAGCCGGATATCTCGGAGCACAGGCGTGCTAGCGAGAATCTTCCAACTGAAACTGTGTACAAACACCATTGTCTACATTTTATTTTTCAATATAAACATGCCAACTGGCCGCGGCCAGTAAAAAGTTAATCATTAAATTTTAGTTAGTTGGACTACTGACAGCGATAATTATCCTCTAACTTTCCGTCCCCCTGGCCGATTAGCTTACTTGCACACGTGGTGCTCACGTGCCTTCAAGCGCCTAATTAAAAAGAAAAACATCGTAAACCTTAAGTTTGAACGCCCAGTATATCTTTGCATAACGCACAAATTCTATAACGTGAAGTTGTAGATTCTTCAGCAGATAAGCAGTTATACAGACCAGTCGCAATTACAAATAATAACACCTGACAACTAAAGCTGAATGAATAAATTTTGGTGCGCGAATCTCACGTGTCACGCTCAAGAACAGGCAAGACCCGCTATAGTGACATCGACTCGAACTGCTATATGCAACGTCGCCACGCAGATCCGCTACCGGTGTCACTACAGCCAATCGAGGAACTTAGCGGCAGTCGTGTGCCAGAAGCCACAATTTCCTCGTATGAGAAATCGCAGCAAGCAAGCGCGCATCGCCGGCGATTGTCGAGGCTAAAAAACGCGGCAGCTCTGGACTGCCACTGTGTACGAGGCGTCATCATAGGAGAGTCGACGCCGCCGACAATGGGATTGAGAAAGCGCGCCAGGTCACAAAGAGGGTCACAGCGAAAGGCCACACGCCGACCAGCGGTGCCTAAAAATAAGGCGGCATAAGGGGGGACCCGCGCAAAAGGCAAGACGCTGTGCAGCTTCTCTCTGGGGCGCATGATCATTCAGATCGCCGGCTTGCACCAGGAAGCAGGCCGCAGAGGAGCGTTCCAAGCAGTAGGCGGCGGAAGCGGAACGCCGCAGACGCCGGGATGACGCCTTCCGAATGCCGATCGGCACGCGCTTCTCAACGCACGACGGCGACCTTTTGAGCGGCTTGACCACGTGAGAGCGTGCACCATGAGAAAGTCGGAGGAGGAGGCGCTACGCGTGGTGCGCGAGTAAATATAGGGTGCCCTAACCGCACTGCGCCGTGCTCCCGACCGGGTTGCAGAAATTAGGTGCCTTTTCTCATCTTCTAACCACTACCACCACCACGTTAGCCAAGGCATAGCACCTTTAATTTTAGTCAGCCAAATGCACATTAGCTGCCTTTTTGGCGCAAAATAGGACAGATGACCAAGCACCGCACACGACTCATAGCACACCAACTTCGTTTGTTTTATTAATACATATATCTATAAGGTTAACTTGGACACACCTCATAAAGCACTTCGTCGATTAACTGAGCTGTATTTTTGGGACGTAAAACCACAACGATTATCGTTATTCATAAGTTGAGATAGGAGCACTGCGCATGTTTGAGCAACCGTTACACAAACAGGAGTAAAAAAAAAACAAAAAGGCCAAATACAGCGGCGACGGCCTCCAAGAAAGCCTACCTGATGGTCCCTATAGAATGTGATAATGGATATTAGACATAAAGCTTTGTTATTCAAGAAAGCCTACTTGTTGGTCCCTAGAATCTGATAATTGATATTAGACATAAAGATTTGTTATCTTAGCGCGACACCTAACCGCGCGTTCAGCTCTCTGCATGATTAAGGACAGCAACCAAATTCTGCACTGACGCTATACATTAAAAAAATTCAAGCTTGCGTTATCACCACTATTGTTTTCAACACACAAATAGAAAGAAGGAAAGCGAGAAGGTATACGTAAAGACGGCCTCGTTCCACACGGTGGCGGCTAAAGATAGCGTGAACGCCGAGAAAACTGTAGAACCCACGAGATGGACCTCTGCAAAATCTTTGTGTCAATGGTTAACTATCCACACCGGTAGTGTGCGTGCGTGCTGCGCAGCCAGAACGTATAAAGGCCTTAATGTCTTTCACAGCGGATATTTGCATACAGCCGACTCGGTAAACGGCCATGGAGTAGGGGCACGATTCTGTATATTTGCAAGATACGCGCCGAATCGGGACCAGCTGCTGCAACGCTCAACACATCGCAAAAATGCGCGTGCGAATCACTCGGCAGCCATTAGAAGTCACGTGTTCTATATATACCCGTGGACACGCCGCATGAAAGCAAAAACAGACCACTCGTTTCTGTAAATTACACAGCAGAGTGCTCGTGCTTGGCGAGGAGGAGGATACAATTTTATTAAAAGAGATTTCATGGGTTTCGAGGTGGCCGCTTGTCTGCGGTGACCTCTTGTGCCCATGCAATGACTGATTTCTGCAGTTTTTCGTCGGGGGACCGTATTAAGGTCTCCCATGTCGTTTCGGAGGGAACTGGCAGAAGCTCTCTAGGTGGGGGAAAGCCCTGGCATTCCCAGAGGATGTGACTTGGGATGCTATGGCATTTTTGTCGCAATTTGTGCATGCTTAATCAAGCTCTCCACCTGTGAATATCGCTAAGCGGTGAAGAGTGGTTAGGCTGTTCGTTTGAATTGGGCGGGGGATAGTGGCCTGCGCTCTCGTGAGGTTGCTGTGCGGTATGGGATATAATCTCCTGTCACCTTCATATCGTGCTTCGCGAAGCACCGACAGCCACGCGCGCCACCTGTTATCCGCGTCTGCTGCTGGTTGTCGTGCGCCGTATACAGTGCTCACGGTATTGCAACTCGATTATTGTTAAGATAAGTTCGTTCAGAAATGGCGGTCTGGTCACATTGTGCTCTTCCGGCTTCTTTTCTTTATCAAGTAAATGCCATTCGCAGGATCGATAGTTGCGGCAAAAGGTCGAGCCAAACTTGATAAATTGCATACAATTCTACTTGAAGGCTCGAATTTGTGTAATCACAACTGCTGAAATTCGAGGCTGACACGGTTATATTGCAAATTCAGCCATCAATAGGGGTGTTTTTCCTTGAAAAAAAAAAAGACCACCAATTTCAACAATCCACATCGAGAGGTGCGAGCTATATATAACATAAGCAACGAATCACACCGAATGTTTGTCTTCAACGCTGTATTTATACAAACCTACCCATATAGGTGAACGTTTTTTCCCGTCCTTAATAATGGAGCGTAACGCCAATATCGCTGTCGTTTCACAAAGAAATAACTTTGAGTAACAGGTTTCTGAGAAAGTGCGAAAATAAAAGTAAAGAGTACGATAACTTATTTCTGCGTGACGGAACAAAAGGAAAATGAAGCGGTTATAAGTGCATGCAGGATCAGTTTATTCACTATTTAAGGCACAGCATCGACACCAGGTGTCTGGATTAAAGTTTCAGGGCAATCAAAGCGCGAACGCAGAATAATATCTTTCGATCACACGAGGTTCTACTGGGAGACATTATGCGCCGTGCCTCTGCTTCTCGAAAATCGTGGCTCGATTCGGAGAAAGTATGCGGACACACGGCACGCTGCGGCACCCGGCCACGAGCAAATATTCTGACCGCGTTCGGCGGAACTCACCGCCGCAGCAAGCAAGTTCGCCCGAAAACGAATCCCCCCAGCGTATACTACACAAGCAGCAACGGCTTCCTATAGCGTTCCGAATTCAACGGACAGTGAACGCACGCATAGCTTTCGCTGGCACGATTTTCCTTCTCCCTTCCTTTCGAGCCTCTAAGTAGTTCGCCGTTGAACTGTATGCATTCACCGTGGCCCGTGGCAGACACGGTTTCAACCTGTTTTTCTCTTATAGACTGAGCTACATTCTTTTTTTTTCTACACGCACACCCCAACTATATGGACGACAATAGCACGGTGATCCATTTCGAGGCCTCAAAAAAAAAAAGGGGGGGGGGGGAAGCGTCTGTCTGCAGGGTCAGAGGTCACCGGTCGACGGCGTCCAAGGCGGCTGACCACGTAGCGGGTTGTTCCTTTGTGCCAGCGGAGAAGTGGCCACTGATACACTTTGGGTGAACGCGAGGCAGTCGAGCAAGAGATGCGGCTCCACACGACGAAGCACAAACCTGCGGCTCGCTATACAAGACGCCAGATAGGAGCACGCGCGCTGCAGAAAGCTTGAAGTTGCGACGGTATAGCCCAGCAAAGAAAAACGTAATTTCACTAAATCATCCGTGTACAGTATTGGGCGTTAAATGCTGCAGCGTCGGTCGAGAGGCGGCGCTACAAGGCAACCGACCGTACTCGAGAAACAACAGAGAAACATAGAGGAGCCCGCTGACCGCGTTGTCTTGTGGCGGTGTCATCCCAATTATTGCGCATTTAGCCGACCAAATTTCGGCGACCCAAAACAAAAGCGCTGTCCACAGCATCACGTGTGCCGCAGTGCTATAGTGTCGAGGTTGCTGCGAAATTACATAGCATGCGCTCTTCTTTTACGCGCCCTCTGCTCTTCGCTCCAAATCGCTAGTTTGCTCCATCAGTGATTAGTGTGACCGAATGGCGTGCTTATGCGTTTGTGTTTACCCTCAGGGTACACTGACGTGCAAATAACATATGGGAGAATGTTTATCTAGACAACTGCGAGGGGGGAAAAACGGAAAATACGACTTAAATTATAAATGTACAGCGATGAGTGATATGTAGGGTTTAAGGTCCCAAAAGCACCATATGATTATGAGAGACGCCGTCAACCAGCTGGGGTTCTTTAACGTGCACCCAAATCTGAGTACACGGGCCTACAACATTTCCGCCTCCATCAAAAATGCAGCCGCCGCAGCCGGGATTCCATCCCGCGACCTGCGGGTCAGCAGCCGAGTATATACCTTAGCCACATTAACCACCACGACAGAACTGTAAGTGAACAGCTAACATGCTGATATGAATGCCGGCAGTAACAATAAATAAATAAATAAATAAATAAATAAATAAATAAATAAATAAATAAATAAATAAACAGGAAGAACCTGTGCATACGGGCTTCAAGTGCAAATAAATCGAAGTGACAGAAACACCACAGTAAAGCACTTAAACTATGCATAAGAAAACTTCCAATGTATTACGATTACGAGCACCGTTAAGGCGTAGAATAGGTACATTTGCACTATCTGATGACCAAATTACCGGCAAGCACTCTTGACTCGTCGCATGATGCATAACTACGCCGCACCATTAAGGGAGAGTGAGGAGAACAGCACGTCACACCGCAACTTCCAATTGTCACACAGACCCAATAAGCAGCAGACGTATAAGATCGCGTTCGAAGGAAAGTCATGAAATGGCCGCGCTAATCACTTGCGTACAGCGTCTCATTACCTTAATATAATTACGCTGGTATCCACAAGTTTTGTTCATGAAATAGTTAAAATGAACAAAAAGAAATGTATTCAGGCAATTTTAGCTATTTGAAATTCGGCCCTTAATTAGGTAAAGAAAGAGATGGCCTCCATGACACACGGTCGAAAAAGCGTCCACACGTTTCCGCCAATGCGCATTCATAGGGAAGTGAGAACGCATGTGCGAAAATGTATCAGAATATGACTCTTTTTTGCGCGTGAATATTCAACGCATAGTTTTAAATTTACAAATCCCGTTCATCAGAACGAAGCGAACCACCTGCTATACATAACAATGCACCGAGTGTTACCTAGACTTGTGTTATGTTGTAAATGCGTTCAGAAAGCCCAAGTGTGCACGTGGGGCAAGGCTATCTATAGAAAGCGTGAAGGTGGTTATATGCAAACCGTCAAGCGGTCCGAAGAGGTCGCAACGCCCTCCGGTCGCTCCCATTGTGTGCAGACGCCGACGAGTAGCGCTCACTTTCAGCCGACCATTCGTTCAAAGGATGCCTGGCCGCATAGTGGACATCGCGTATGCTGCTCCACGTGTGGGTCGAGATGCACGCGGGGCGCCGAGTGAACGGCACGGCGCTACAGGAAGCACCCACTCGAAGCTATTCTGGTCAAATGCGGCACCAGGTATTCTCGCGCTGTGGGAATGTGCTGCGCATAATAGAGAGTTTTAGTACTGCGTACGTGGCGGCGTTGCGTACGTAAGGACGCCACGTTCTGCGTAGTGCGCATGCGCAGACCGCAATGCGCACGTATCGCGTTACGTACGCAGCCGCTACGTACGCACGCATGAGATACGTGCGTGCGTACGTATGAGGTGATCGCGCCGCTCTCGAACAAGTTCGCGACAGCGCGAGACTTCGTTTTGCAAAATGGCGGCATCGAAGGCACGCACCGACCGGCTCTGTGGCTTAAAATATGGCATAATCTGGCTATGACACTTGGATTGGCTCACATTGGCTGTCAGCAACACGTGCATCTATTTTGATCTACCAGATGGCGCAACACGCTTCACGCTCGTTACGTGCGCGGGTACTACGGCGTACTAAAAGCCGATTAGTGGCAAACGACGCCACGTAACGCAAGGCGCTTGCGTGATGCGTACGTAGCACCATTCCGCAGTACTAAAACTCTCTAATGAGTCAGGCAGGTATAGCGATACGCGAACCGCGCGAATACGGCAGCGTGATCGCGGATGTAGAATATTTTTGGGGGAAAATATGCTAGTGTAGCTTTTTTACGTAAAAAAGTAAAAAAAAAACGTGACCCGAAGCGACCAAGCAAACGCACTTGTATTCACCAGCAGTGTCTTGTGATCACGCCTTCTGATTGCAGTTATAGAGACGGTACATGCAGGCACGAGCGTCCATAACATAAAGAAAATGTTGCTAGTTCAATCCTATAATCCCTACCGCCACCAAGTAAGCATCTTTCCTTGTTTCTTTCTTTATTGTTAATGCGCCGTGACGGCTTAGCAGCTATACGGGGTCACGCTATAAGCACAAGGGCGCGCGTTATAAGCACAAGGGCGCGGGTTTTGATGGAGGCGAATCGCAAGAATATCCACGCATTTAGAGAAACCAAGGTGATACGGTGAACACTGATACATACGATCTGGAGCCCAGCACTACAGCGCGTCTCACAGTCGTATCGTAGTTTCATCCTGCAGCTCCCGAATTCGCTAGTTAAGCAACGTTAGATAGCACCACCAATCGGCAAGTGTGGCTAATGATCGTGCCTTTTTTTCTTTTATGTGCGCAGAATCGGCTAAAATGGTGGCCTTGAGGCGGGCCGAGGAGAGCCGTGATTCCGGCGGCAGCGGGCTGAAGTCAGCATGGAGACTCGGCGGCGGCGCGGCACCACTTTCGTCCACTCGCTGCTACTACTGCTGGCGGTGGCTACGCCCAGCGGCCGGACGCAACTGGCAGAGCTGCCGGCGCTCGGCTGCAGCTACGACCACGGCCAGCAGGCGCTGCTGTGCTCGAACACCACGCTGGACAAGGTGCTCACGTCGCTGCGAATCTTCGGCACTTTCCTGAACCAGACGCTGCAGCCGCGCAGCCTGGCCATCCGGGACAGCCAGCTGCCGCAGCTGCCCTTCTTCCTGGGACAGTTCAACCGCTCGCTGCACACGCTGCGCCTGGTGCGATGCCACACGCAGCACATCTTCCCGGACGCGTTCGCCGGCCTCGAGCAGCGGCTCACGACGCTCGACCTGTCCGAGAACTCGCTCTACTCGGTGCCGTACGCGCTCGGCACGCTGCGCAGTCTCGAAGTGCTCAACCTGTCCCGGAACTCGATCGCGGTGCTTCGGCCGGGACCCGTGTTCTCGCGCATGCGGGCGCTTCGCGTACTCGACCTCTCGGCGAACCTGCTCGGCGTGGACCCGCAGTTCGTGACGGGAGCCAAAGCGGCCGAGGGAGACCACGCCGAGCTGTCCATGAAGCTGGCCGAAAACCTGACGGCGCAGGACTTCGACGTGGCGCCGCTGGCCGGCAGCCTGGAGCGGCTGCTGCTCGGCGCAAACCGGCTGGCCACAGTGCCCGAGCAGCTGCACCGTCAGCTGTTCGCTCGCCTCCGGGAGCTCGACTTGAGCGACAACGCGCTCACCACGCTGCCAAACTTCGGCGCCTCGCTTACGCCAAACCTGGCCGACTTCAGCGCGCGAAACAACCAGCTCGAAACGGTGCCTTTTTACAGCATCCCGCCGGCAGAAACCAACGTGGACTTGACAGGTACGAGATCACCCGAATTTTCCCGATTTGTTGCAGGTCACTGCACGTTTGAAAGTTTCGATATTCCTTTCAATATCGCACTGTTTAAACGAGATGCTTATACCTTTAGTTAGCAGTGCATAATATACGCATAACGTGAGGCGTCGACAATATACTATATAATGCACGCGCAGCGAAGTGCGGCTTTCGAATCATTCCGTAGTTCACGCACTTCGAGGACTGTATAGTGCGACGCTGCCCATTGCTTTCTTTAACCCAGCTCACATGCTCAATTTTTTTCCACTTGCACACTTGCACTCGATCACTCGCACGTTCGTTGCCCCCCCCCCCCCCTTTTTTTTTTCGGCGTATGATCCGAACCAAAAAAAAGCAATTGTATAGCAGAGAGCTAATACGAACTATAGGGCATTAAGCTGTAATGCGATGATACGCTATAAGATGAACTCGACAGATGAACTCGTAAGATGAACTCGACAAATATACTTGGGGACCGCCAAATGTAAACGTGCAACACCCAGCTCCGCTGCGGTGGTCTAGTGGCTAAGGTACTCGGCTGCTGATCCGTAGGTCGTGGGATCAAATCCCGGCTGCAGCGGCTGCATGTCCGATGTAGGCGGAAATGCTGTAGGCCCGTGTGCTCAAATTTGGTCGCACGTTAAAGAACCCTAGGTGGTCGAAATTTCCGGAGCCCTTCTCTACGGCGTCTCTCATAATCATATGTTAGTTTTGAGACGTTCAACCCCGCATATTAATCATTAAGTGCAACACCCAATCTGCACAAAGAGTAACACAAAGTCCGAAAAGCAGGCCTTTAAAGGGTCATTTTAAAATGCTATGCTGCTGTGCCGATCACAGGCGCACGTAGGCAAAAATGACTTATACATACTGAAGCGAACACTGCGTGCTCTTAATTATCATATGGTGTATAAAATAACGACTATTTTGTGAGCTTGAAGAATGAGCAAAAAAGTATATATAAAAGCATACATAATTAAGGCTTTCAGAAAAATGAACAGTCTTAAGTTTCACTTTGTCCATAGAATTCTACGCACTAAGATTGATATGTGGGGTGTAACGTCTACGCACTAAGGGCGATACTTTGCTCAGTCTGGATATGGTATGAATAACTTTATTCTGGTCCGGAGGATCAGTTTAAAACTATACACAAAATCAATTCTGCGGGCCTTCCCACAAGCCCTGCGCTTCAACTCACCACATTAAATGCACATAGCGATAGGTACACTGAGTCTGCGCCGTCTCGTCAGTGACCTGCGCACAGCAGCCACACAAGTCATCTGCCTCGTTTGCGTCTTTCGATATATTCTACATAGCCTTCAACTCACTGAAATCAGATGCACGAGGACACACCATGACAGAGCCTATAGAAATCGATATATCTCATGCTAGACGTGTTATGCTAAGTGATGCTGTTGTGCCATCTCTTTCTATACGCCTCCCATGAATACCTGTACATGCAACATTGTCAGTAAACAATTTAATGTCCCTTTTCGATCCAGTACACTCTATTACGTAAGGACAGTCAACGGAATAGAGGCAGAGAATTCAAGGAAGGCAAAGGAACACACGTAGCAGCAGCGCAAAACAGCAGAAGATATAGCTGGATGATGTCTAACAAACTGCTGTCATCACCCGTAAATGAGGCACGCAATACGGAGAGTCTGCTGAACGACACTTGGCACACAGGGTTTTTATCCGAACCACGGAAGCTAAAAGAAAAAAGGTATAGGACAGGTGCTTGCATGAGCGCTATTTATTGAGAACCTTGGCATCGTTGCGATTCTCCTGTAAGACTCTAGACACGCGTGCGGGAAGCCCATTAAGGCTGCGCGAAGTGGGCTCGCCGGGCTTCCCATCAGTGCTGGCGAAGACAGCGGAGGAGGTGGGCCGAGAGGAAGACGCCCTGCAGGAAAGCCCTCTCCGACGGGAAGCGAGTCGGCGGTTGCGCACAAAGCGCGCGGTTAGCCGTACGGGAGGGCGCAGCCTTCACCCGAAAGCGAGCTGCCTTTGTATCGCCGAGGGCTCGGAAAGCTTGACAGAGAGCAAAGAGCCTGCGTGATGAGACGCGCGGCTTCGTAGACAGGCGGGCATCAAATGCAATTGCCACGCAGCATATCTGCATGCGCTAACGAATTGCGCGCGCATCAAAGGGCCGGCCGAACGTGGTGGAGGCGCTTCGCGGAGGAGGAGACCGCTCCTCAGGGCGAGCGCGCATCCTGCCAGGCGCCGTGCAGCGCTTCCAGAATCGACGCGACAAAAGTGATGGACGCCTGAGACTCTACTCTTTTGCAGCTTGTCTGCGCTCCGGTTCCCAGACACGACCGCTCGATTCTCACCAAAGGGGCAGATCGAGCGGCCGCGCCAGAGACATCTGTAGCGGCAGGCCACAACAGCCAGCGAAGCTGCACTCGAAAACTTTTTCGCAGGTTCAGTATATCAATACCACGTGAGATATGACCTTGGATGTTAACGCATCACGACTTCGTGGAGATCATTCAGCCTGACACACTGCGTTTTTCACTTATCGGTTTTTAATTATATGCATCCTATCACCGCGGGGCACGATTCAACTACAGGATTCATCAAAGCCACTGGCCTGGTGGAAAAAAAAAGAGCGTAGACGATACATCGCGGCAAAATTACAATCCGCGTACCAGTTACGCAACAGCGCCCGCTGTGGTGCGCGGCAGGAGAGAGCGAAACTAGGCGGCGCTCACAGCAGCGGCGGGTCGCCGTGCTCAAAGGACGCATCCCCGCGCTTTGTTCGCTTCGCCGCGAGACGCAAAGAGCAAGAGTGACCCGCTTCGGTCTGGCCGACTCGATGAACATCCAGTCGCATCAACGGCGGTCGCTGTGCTCCAACGGCCGCCGCCCAATGGTGGCCACGACGACGTGCCACTGCCGGCCGAGGGCCGAGCGAGATCCAACGAAAATTGCCAGCACCCGCACGGAGTGCCCGATCTGCCGATTTTCTCGACGACGCCGGAGGAACGAACGAAAGTGTACGTAGAGTGCAAAGGCCCCTAACAACCGCGTCTGCAATTGCTGCACGCAACAGCGCTAGCCGCAGTCTACCAGTCCTGTCCAGGAGGCGCCGGCGAGAAGCAGGCCAGGGGCATCGCTGACGCTTCGTACAGGCGAGAGACCGCCGCCAAAAACGACAGCCTCCTTCAGGCAAAACGTGTCACGAACACAAAGAACGCGACGGTGGCAGCACTACGCGAGTGAGTGCCATTACGTCGGCACACAGCCTAGCAGCTGAATGTGGCTCGACCTCCTCAGCCATCTTCAGGGAGCCAAAAAGCCACTGGGAATGGGAAAGCCTTCCCCTACTACACACAGTGCTTTTATTATTTTTTTGGTTTGTATCCTTTTCGTTCACCCAGGCAACGAGCTAGCGGCACTGCTGGGAGCAGAAATTTGAAATAGCCCCGCCGACAGTGCGACCAAAGTCATCAACCACTGGGTTATTGGAAAAGCCGGTGAATGTCTGGAAGAGACAAGTGCAGCTGCAAAGAGAAAGAAGAATACAACATGCGAAGAAAGTTTGATGGTTGTAGTAAGAAATATATAAAGAAAAAAATAGACTAGTAGTCCGCGACGCAGCTCTCCTGAACGAACATGTACAAAGATGTCAATAGAAGGGGGGGGGGGAGAAATAAATGTGTTCTAGCTCAATACAAGGACAGTATAAAAGCAAAATCACTTTTGTAGTTAGGTTTTTTTTAAGTAGCGTAGATGCCGGCTCTTAGTGGTTTAGACCAGTAAATGACAATGATAAAAAAACAATGTCTTCATGAACACAATCCTCCTATACCTATTTATTAGCCGCATGCACTTTATTACGGAACTATCATATCAAGTAAACAACAAAAAGGGGGGGAAGCGGAGTCCAAAAATAAAGCGTCACAATCATGGAATGTGGAACAGGGTGTAAATATAGAGGAGGCTTCAAATGGCATACATGCATTTACCCATATCAATTTTTGATTTATCGGGCTTTACGCGTTGAAATCACGATATTGTTATGAGGCAAGCCATGTTGTGGAAGTCCGGCTTAATTCTGACCACCTTGAGTACTTTGCAGTGCACCTATACTTAGATTACAAGGGTGTTCTTGCCATTGACCCCTATCGAAACACGGCTCCCATAACCGGCAATCGAACCAGCGCCCTCGAGCTCAGCAGTGCGACACCTACCTGCTAAGCTACCACAGCGGGTCTACGTATCAAGAAAGACACTTCAAGGCCTATCGCTCAATTAAACACCAACGCCTGGTCACTCTAGCACACGCGCACTCACCTTGAAGGAGCCTTTCCCGCCGCTTTGCAAAGCTCTGATAAGAAGTTACTTATTTACAGTCGTAAAAATGTATTCGCTCTCGATTGTTGAGATACGTAATTCACACGAACATACAATAATTGCACGCCCTTGTGAATGTACAGAACTGGTCTAAAGTTCCCAGGCCACTGTCCCATGTATTCCCATGGCAGCGTGGCCTGTGAACGTTTGACTGCACCTCTACCATAGAATACAAATATGCAATACTTTTATATTTTCGCACAGGACGACCAACGTAACGCCGACTCAACGTTCACACGCCGGACACGTTTGGTTGCATGAAGTGCCCTTCCAACAAGATGTTTCGAGCGAACGCGTCATCGGTGCTCAATGTTGTCATTATCATGATGGTTATTAGCAGCCGAGGCTTTTTTACAGCGAACCTTCTAGCTAACCGCGCGATTCCAGGAAAATCGCACAATTTGGATTTTCCATAATGATACCATTGGTTGAAGAAACGTCACCGTACATAGGCGAACGGGCACGGGTATAGGAGCAGTCGGCGGTTTGCATACAGACCGTGTCCGATCTAGCCGCACGAAGAGCCGGCATCTTCCCGTTTGTGTAGTATACGGTGCCAATTTGTCTTCGGAAGCCTGTCACGGAAGACGTGGCTTTTTTCGAAACCCTACATCGTAAGGAAGACGGGGAAACAAGAGCCGTCCCCGAGGACGCACGCTTATGTCCGACAGCGCAGGCTGCAGCATTGCGCAACTACTTTAACCTGCTTTTCTTCACCGAGCAGCGCTGCGGCCACAGCAGCAGGCGGGCCCTTGTTTTTTTTTTCTTTTTGGCTTCACAACCGGTTTGCGCGACAAACTACACGCTACATTACAAAGGACCGGGTGCGTGCTTTCTGAATGCGCCCACTGCGAGAGAGCCGCGGCAAACAACAGTTTTTCTTTGCATCCCTTTCCTCCTTGGAATCATTCTGTACTTATCTCTATCTTGCTTAAGCTCTGGACTGCGCCACCACCCGCAAGGCCCGATCTATGGTTTTATAACGTTTAAAAGCAGCCTAAATAATGTCCAGTACATATGTCCATTGTCCTATAGCTATGCAGTAAGGTCCGGTTGACGTGTCTGTACCAGAATAAGTTTAATTGAAAAAAATACAGCAGTATTACCGTTCTTGAACTTCCTTATTATACGGAATGCGGAAAAACACCGCATCAAATCTGGGCGACAGTTACGCGAAGCGTTCCGGTGTTTTTCCATTTACGATATACTGCCTATTCGCCAACTACTAAGTGTACCTTTGGGCGAATGGGGGCTACGATTCTGAAGCAACCCCCGAACGTAGTGTGAGCATGAGCGGAAAGAAAGACATGCACACAAACAAACATAAAGGGTGGGCTTGCAGTCAGCTCCAACGGCTATGTGCTGTCGTTGAAGACAACGACTAACAAATGTAAACACATGGCTTCGCACTGCCGCACTTTCAGGGAGCCGCGCGTGTTGCATATGTGTGTTGTGGAAAAGTGTACACATAGTGCTCTCGTTCGGCCTTCTATCGCGGTTACTGAGAGGTGACTCGTTGTGCATTCCTTTCACCGTTTTCAAGAGCAAGTCTTGACCTCATTTTATGACCAACAGCGCTCTGTTCACTTTCCACGTAACCACATTTCATTTCCTCAAACGATTAGAAACCTAAATATGCGTTCACAGCCAAGCTTCCGCTTTAGACACGAGTAACGGATATGCGAACATCTTCGTCAATACTCACGGAATCATCCCTGTCACTCGGTTACGGAACAAATATGAATTCGTTCGGCATAAAAATAAAAAAAAATGCAACGATCAACATATATGTTATTCATGACTGCACGTGTTCCTTTTGGCACCAGTGTTGTGAGGGAAAATGTGCTCGCACTGCAGGCAACCCGTTGCGGTGCGACTGCGGGGCGCTGTGGCTGCGGGAGCTGCAGTCTGAGCCGGCGCCTCGCGTGCGGCTGCCGCCGTGCGCCAGTCCTGAAGGATACCGGGGCCGCTCCCTGAGCTCCATCACGCCCGAGGCGCTCTGCCCGCACGGAAACCTGACGCGCCTGTACGGGTACCGCCTGCGGGGATTCAGCGAGCACTCGCTGCTCGCGCTCACCGGCCTAGAGACCAGCCTCACCGTCACCTGGAGCGTCGCCAACAAAGGTACGTGCGGCTGCAGAACATCAAGATTCGCCACGAGATCCGCTCCAGCACAGCTTGCGAGAGTTCGAAGTCACACGTGTGCGACGTCTATACCTAACAGGCATTGGGAACAATTGAGGTACACACAGTAACCGACGATTCTGCAGGAGAGCCATTACCCCCCCCCCCCTTTGTTTTTTCGAAAACCATAGCTATTCATGGACTCATGATAATAAGGGTTGCAGCGCGAGCACGAATGTGCTGGAAGAAACAGACGAAAGTCGAGGTACGGAAGGCAAAGAGGACAACACGAGCCGAAGACAACCGAGTCGTGTTGTCCTCTTTGCCTTCCGTACCTCGACTTTCGTCTGTTTCTTCCAGCACATTCGTGCTCGCGCTGCAACCCTTATTATCATGAATTCAAACCAACTAGCCCAAATCGCCATTCTTCTATTCATGGACGTTGAAACCACTTACAGAATATCCATACAATGATGATGAAAAAAAAATGACATCCGGCGTGGCGGTCGGAAACGAGAAATCGACGTGTCGCATGCTACATGTCGGTGACGACAAAATCGAGCAGCATTTTTAACGCTCCCGGTCGAGCACTTTAACCAAGCTTTGTTCAATTACGATGCGCAGAGACGAGTTCCGACCAACCTGGCGTGGTCTTTCAGGCTTATATTCCTCGTTATTATTTTTTTTTCGTACATATAAGAAATGGCGAGTCAGACGTGGTGTCTTTTTCTGCTCTTGTTTCATGCAGTTTTCGCGCAAATTTTTTTATAAACCAATCTAGAAACACCTCAAGGCGCTTCTATAGTTTGTTTATTACGGGGGTGTTGTCAGCTTGAGAAGGTTCAATGCTGGTTTCCATCGACATTAGGATTATATATAGACGGGTGACATCGCAGCAAACTTGTCTAGGATTCCAGCTCGGCACAGTAATCAAGCAGGTAATGGCAGTCAGTACCCGTGAGGTCGCAAACGCTCATGTTCTGGTTTTAATTTCGCCAAGATGATCCAACGCTTTCATGACACGACACGTCACTTCGGAGAGTGAACTTCATTACGCAAGCTGTCCAGTACACTTCGTCTACCGCTGAAGTGCCTCGCTCGTCGCCTCAGCGTCGACGCACACGTACACCGATGCCTTCCTTGAGATGCGGCAAAGCAACGGCACCAACCACGTGACCTTGAAAGCAGACTTTGCGGACGACACCCCCCCTCTCTCTCTCTCTCCCTGTGTGTGTGTGTGTGTGTGCGTGTGTGTGTGTGCGTGCGTGCGTGCGCGTGTGTGTGTGCGTGTGTGTGTGTGTGCGCGTGCGTGTGTGCGTGCGTGCGTGCGTGCGTGCGTGTGCGTGCGTGCGTGTGCGTGGTGTGCGTGTGTGCGTGTGTGTGTGTGTTTCCTAAAATGCCCGTCGCGCGCGCCACGGAGCTCACCAATTCCGGAGCGTGGAAAGCGGTTCGGCTCATTGCAGTGCAGGCGCTACGCCGTGCTTCCAACCAGGCTGCAGAAATTAGGCGCCTTCTTCTAACCACTACCCACCATTGCAGTGCCTTTCACCTTCTGTAAGGCGCGAGCTGCCAGGCCAGGAGCCTCGCCGAAGAACGCAAGAGCCGTCGAGCAAATGCGCCGTGACTTCGTTTCTTTCTCTCCCCGTCATTCTAACGCTGTAGTGAGGTCAATGATTTGCCTTCACGCTTCGCGTCGTACATTGGGCACTGACGAAAAACGGAAACGTTCGGTTTCCGCAATGCTGGACTGAAAGTATATGGCAAGCGTACACCTCAGGTAAGCTTGGGCGTGAAATGAATTATAAGGCACTTGCACTTTAGCATTTTTCTGTCTCGATAAACACATTACGTTCGTAGCCCGTCTTTTACACTTCGCTAAAATGATCGATTTCTGGAACGCTTCCACACGCAAACGTGCGCATAAAATTTAAGAGAACACAGTTCTTAGTCATGCAAGTTACTAACAGGGAAAGTCACGACAGGTGGAACCAAGGGTGTAGACTATAGGGCGGGAAAGCAGCAAACGTTCAAAGGTGATTCAACCTCCGTGTACAGCGGTGACCAGAAGGTCTCGATGGGAGGCCAGCAGGGACGGCCAGGATGCGGCGTCACGGAACGTATATACCGAGAGGGCAGTTTGTATACGATTCTGCGCGCATTATCAGCGACGGCAGCTCTCGCCTTCACGCAGCTTGCAGGCGGTGCCAAGAGGAGCCGTGGCAATTACGCGCCGCCGGCCTAGGGCCTCTATAGCAGTCGCCAGCATGCTAAGTGGGCCAAGACAATGCAGAGCGCTCCCCACCCCTGGGCCAAGGGCGCGCCGGCGCTCTCATTAGAGGGCGGGCGGATTCGAGGACAGCGCGCCTGCGCGGTTTTGTCATCCTCGCAGCAGGAAAAAAAAAAACTCTCCATGCGCGCATCCCTTACGTGAACGCCTAGAGGCCTTGCCGATCAATCAAGTGCACCGCGGAGGCACGACCAGTCGATTACTAAAGGCCTGCACAATGTGCAGAATCTGCCTCAGGCAAAGGTAAAAAACCTGACTTCTGACCCCAGAGCCTTGAAAACACTTTGTGCTTCTCGCACTAACGCGATCAGCCTGCAGGTGGAGCGTGCCAGAGAAATGTCTGTAGTCACGAAGCTCAGTTATGCGAGACTACAGGAATTCTGAGCATCTACAAAGGGTAGCAACGCTGTGTCAGCAATGTAACAACTTCACTCCTCTCGATTTCGAAGCACATATAAACTTAAGAAGCATGTGAACTTGACCTTGTTGGTACACATTCATATACGAAAAGAAATAGCGCGGTATGGCGAAATACGTAAAAACACGGGACTAGCGCGCCAATAGCGCTAGTACTGTGTCATCTGCCATGTCCTCCTTGTTTTTGCCCCCTTTTTTTACTATGAATGTAAACACACATCAACACCATCTATACAACGCATATACAATGGGAACGAAATCAATAACCTGAGCCTGCATAGGTACACTTTCTCTCTCCTCCTTGGTCTGGCACATCGCAAGCGTAACAGAGTCATACGGCGAGGCCCTCAATAGTGCCTGACGTAAGATTTTTTTTTCTTACGAAGCGAAATAGCAGTCGGCTACTGTATTTTACAGCGGCAAAACGGCGCTTCGATCAGGTATAGTTATTACACGCCCAAAAGGAACAACCACTTCCGTCGAGCACGAAGTTGAACGCGGAACAATGGCTCACGTCACTCCTGAGCGAACGCAAGAGCGGCGATCAATCACTGCCTCTAAAGGGATCCGTATATACTGCAAATAGTGATCACGCAATCTTTTCAAAGGTCAACCGCGTGCAGAGGCAATCGGCCCCATTGAAAGCTCTGTGTAACGGGCAGGCTGTTTTCTCCAGGAAGTGCCCAGCTTCTAAACGGAACTTCTACTGTTATGGTGCGAGTGACAAAAAAAAAAAGACGAGAGAATCTATAGAATTCACGTTGTTTGGTGTTTAGTCGCTTGCGTAATAGTGCGCGTACAAACTAAAAATAAACAAACCATGCAGCCAAAGATGCTGACACCTTACTGCCGAAAAAGCTCACGCCATGCTGCCAACAGTGACGAGACTCGATTTAAAAATGCACAAGACCAAAGCGTCCCATATTACTAAAACGAACAGACGATAAAACCAAGGAGAGTATAAAGGATGCTATTTGTATAGTAACTATGATGCAAATGTGATGAAAGTAAAGAGGACGAAAAAAAAAAAGATAACTGACCGCTGGCAGGGAGCGCACTTGCGACCTTCAAATATATATTATATGTACCCCATAAAGTGGACGGGGTTTGACCACCGCTGGGTAGAGCACCGGATGGGCACTTGAAGGTCGCAGAGTAAATACGCGATCCCATTAGGTAGCAGAGTTGCGCCACTGCTTTCAGGGCGCCGCTCGCTCCACCAGCAGGAGTTCCGCGCCCATTAGAGGTAGTGTATATGCTACATTTAGGTATAGCATATATGCTTTCGTAGGGAGCATATACAGTAACTGTAGCACCCATATTCACCGGGCGACATCACGTGGTCATACGTGGTTAATTTACAGTGCGGAGAAGCCAACACTACACAGGCGACGATGATGCGTCACAGATTCCGGGCAGATCAAGCGCGGTTGACATCGGCTGTTCTTGTTATTCTCGCCACGCTCCTCCGGTACTGTCGCCATGTTGCCTGTTGGTCACGAGAAATGTGGTGCCAAGTGCATGTTGCGTTGAATTGTACTACGTACAGCCCATTGTGATTAGACGTGGGTGCAGCGGGCGTTGCTACAGAAAGATTAGTGTTCAGTGAGGAATGAATAAACGCTTGGCTTCTTTTTATATACCCACAACACAGCAAAACTTGCTTTATTTGTATAACCCACAGATGCAGTGACCCACAGATGCAGATGCGCTCGTGCTGTGTGCCTCCCCTTTGCTTTGTGTCTGTGTTTACCCCCGCACTCCCAGTTCGCTGAACCATCATGAATTACCAACTAGGCCACCTTTCCATCCTATTGCAGTGAATACGTTATACGTGCAGAGTTGGTCAGCGTGTGTCGGCTGCATACGTGCAAATCGGTCTGATATAGTGAAGCGATATTCGAATCGGCAAGGTGTTGCAGCTAGCGTGTGAATTTAATTGCAGCTTTCAAACCTTAAGCGACAGGCATGTTGGACGCGACAGGGCCGAACAACGACTAACATGAGCAGTCGTGAGCTGAGATTGTAATGCGAGTGTAATACGAGAACAGCGCGTAACATGAGCGTCGCACGGCCGCTCTCGATCGCCATCCAGCTCGATTCAGGTGAAGAATATAAAACTATAGCTAACTTCGTCACACAGTTAACGAATGAACCCAACGCAACGAAAAAAAAATCATCCTTAACTGGCTCGATCGCGATCAAAAGTGCGAAAACAATTTCATATCTGTAAATACGAAAAACTGCAAAATGATGGTGATATGTGAGGTTTGGTTAACGTCCCAAAACCACCGCATGATTATGCGAGACGCCGTAGTGGAGGGCTCCGGGAATTCTGACCATGTGTACCTGGGGTTCTTTAATGTGCACTCAAATCTAAGCACACGTGCTTACAGCACTTTCGCCACCATCGAAAATGCAGCCGCAGCAAGCGGGATTCGATACCGCGACCTGCGGGTCAGCAGCCCGGTACCTTAGCAACTAGACCACCACGTCGGGGCCTAAAAGGTGTTGTGCCTAGCCAACGAAAACGGTCCCTTACATTCCCCTTTCGTTTAAATATGCATTTGTCAGACAATGATCGCAAAAGACGAACGCACCGTTCACTAAAAATATACGATACTTTTTTTCTCTCAAGACTTCCGGACTGAGTTATTAATTTAAAAACAGCAAATGAAATATACGCAAAATACTGCTACAATCTGTTATCATCATCCCACGTTAGCAGCTTTATGACCATTCTGTCATTTCGGCTCGGTCAGTGTTCAATCTGTGACTCTGTTGTCTCTCTCGGCGGAAGTGTCTGAAAAGCGTCTTCCTTTGCTGATGCAGGTCTTCGCTGGACGCTGCTGTACCGCAAGGAGAACAGCAGCCCATACATGATGACTATTCATCCTCGTGGCCGGGAAGGCACGCACACGACGGGCGACGAGTCCGTCTTCACGGACATCATCAGCGGCTTACAGCCGGACACGGCGTATGTCGTGTGCGTCGGAATCCAACAGCAGCAGCCGCTGGTGCCGTATCTCATGGACCCCAAGAAATGCCACATCGGTCGCACCAGGCGCCTCGCGCAGCCTGCGACCCAACTCACCACGTCAGTGGTCACTGTCAACCTACAGGTGACGTCACCGCTGCCGCATCACAAGAAAGCGCGTACCGTACTGCTCGCCATGAGATCGTCCATTAGGTCGGTCACTGTGCGCTGGAAGGTGTCCGCCGGGCAAGGGCCTTCAAAGCGCTCCGTGCTCGCCAAGGTGACTGAAGACCAAGTCCTGCCGCGGGAGTGGGTCATCCTAGTCAGGAAGTTCGGAAGCCACAACTTCACAGAAATACAAATATCAGACAGCAACGGCGATGGCAGGTACAACAGCACGTACTCGTACATTGTCGCCGACCTCGATCCCTCCACGGCGTACGAGATATGCCTGATAGCAATGGATTCCGAGCTCGAAGACAACATGGGACAAGTACCCGGCTACACCAAGCCGGTTCCTAGCCACCTATTGTCTACAGCGAAGCAAGACGACGGTCAGCTAACAATGACCTGCAAAGAAACAAAGACGAAGTCCGCCAACGAACCTGTTCCGATAAAAACCATTGCGGTTGTAACCACAGTGTCAACAACGACCACCGCGTTTGTCGTTGCTCTCATCTGCTGCTGCTTTCCGCGAAAGACTTTCGGAAACTGTTTTCGCAAAGTGAAAAACAAGCTGAAGCCAGCAGACTCTGCCAACCGGGGTACTCCAGAAAAGGACAACTCGTACCACAGCAGCGACAATTCCGTAAAGCTGTTAGTACCCGCGCACAACTCGGCTTACGAAGACACGGAGCCCATGGTGGATCCACACCGCCAGACATGCAATAGCACCATCAGGTCAAGGCCCAGGAGTTTGCCAGAAGCGCCACACACACCGCCACCACCACGCTCACCGCCGCCGCCACCCCCTCCTCCACCACCCCCGTCCTCGACACAAAAGTCCACCAATTTGCATTACTCGCCGTGGGAGGATCTCACTATAACACGCAAGCCCCCACGACGCGTTAAATCTGAGCATTTCGCGAATTCCGTTCCCTATCTACAACCAAAAAAGACGGCGACGCCAGAAGCAAACTACATGTCGTTGACCAAGAGCCACTCGACCAACGAAGATGGTGCTTACATGACACCCGCAGCGGCGTTCGCCTTAGGACAGGGCTATCTCAACTCGAATTGCATCCAGTACCTCGATGGAAAAAAAGTGCAGGTGTACTCGTGCGGTTCCAAGACGCTGCCCAAGAGTTGCTTGCGGTCGTCATCGCGCAAGCGACGCGCCAAGGCGAACAACTTCTTCCAGAGCAGATACAGTCCCTCCGTGAAGAAAAAGGAGAGGGAGAAAACACCCCCACCCATCCCAAGGTCGTCGACCACGCCTCGAAGAGACACAATAGGCAGGTCGAGCCAGAGGCTCAGCTTCCGGACGTTCGGCAAGAGCTCCAGAGACGAGGGGGAGACCAAAACGAGCCAGACCCTCCCGCGAACAAAAACCGACTCGTCGACGCTCTTCGGTCCCGCGCCCGGTGCCACCATCAGGTCTTCTAGCAGTCGACCGGGCACTGCCAGTGACTGCGAGGTCTTCATCGAGCACGTCTAGGCCACCTCGTCGAGACGTTTTCTTCAAGACAATGGAACCATTCCAACGTACATGCCGCAAAAGAAACAATGAGCTCGGTGCGAATCACGCAGTCTCGAAGGGCATAAACGAGAGCGGCAGTCAGCCCAGCGTCGGGGCGGATAAGCGGCCGAGTTCAGTGACCCAGTGCGCGTTCGCAAGCACCGGCCACGACGGAGGTCCATGTGGCCACGGCGGCCCGCGGCCCAGCTCCGTTCGCTCGCACATTTGTCCGAGTCCCGACGACGTCGCACGAGCGCACCTGGCAAGTGGACGTCCTGACCTGCGAGTGGAGTTGTTGCAGACCTAGAAGCTAAATACTTTGGACAATGCGGGTCAACGAAGGTGTTCATGTGAGATACTGTATCACGAACCAAATGTCGAGCAATTGTTCTACATTGACCAGTGTATCTTTCATTCCCATGTGACTGACCAGTGCGTACACATGCAGCCGATAGTAATAAAGTATGTGCGTGTTTTTCCTCCCAAAAATAGAGAACCATTCAATAGATTTCGTAGACTTACCCGAACAACACAATACCGCTTAGACAATAAAAGCAATAAAGGCAAGGCCGGTAAGTATCTTGTTCGATATCCCGCTATCAATAACACATGCACAAACCTCACGCGGAGGACCAGACATAATCGAGAGACACAAGTGTGTTTGGCACCAAAAGTGACTAATGCAAAGAGACGCACCGTCACATGCTCTGCTCAGTGCGTACACGGCTGGCAGGAGCATTGTGTATGTACGTACACACATTATCCCTCTCCTGCTGCTGTGCAGGGGTCACACCATAGTGAACGTGAAATTCAATTAAATGTGCCTTTAATTCAGGGCGGAGGAAGCAGAGAAACGATGACCAACGGCGTCTTTGATCCCAACCATTCTGGCACACCACACAGCGTTTCCAGGAGTCTTCAGCGAAACGATAATAAACCTCGTTATCGCTTTCGATATTTCGCCCGTGCGCGAAGCTGAAAACTTTACTCACAAAGCCTCCTTGTGTTCATGAATGCGTAACATGAGGACCGATTAAAATTCACTATTACGAGCAACGTTTATGACTTGCTCTTATGAGCAACTTATGGGCAAAAAAAAGTGGCACTATAGCATTCCCGGCACACAGTATATACCCCATTCAGTGGATGGAGGAATGACCACCGCTTTAGTTCAATTGGTAGAGCATCGGATTGAGCGTCACTCGAAAATCGCAGAGTTCGGCCCCTGCATGCCAGCGGCAAGCCATCTTTTCATCTACTCTTCTGATCTACATCATAATTACCACTAATAACATGCCCTACACCTTCCTTGACCTACTTGTCTGTTAGTTATATTATTCTTGTGTCGTCTAGCAAAGAAAAACTAGCCCTTAACTATCCTCTTTTCATTTTGCGTTTAAGAGACACTTGCGAACACGGGCATCAGGTCCGCACTATGAAATCGCGAGTCCTAGCCGGATGCTCCTGCAGATTAAATTGTCTTGATAACAGACCGATGCCACTACATGAAGACCCGTGCCCAACCTGACGAATGGCTATCATGATTAAAAAGCGCTGCGCTGCGATGTTAACAAAATAGGCGTTTTCAATGGCATAGCGCACAGACAGCTTATGTAATACGCAATTCCCCCTCGGCTGCAGTTACGATGAAAATTCGGACAAACGTATTAAAGCGACAAAAACATCCGATTCCAATAGCGCCGAAAGTGACTGGATAAGTCATATAATATATAATAGCACTTACAGAAGTTATGAACGTGTTAGCACATATTGGGCGCGAGGCTCACCACTGGAGGCGCAATCAATCACACCTCTGTCACTTCGTAGTAAATTGTTGAGTTCTTATCACTATAAATAATTTACCTTTTTCCAGTAATCGATTACATAAAACCAGTTACTTGCCTGATGAGGAGCTGAAAGACGAAAAGGAATTTTAGTAATATCTGGGGTTTTACGTCCCACAACCACGATATGATTAAGACAGATGCCGTATAGTGGAGGGCGCGGGAAATTTTGACCGTCTCGTGTTCTTTAAGGTGCACTGACACGCACAACACACGGGCCTCCACAATTTCGTCTCAATGCGACTGCCGCAGCCGGGCATCGAACCTGCGACTTTCGGGTCAGTAACTGAGTACCTTGACCGCTACGCGACTGCAGCAGTTGAAACTCAGTCTTGAGCCTTTTTTTTATGACAGGAACTACAAAGCGAAACGACCGCGTTCGTGCCACGGGCGTTTTTCACGTTGCGCGTGTTCGTAGGGGCAAACACGGTCACTCGCTATCGTGTCTTTTTTTTAACATTCCATGGTAAGTTGGCAGACTAATTGAACATGTAATCATATATTCTTTTATAACTAACAATGACACCTTGAATGGGCCCTGAAACACTTTTTCAAGCAACATTGAAATGAATTAACTGGAACAGCTTATTGCCTTACGACTTCGACGCTGCAAAAAATTAAAAAAAAACCTGTCCAGTGAGATTTGTCGCATGCTGCAATTGCATTCTCTCTTCTCTCGTCCCGACGAAAGCGCTGGAAGCTAAGCAGGAAGGGATACGTTCCCCGCCTTCGTGACCTTGAGCTCTCCGATCTCTGTAACGACCGAGCGCGCCATGTTCAAATCAGCCAATAACTGATAGATGGGCTTGCTACGTGTGATTTTTCAGCGTCTTCTTTCATTTGTCGAGAAAGGAGAAAGTAATTTTTAGCTGACTTTGTTAATTTATTGTGAATTCCAGGCCACGTGCTGCGCTATAACATTCGGCTCGCGTGTTCTCGGGAACCTCTACTACCGATCGGCAGCGTTTTCTGACAATGCTCAAAAAGTGGTGCAGGTTTAAGGCTGTTTCGATAAGTGCAATCACCTTTTTTTTTTTTAGGGTGGAAGGGCGTTATAGACATGGAAAGACCACCTGGCAAGGGTGTAAACTAGTTTACTGTACTCGCTAATCAATGACGCGATGGCTGCAGCAACAACGAGTTATGTACACACAGCAATTCGGGACATCACTTTTAGTTGACCATTTTTCTCACCACGAGGCGCATAGGCCTAAATGCTGTACATAATAATGTACATCACATCTGCAGGTTTTTGCTGAGGTTTTACCATGATCACCGTCCACTTTCTCCTCGATTTACCGACAGGTGATTCTTTAACCCCTGTAATGCTGCTTTCCTGCACCATCGATTTGGGAAAGCTCTTCGGGAAAAAAAAATCGACTCGGCGTAATCCCACGAAATTGCAAACACAAAGACAGGTTGTCCTACCGTACATGCCACTAGAGCGCAATTAGCGAATAACTAATCATTGCGCTACAATTAGCTTTTCAAAAATCACACCAGACATCTTCAATCGATACACATAAGTGTCCCAGAAAAAATTTGGCGGGTAATTGAAACTAATAGCATTGTAAAGCATAAGGCTGTTGACAGCATTAGGTGCCTGAAGTGCAATTAGCGAAAAATTAGGTATTGCTCAGTAATCATTTTTTGAAGAACAATCCCAATAGCGTTATAGCCAGCGCTTCTCCTTGTGGTCGGCTTTGCCGCACTAGTAGATGTCCCAGATTGCTGGACATGAGCACTACGCTTCACTGAGGGAAGATGCAGGCAGTTGACAGTATACGTATACATGTAACCCTAATCGTGCACGCAACATGGTTAATACATGGCGATGGTGATCACACTGTGTTTTCGAACATCATCATTTTCCTCCAGTGTCCAAAGTGTTGGTGGTGTTTTCACAGAGAAACGAGGCGACATGGCCGACGACAACTTCGAAAAGCTGTTGTTAGCGACGATAAGAAATGTGTGAAAGCCCGCGGACACAGAAGACCTACGGAAGGACCACGTGCAAGAGCCAGGCCAGCTTCTTCTGGTGGGTATGAGTACAATGTTAATAAAAAGTGGGAGTGGGAGGGGGGGGGGGGCTAAAATAAAGATGATCAGTTTCAGTTAATTTACTTTTCTGAAATTTCTACTGCTTTATTGAACCTGTCCTTACTGATTGCAATGAACTACATTTCAAATTATTGAAATTTCGAATGTAATCAATCAGTTACTTTTTTTAGGCAAATTGAACAAGCTTGTTTTTGATAAAGAACGAAAATCGAGGGACTACACGAGCTTAATACTCGCATCGGCAATTGAATTTCGGGGAGCTACAACAGTCCTTCCGAAAAACTGTTTTCAAGGGCCAGGCAGTTTCGTCAAGTATTTAAGTTGAGTTTTTCGCATCCCCTTAGCGTTGCCCTTCCTGGTCTTCTCCGTCGAATTGCTTTTCCCAGGTCGCAGAATATGAATAGAAACTCGACGTTGAAAGGTGCAGGCATGTTACGATGCGCACGGCATTAACCCTCTACCAGCTTCACTAATTTTTTTATAGTCAAACATGCCTACCTAAACTATAGGATTAAGCAGTTAAGGTTTCTGTTCATGTACATTAAACACCCACCAACTGCACAGGAGACCATTTACAGTGAAATTTATTGGCCGGAGAGAGGTACGATGCTGCATGGTACAATGTTCCAATCTAATGAAGAACGAGATGTTGAAAAAATACCACGCCGACAATAAGGTATATTTTGTTGGAATGTCAGCAGCCACACAAAGGCCGGAGCAAAAGCCTAAACTGTTCATGTTTCGGGTTATATGAGCATTAGCAGCGAGAAAGTGAGCATCGACGCCCCCCCCCCCCCCCTTCCCCAAGTGACGATTGCAAATATAGTGGGAAAACCCCACACCGCAAACCGATTACAGCATGCAATACGCAGTTGTACACATAAATAATTGATCCAACCTAAACAAGAGCGTCAGAAACTTCCAAGGTGTAATTTGCCCGTTGAGCTGAAAACTGCTAAAAGGCATAATTACATTGGAGTGAGCATTTTGAAGATTCAACAATCGGAAGTTTATATATTGTGGTTGATAGAGCCATTCCCTCGTGAAGATACGAGCAACGCCAGATTTCGAATGACAGAAGAGCTCACAAGGCTGGGCAATGAATACCTTAAATTAATACGCAGTTAACATACACGTACAGGCATGCGGGTGAAATTTTGACAATCTAGCCTTCTATGCCAGGCACCCAAAATACAAAGTTCTTGTATTCTGCGCTCACTGTAATGCGCCGAAGGGCCCAGTATTCGATTCCGGGACCTGGTCCACGTGATCACAAAATAAGTGCGCATAGGCACGTGGAAAGCCTGGGCAACAAGCGAGCAATTAAATGCAATGTCGTCTGTTTGACTGCAAACTATTTAGAGCCTACTGAGTGCTTTTTTTCGTCAACTTAATTCACAACAGCGTCACTCTCATTCACAACGGTGCCCGCAAAAATTGAATAACTTTCCCTACATCTCGCAGTGTCTCCAGTCATTCAACACCCTTATCAGCGAGAAATAATGACAAGCTTAAAAAAATAATAATATATCCACGAAGTGAATGATGATGAGGGCAAAGCGGACCGACGGACGAACGGATGGACGCTTCGCCCTCGTCATGATCATTCACTGCGTAGATATGCTGTGACACCGTTTTCGTTGACACGCAATGCAACTGGCTACTATGACTACGGCGACACGGGATATGCAACCCACGTCGTAAGGAGCTTCGCCCCATAATAGAAACTTCAACGCGCATATCACTTACCATTTCGCGTTTGTCCGCCAGTTTTACAAGTGGCTGACTGGCTTCACTGCAAGGATTTACTTTTGTGGCCATTTCTAGCAATGTCAAATGACTGTATAACATACGTGCAAACATACGTACAAAACTGCATGAACAAAGATACATGATCATAAAGACTACGACAACCATAAACTGACGCCAGCTATCGCGCAATTTGCCAAATTTCTTTACGAATTGGCGTATTCGTTATGCAATAAAACCACAATATTTGTATGGAGTGCGGTAGCGGCAAACTCAGTTTCGATTTTGACTGCGCATCAGTTCTTCAGTGTTAGCCAAAACCTAGGCACACGAGCGTCTCAGTATCGCGTATACCACTGGGTGTCACCGCGGTGGGGATCGACCGCACGACCTCGAGCTCAACTCTGGTCGATCACCACGGCATGTTTAACATTTGTATACAAAACTTGAGAATCAGCGCATGTATAAACTTTTGATGTTTCAAAGAAGGGCAGCGGGATCACCATTCCTTTGAAGACATACAGGTACGTAAAATATTCATTACGCAAGCAAGAACCGTTAATCTCCGATGTCCTCAGTTCGAAACCACCGTGAATGCTAGTACGTTAGTCAGTATAAATAAGCGCGCATCGCACGGCAAAATTTGAGAACGCAGGCCCGACTACTAATCCGCAAAGTCTACATTTCTCGACGATTTGCGTACCACAGCTGCGCGGACGCAATAGCTGACTCACCCTGTGAGAGGAACTGAAAATTTCTGCGCTACTCATGAAGATCTCCTCCTGGTGCATACCGCGACACGCCAACAAAACCTGCTCAAACAAATTGGTGCCAGCTACTACCACACGTTACATTTTCAACAGCCGCCGCCAGAAAATTCTCCCTTTTATCACCGATTTATCGGCTTCCATATATGGTTTCAAGTAAGAGCTAACAGCATTTCATAAACATGTCACGTTTTTTTTTTCTTTCGTTCTCCCTCTTTTGATTTTCATTCTGTGCAGCTATCAGTACACTCCTACATTAAAGTCTAATTTATTAGACAGCGCACGCCGCTAAGTGACGGGAAAAGGAACTAGTGCCTCCTCGCACACGGCCTCCGAAGTAAGGCAATAACACGACGCACTAACCCTCTCTGAGGCCGCAATCCACAGCAACTACTGTTCCCGCCGTTTGGAGGCGCTACCAACCAGACAGCTTTGTCCATTTCGTTGTCGTGACGTGTAGGCGCGAAAATTGAACCAGGGTTTGGCCGGTAAGTATTGAAGGCGAGGTACTGCGTATACAAGCACTAAAACTTTAAAAAACGACTTGAATAGTGGGTTCTGCGAGAGACTGTTTCAGCCATATTATGCATCTCCAAACGTTAGGGGTATTCCCAACAGCGATACGTTCGAATCATCATGTACTGCCATCGAATACGGCGTCTAACGCCGAATATTTTAAATTTCTAAGCAGAGTAAAATATAAAACGCGTTAAATCCGCTTAGCAACAGACGACTCATGTACGTCTTATCATACATATATATCGCTCTAACAAGTGGATGCCAGGTAAAGTGACGAGGTTGTAAATAAGAGAAGGTGATCGTGCACGATGTACTACGACGACGACAGTGGTAAAACCCACATGGTGCACAAAGTATGGCGCAGTGTTCGTTGAAGATTTAAGAGCAATGGTATACCACTGCGCATATATATAGTTTCAAAGAAATCCGCAGGCACTAAGGTTGACCGAATACGTTATTTAGCGTTAATCGAAGACTACTACTTGTCGGCTGCCAAAGGCGGTTTCATTAATGATTCAAAAATATTGCGCACAATTGATACGGCTCTTGCGTTTTTGAATGAGAGACTCACCTGCGAATCAACAACTACGGTCCTCCCGCAGAAAGCTAATTCGGTTGAGTTTTAACATTCGCGGACCTTTGTCGGTGACTACATCCCAGATAGTGTTCGAGAAACGAATATTTGAATAGTCGATACCTCAAACGACAACGACGACGACACCATCAAACAGTCGGTAACGCGTTACTCTATTCGGTAACTTAGTAACATCCTCATTAGAATTTCGCAAGTGTAACGGCTAACGTACGTACGTTAACATATTTGGGCAACGTTAAGTGTCAAGTTGCTTGTTACTTTTTATACCGATTATCTCGGGAGCCTTGCACAAATAGTCTTCATCTTGTGGGCTAAATATTCCTAGGGCCATCCTTCTGTCGCAGCAGCGGACTGCTATTCGCCTGCCAGGAACTGATCATAAGAGTCTCATCTAATGCGTCTGCCGAACGTCTCGTATTCAACAAAACAAAGAAAAAAAATGAGACAAGCTGCCCAACGACAACTTTTAAATAATTCTGCTGCTTAAGTTCTACAAGTTGTAGTTGTCAGAAAGTCGTTCATGTAATACGCCACTGCCATGGCTGTTCGATCAATCCTCGATCGAGCGGCCATGCCACTGCTGTTTATCAGTTTTGTTTTTCAAAACAAAATTTGTTCCCGTACGATCTATCTGCAACTGCGAGTACACGTTTCTGGCGGCTGAATTCCCGAGCGAGCGCGGCTGACCATGAACGCTTTCACATAAACCCTCGCAATTTTCAGGCAATTATTTGTCCAGGTTAAAGGGCGAAAATTATGTTGCATATATTTTCAAGAAATGTACAATTTTTGATTGCTACTGAAGCTGCTCATGTGTTTTGTCAGTAGAGATGCGCTGTCAGAATTACTCCAGTGATGTTTTCTTTCCGCAGAGAAATGATGATAAAATATCATTTTCTTTAAATATCACTTTGATAATGACCTTACCATGTGCCTGCCACAATGTTATAAGTTATCGCATACAACTCTACAGTTATTGGGCCACTATATTATTGCTAAAGTCCGGCACGCTTGTGCCAAGTATTCTCATTATATCAGTATTTAAGCTTTTGAAAGTAGCCAGTCACAGCGACAGCATGTGCGCGTTGTAGCGAGGACAGCGGCGAATTGCCGGCGCATGCAGCAATTGAAGCCGAGCTATATACACGCGAAAAGGAAATGATATCGTAATATCGACTGAAGTCCACAGTCTCGAAAAAGCACCATGAGAAAATTAGAGTCCAAGTGGATTCGAAGTCGGGGAAAAAAGGGGCCCAGTCGGCACAAAAAGGGCCGACCAACATTTAATGGCCGATGGGTATTCAACAAAACCAGCATGTATATGAAGGGAACCCACAGCTGAATCTCGGTGACTAACAAGCTACGAAAGCTTTAAACCGCGACTAATACGTTTCGAATCATTTCTTCCTTCTATAACTGTATGCAGTGAAATGCGTCATTGATTCTGCCCTATCGTTATACACGTCTGAAAGTTTGCATACTGGCGTATGAGTTGTGAAGGCTGTAGTATTCTTTACATAACACATAAACTTCACTATTCTGGAACAAACAGTGCACATTACATAGGTTTAATTTTTTTTGAAAAATTACATGCGTAGCTTTGGAGTTTCTACAAGCGCTCAACAGGCGGCAAGCCCAATCAAAATAGATGATATCTGCAGATGACTGAAGGCGGCGACACAGGTTTGTGCTACAGACTAGTAGCGTTGGCAGAAGCTAGTTCAACGAGATGGAAAATGTCATGATAAGTGTGATCCTTGAGAAGAGTGCTGTGTGACGCGAGTTTTAAGACACACAGGGTATACTCTTCCCGGCCCTCTCTCTCTGATACACACACCTGCAGCGCGCGCATATATATTGTTTCAGATGGTATGGATTTGCGTCATCTGAATCGACTAACAATATGAAATTTTTACTAAAGATACTTTTTGTCTTGTATGTGTAATACCATTGTGTTTCTTTTTCGTTTCTACAGCCTCATTGATATCTTATGCGATTATCGAAATTAAAGTTGGTACGTTGTTTTACAGGTTTATTTTTCGCTCTGTTTCACTTGTATTATCTGTATATGTGTGGATATGTATATACTTATGTAGTGTTCCTTTACAGTGTTGGTTAGAGTTTCCAATAGAGCGACTGATTCATCTTGTACCATAAGTATTTCACTCAAGTTATGGCAGTGGCAGTGTTGCGCTTTTCTTTTTTTTCAAAAGTCACTAAAACATTCTTTTCTGTTTATGAGTGATAAAATTTGAACTTGATATGTCGTTTTTCACTCCATACATTATTATATTGCCCCGTACATTTCCCATTCCCTGCCATTTTGTACGGTGTCATGGTCTTAGTCAGCCCGTGAAGAGGCTTTTTGACCCCGACCCTATCTCAGTATCCCGAACGATGGAATGTTGGAACGAATAAAGTTTTTAAGTTTCAAAGAGGTAGGCAGAAGACAGGGGATGGTCAGTCACTCACTGCCGGTCAGACGAAACCTCTCACGCCCGCTCTTTGTCCGCGCTCATTTATAGCACCGCGTTACTATATATATATATATATATAGATATATCTATATATATATATATATATATATATATATATATATATATATATATATATATATGAAAAAGCAATGTCTCGATCTTCGCGTAAACCATATTACAAATCAAGCACTCGGCTTTTGATGCTTGCCGGATAGCGATTTCCCCAAAAAATTATCTAGCAACACGCGCGCATAGAGAGGCAAGGTACACTAGTGTTTCTCTTCCAAGCAACAAAAAAAGCTAAACAGGCCACACAAAAAAATGAACAATGAAGGACTGCACAGGAACGATGCTGCGAAAAAAGTTTATGGTGCCACAACAGCAGCCATTTGTCGAGGAATGGCTCTGCGTTGCCGGTCGAGCCACGGCCGAGTATAAGGCGGCCGCGCGCGGCAAGTCACGACACGGGGCCACTATAGCAGCGTGCACGGCCGAAGAGACAAGGAAGCGTGGACGACCGAGGCGCCGGCCGACGGACGCGATGACCCCTCTCGCCGGGTCAACCGGGTGTCAATCACCGATGGCACCAGCGACAGGGACGGGCGAAAGTTATACACGCCGAGGAGCCTCCTGCGAAACGCCGCCTGCACAGCGTGTCTCGCTCTTCGCGCAGCTTGCGCAACCAGAATGGGAAGAGCGGGGACTTTTGAGAGGATCAATCAATCAGGATGAACGACAATGCACCAGGGATCTCGGCATTGGAGACTTCTGCGCGGAATATTCAACAACCGAACAAGGCTGACTATAGTTGGTATTTCATTGCCATATTGGGTGTAGCGCCGCGTACAAAATTGCAAGAAGTATAGTTGACAGGAAAGAGGCGCCTCTTTCAGGTCAACTACTAGTCCTCACAATTTTGTATACGCGGCGCTACACACGATATTGCAATATTCAACAACGCCTCAAGTAGCGATAAAACTGCGGCGTAGACTTTATATACGATCATTGAACTAAGATCTCCGAAAGACAACCACGTAAAACGCGACACATTTCGCAGTTACTCTCGAGGATGGATGTATCCGGAGCTAACGTCGGAGCTCGTACGAAACACATGGACATTCTATGGAATAATAATAATAATAATAATAATAATAATAATAATAATAATAATAATAATAATAATAATAATAATAATAATAATAAATTGTCATCCAGTGCTGGATATGAATGAAAGGCCAACACTACGTTTCTACTTTTCCGCGACAGTTTCAATAGGATAGTGCAGCGTGTCACCAAAAATAATCCCTCATAAGCTAATCATCAGATTTATGTTGATTAAAAACTTCAAAGTAGTGGCTTGGTTATGGCAAATAATAGGCCTGATCAAGTAATTTAGACGAAAAGGCGGCGTTGTGGAACCAGCCGAAGGCAGTTCAATGAAAAAAAAAACATACGGCCGACCATATTCAATGGTGCAGCAACAAGCTTGATAACGTCGGCACACGCGGTTGCCCCATTAACCGCAAAGTTATGTCCGTGTCGTGCAGGGCCAACGCAGTCTATTGCATAGCTTTGTCATGTGTCTTTGTGTGCGTCGATAAAACAAGCCGGTGTTTAAACATACGTCGTAGAGAGCATCAGTCTTCTTTGCAGGGGAGACGACTAACGAAGCTGGCCATGCACTGCGCTGAGTGCCAGGGCGATGCGCAATTCGCCGCGACGGAGATCTTGTTTGAACACCACGATCGCACGACATGAGAACTGGCCGAGGCTTTCCACATTAACACCAGGGTTTCTATGCGCGTTAGGAATCCTTCTTTGACCTAATCGTGAAAGGAAGCGATACTCAACGAAAGTGGTAGTCCGTTGGGGGAAAGCTGCAGGAGGTGTGTTCTTGTTTTGGTTTCTTGCCTTTTGCGTGGCCCATGATGCGCATGTGCGGAATTTATTCGAGTGTCAAGTTTAGATGTTACATATTTTCGGTTCAAGCAATAAAGTTTTCAGTTGTGAGTAGCGCTTGTGGTGTTGTTCACTTTCTTGTCTTCTTCTTTTGTTTTTCGCGCTACATTTACGCCACAATGGGCCAAAAATCGCGTGAGGCTGACCTTTTTCAATCCACAGCCCAGGGGCTCTGCCGATATCAACCACGCAATAAGCAGAGGTGATGGCGCATGACGAATAGGCTGCTGTTGTCGCATGCTCACGGTGCCTCGCACCAAACAAGATATAACGCAAATACAAAATCGAAGACTGTTTATAATAAAAGAACAAGAAGCAAAGTTCACAACACTCGCGGAGAATTCCGGATGCCTATATCATGTAGAGGCGTTTTCTAACGCGACATTCGCTGTCAGATTCCGCGGGCGAGAAGTCCAGGCTCGCATCATTGCCACGGCAGCACTGTGTATTCGCACAGACAGCGCTTAACGGTCAGTATATACGCAGGCGCTGCTCAGCAAATATTCGACCATGAAGAGCAGGATGAGCGAGCAAACACTACGGCCCATGCACACACTCGACGAAGAGACGGCCGCTCAACGACATTCACGTGGGGAGGCGTATTTCGTAACGGTTATTTTCTTTCGATTATGCTAAGCACCTGTGCCCCGAGCGCTGAGGAGCCGATATCGGTGAAAACGGCCCCGGCAAGGCCGTATACGTGCGCGAGATAGCGCCGACAGAGCAGATCCGGAAAGAGTGTCGTGAATGGACCAGTTTGCAAGCAGAGAATGCATAACTCAAGGCACAAGCAGATAAAAAAACAGGGAAACTCAAACGACCCCAGTTCTCCAGGCTGGAGCGCAAGAATATAGTAAGCAAATCGAAAGCAACGCCAAAGAATTTTAAAAGCAGAAAACACGGCCTCTAGACATTTCGAGTAAGCATAAAATAAATGTATTTGTTTTTCACCGGTGTACTTGGGTGTCAAAGATCGATATATTATACTCGAAAATTTTCAATTAACGAAATTTGAGCGTTAGTCATCGTATACGAAAAGTACGGATGAGTGCGCTGAAAAAAAAAACCTTCACATTTATATGGAAGACATCAAATATACACCATCATATTTGCTACGCGGAATAAAAGAGAACTACAGCGCAGTTCGCACAGTCTATTTTGTTAATCTTTTAACAGTTCCAATAACACATTTTGCGGTAAAGGGTTTTGCAAGCCCCCGATCACGGGTTCAAAGCCTGTGTACAAGCCAGGTCTCTCCAATCGCCATTCGAGCTCAAAGGCGCCATACACAATACATATGGTATCCGAAGGAAGAATGTTTAAGATAGGTGTAAGCAGACAGTAGTACGACGCATACATTAATTCATTTGGTGCTTCGAATCCAGTTGCCTATACGCTGTTAACTCGACGGGATAACAGCCAGCCACCTCCTTGTTCACGTTGCCTACACATACCAACAAACAAACCCGACAAGCAAACAACGACAACCGCCAAACTAAGGAAAGGGCATCGAAGGCTTCGTCGCTCATGCCAGCTCAACTCAAAGCATAATTTCACAAGCGCATGATGCTCCAGTTGTGACGTCGAGGTAGATGTGTCACGTTTACTGAGCTTTTATGTCAAATGCGCGTGTCGAGAAAACATGTGTGCGAAACTGATGTACACACAGATGAAGCCATGCGACATCTGTGATTGATTGATTGATTGATTGATTGATATGTGGGGTTTAACGTCCCAAAACCACTATATGATTATGAGAGACGCCGTAGTGGAGGGCTCCGGAAATTTAGACCACCTGGGGTTTTTTAACGTGCACCCAAATCTGAGCACACGGGCCTACAACATTTCCGCCTCCATCGGAAATGCAGCCGCCACAGCCGGGATTCGAACCCGCGCCCTGCGGGTCAGCAGCCGAGTACCTTAGCCACTAGACCACCGCGGCGGGGAAAGCCATGCGACATCTCTGAGCCGAAGATGTTGCCGCGTGGTTCAAGAATTCAGAGCTGCACGAAGACGACACATTCACAGTAAAGCAATTTTTTTTCTTGTTATTCTACATAATGATGGCGCTCTTGAATGCCCTGGTAGAGCAAACAGCGTACGACTGCAGGAGCGTAACGTTTGAAGAGTCCAATCTCAGACTGGACGTGTATTCTCATTTTACAACACAAGCTGGCGATGGTCACAGAGTAGGAGCGTCGCTATATATTCTACGTGTGGGGCAGAAAATATTTCTATCAGGATTTATTTCGCGGCATAAACACCTTTAACAATGAAACGGCTTCATAACAAGGTTCCGTTAAGAAAGCTTTCAGGTAACACGGGCCTGATAAAAGAATTAAAGTGCCTGCTCTTGCATGGAGATGGAAGAGCAACGCTATACTTAAGCTTCTCCTTCGAGCGATTCATTTCACGATTAGCTCAATCCACATAAACGGAACCAAAGATGACTGCGATTACCACTACTTATTTAAACGCTTCTCTGGTTCCCCTTCACTTCCCAAAAGTCCAGCCACTATAACGAAAAACAGGAAGGCACAAGTTCCCAACATTCTTAATAGATCTTGGCAGCTCTCTTGACGGCATTCATGAGAGCTTCTGTTCTAATCGATGACGCCAGGATACATAACGTGAAAGTATTCAGTTGCGTAAACATCAACTTTTTCCCTCAGCAGGTGGCCATACATTATTTCCTCCTCATGTCGCACAAAGACCAGCGAGGTCTTTCCGTGCGTTGATTTAGCGCGCCACATTTGGGCATAGCTTTGACGACCCTGATGGCGTCTAGAGGTCAGGGGCAGACGGAATGGGGCGGCGCATTCAAACTCCGGTGGCAGCATCTAAAACAGCAAAGCTCGAACTACACGGGGAAGTTAGACTAGGCGTCGTCAGAACGTACAGACGGAGGGCGCGGGCCTAATGACGCCAAGCCATAGAAACCGAGGAACGTTGCCGGGCAAAATGCGGACAGAAAGAGAGAGAAAGATGAAAGGGCGGATGCAAGATTACAAAACTGGAAGCAGAGTCTCGGCATTGACCTTGATAGTGATCCGACGCAAGCTTGCCTTGCTCAAAACGAGGAAAAACTTGCCCATTTCTTTTCGGGCACGGCTGATTGCAGCACACAGAGACAGTTTCAACAGCGTATAGTGGAGGGCTCGGTGGAAGCCCGGCTGCCTTCTCTACCCGCCCACACGAGCGGCAGCAATTAACCGCGCGCGACTCACCTTGGCATCCGGAACGAGCACCCATCCCGAGACGCGTCGCAACAGCATGCAGCAGGGAAGGGAGGAAAGAGGGCTTAAGCATCCGATGTCCAGCCAAAGGCCGCGCCGATACACACGAAACCTTCGGCGCGACCTTTTAAGCGAGAGCATATACACACAGCCATAAAAGGCGCGTACCATTGCGCTGCGAGTCCACTTCGAGAGGTATTTATAAATGCGGATAGATCCTGGCGAGCACATAGCTATACAAGCATCTCGCGCTCGAGAGACGAAATCCGCGATGACGAAGACCGAAAGCAATTCTTGCGACAAACGAACGCAGCCAAGTCTAATATGAAGAAACAGGTCGTCCCACACGTTTGTCGGCACACTCTTGGCATCGCCTTGAGGGAGAAGGGGCATAAATGGGAGCATATATAGGACGGCAAACGATATATATACATTCACACGCATTTGCATGAAGTGTGTTAAGAGATTTCAATAAAAAAAACAAGAAAAAAATCAGCGGCCCTTCCGAAACGGGCTCAGTCAAGCAAAATGTATACGGTTCACAGAGTACCGGCCGTCGTCACAGACTGTATAGATTACATGGAGCATTATCAGCAGCTACATTATTCACTTTTGGAAAGTAAATTGACAATGTAAGAGTGAATATTTAATAACAAAAATCACCGCCCAAGCACTCCGTGCTAACGATTAACCAGCGAAATCTGAAACTTGCGGCCCCGGTGTTTAGCAGTGGAATTCAACTTCACGTGACGCTGAAGCCTTCCACAATTCTTGGTTACATGTTCGTACTTCCTAATGAAGTTAGACACACGCGTTTGGCTTGGGTTTACCGCACATGCCGGACATTAACTGTGCCTCACATGATCACGGTAATGGAGGACAATGTGCGGTAAAATGCGTTTCACAATACGTTAATCACAGTGGTTGTTCTCGAAGCACAGGCGGCGACAGACGACGCAGCCGAAGCCAATGTGCCGCTGGAGAAAGTCCGGCGCCGAAAGCGGTCGTATGCCCCGGCGAACGCGCTGCCGCAATCACCCTATTGACGCCGCGTTGTTGCAAGCGTTTGACAACACGAGCTGCAGGAGCCGGCCGCCAGCGGCTCTTGCGTTCCCGTTCACGATTTAGCGCGGCTTGCAATGGAAGGCTGCCGGATCATCGGCATGCGCAGATGCTGCCGGCACTCGGCCTCCCGGGCCTGTTTTATTAGAGCCCGGACTGCACCATCGGCCCGCTGAATGCCAGCTCACGTTGCCGTTGTCGGCGCTCTACTATAGAGTTTTCCGAGGCATACCCGTGCGCATGGTGTAAGAAATCTTACACCGTGCCCATGTGGAGGACGACGTCACTCACAAGGTAACCAATGGCGCACGAGTTTGGGTGCGACGCTGCGTACAATGCAAATAATAACACAGCCAATGGAGACCGCTCGTGACGCCGCTTCCGGACGGTTTTTCGTTTCTCCTAGCCATATACAGCTTTTTTTTTTTTTTGCTGTAAAACACTAGAATTTCCACTCCGCCGCAAAATTGAAGATAAAAGATCGCAAGACGTGATCCAAGAATGCAGCAGGAAATATTAGCGAAATAGAAACTTTTGTAAGGGAGTTTAATAGCGACGCCAGGTAGTAAGCAGGCAGCCGGTACCGAGAGAAATGCTCGAGCAGTCCAGCGTCTACAGCTCGTGCACACACTCGCGCTTCGCACTCAGAGAGAGAGGGTCGCACTAGTCAGTGCCTTGCGAAGTCCCCACTACACTTTAAATAGGTAAACTAACTAAATACACAAGAAAAAAAACTATCGCAATTGTGCGACGATACATACGCGCACTGAAAAAAAAAGTGACGTGCACCGTGTGTTGATATAACAGAAGAGTCCCTTGACAATTTTTAAAGTATTAAAGGACTCCGCTGGCACCACTGCTGAGAAAGCTTCAATAAACGCAGTGTCCGCGGCGTAGAAGGCGAGAACAACAGGTGATAAACGCCGGTCAACCACCCCTCGGCATTTCTTGAAGCACCCATACGCTTTTCCTTTCCGAGTCCGCTTTGGCAACTCGCACACATATGCAACAGAAAAAAAAAAACACGACAAAAGAGAGAAAGAAAAACTATAGAGAATCCATTCAGCGGAGCCGCTCGAGAGATTCGGACGTGCTCCACATGCGGTAATGTTTGGCAACAACCGCCCGCCATCTCACTACACGATTCATTCGCAGAACGGACCGGGGGAAGGCCACACGCACGGCTTGCAGTCACCTTCCAGGGGCCTTGGTGCTGAGAGGCAAACACGGACACGCGCATTGGAGAGTGTGAAACGAAGCCAGTGCCCACGGGTGCCCCCCCCCCCCCCCCATTTGTTAAGCTGAGGCAACTCTCGACAACCATTTCACGCTCATTTTTTTTTCTCGACCGCGTCTTCTGCCCCTAACGTCCTCCGAGCTTATCGACGCATCTTATTAAAGATGCATCGAGACAAGTAAACAGGAAAACAAAATTGTGATCTGTATAGACCCTTTCAAGGTTTACAATCACAGTCCCTTGATGACTTCCGGTTTTGTCCACCGATGAGCTCTAATAGCGTTGAAGGACTACAAGGGCTTTACAAAACGGCCCGCCGATTTTCTAAAACTTTCTACCCTTATTTGGCAAAATATATTCAATTGAATGTTCTTTTGAGCTACGTAAAAATGGTGAAACATTCCCTCGTACTTCACGCACGTTTCTTTTATGTGAAAAACAAAAGAGAGACTTTGCTTAAGCCTGAAAATAAATTGAAAACGTGCATTCAGTTTCAACGTTATAGGAGCTTGTAAATGAAGTGACCGGAAGTTTTTTTATTTTTTTTTTTGGTGGGGGGGGGGTACAACGCTTGTGACCTTGAAACCGTCTATACTGCATGGCGAGACGGCCGCACCAGTAGTTTTTAATGCGGGGATATTACATGGTCCGGAGCAAGGAGGCCGACCTTGCACGGACGCACCTGCTGGACCAGGCCGGTATAGAGGTAGGTGCTCGATTCACTCGCGGCGACCATTCGCGTCACGTCGGCACGCGCGCAATGCACGGGCCACCATTGCGTCACAGGGATGCGCCCAACAGTGCCGCCGAGTTCAAGGAGAGTGGCGCGAAAACATAAATAAGCAACTAAAGATAAAAGGAAGAAAAACCGGCCTCCCTCGCAGGTATACGCAACGACGACACTATCCAATGCTGAAATGCGTGCGTGGGATGGCACTCGCTCCAGATGCACCCCCCCTTCCCCTCGTCAAACGACTGATGTGTCCTTGCTCGCTTAGAAGTCCGACGACACCCATACCCACGGAAAGAAGTTTACACCGCAGTAAAAGTCGCTTTCGCCATTGGACGTCTACAAAAGACTTGACCGAGACGATGTACCAAACATCACAGACTCCGCACTGATAATATATATATATATATATATATATATATAGAGAGAGAGAGAGAGAGAGAGAGAGAGAGACCATGGGCACGTATGGGCCTTTGGTACATTATAAACACCTGGGGCTCTTTAACGTGCACCCAAATCTGAGCAAACGGACCTACAACATTCCCCTCTCCATCGGAAATGTAGCCGCCGCAGCCGGGATTCGATCCCGCGACCTGCGCGTCAGCAGCCGAGTACCTTAGCCACTATAGTGGCTAAGGAACTCGGTCTGTAGACCACCGCGGCGGGGCTCGGTACATTATAAAATGAAAGAGCGAAAAAAATCAGATACAAATGATATAACAACGAGGTTGCTTCACCGATGCGTCCCGCCATCACACTCTTTTTTTTTACCATTACTGAACTCGCCTATAGCTTAAAATGGCCCATTTTTGGAACAAATTCAGGGCTATTTGTAACAGTGCCCTCTCAACCTCCACTAGGCCAGCAGCGAATGTGCCGGAAGGGTTTCGTCAAGCAACGCACCCACGCAAGGCGCAGAGTAAGCTTAAAGCGTTCACAATTCCGCGCTTCCGAACTTCATCGAAAATGGCAAATGCGAACTTTGCGCGCGTTATTCTCGCAATTCCATCAAAATATAAGAAGAAAAACATTGAGAAGCCGGTCACACTTGTTAAGCGACTTACTCGCCTGCAGCTAAAGATATTTCTGAACAAGGTTACAGCCAATGCAGCATACACACCACATATACTTGAAAAAACGGATCGGAGCCAGACAAACAATTTGAAACACTCTTGCGCGATGCCTATACTGTCAGGGATTATGCCGAGCAGATTTACACCACCTCATTTGGAGTTGCTCAACTTGCTCGCGAAGAAGATCGAACATCCAACGCCTGCCACGTGACGACATAAGAACCTTGGGAAATGTGATACAATCTAATGATGAAGCCCGATGAGCCCTCGCTTATTACGTTGGTACAAGTACCCATTTTCGAGAGGTGTACATAAACGGTCGACCATTCCATGCTAGAGCGACTCTACTGGACGTTTACCGAAGACGAATACAACTCTAAGGATACGATGGATTTACAAGAAGTAGCGCCAGTATATATCTTGCCAACCTAATCCCCAACTGCGGCCGACAGCCGTCCTCTTCATTGAAATAATGGTTAAATTCTGCGGTTAGTGGATTACACGCAAATCTATTCACAACACAACAAAGAATTACGCAGAATTTTTAACAAATGTATGAACTCTTTTTATTGTCTAAATCTGAAACAGGGGACATGGGCATAAAATGCTCTACCTAGCGTTCAACTTGCGTGGCTCCTTAGAAGGCGGATCACGCGAAATCAAAACACAAGTTGGGCTCCCTCAAACACTAGCGGCAGACTTCCTTCTAGTGTCCATTTAGGAAAACCTATGGTCTGGATGACACCACCAAGTGGTCCTCACAAATTCCCTAACAATAACTCAGGCAGCTCCTGCTACTGCGTAGTCTACTTCAAACAAGTACCACAAGCCAAACTTTGCTGGAATACCTGCAGGTAGCGTGTCTATATGCAAGGCAAATGAAGCCGGGGGGGGGGGGGGGTCAACGAACGTTGCGACAGTTGGTGGGCTTCACAATGACAGCGACAAAGCGAGAGGTGAAACGGCGCAAAATCCGGCTGCAGTCATAAACGAAGCAGGAAATAGAAAAGCGAAGAACGAAACAAACGAAAGTAGCACCACCCCAGCGGCAGAAATTGAGCTGCCAAGATGGTTGCTGCAGATCCATCATGTCCAAGGACGCCTGCTGTCAGCGATGGAGGCGAATACATCGCGCTCTTGCGCCACTACGCTGCGAAACTGGCTCCAATGAAGAGCCCAACTCCGGAGCTTCGGAGTTGGGCTCTTCATTCCATGCAAAGGAGCATGACATCTTGGCGACCACACGAAGGAGGAATTTGGGAAGTGTAAAGACACAAAGCGAATTTCATTCAGTATAGGGTTGCTGAATTAAAATCCTCAAGTAGCTTCAACTAATGCGTATGTACTTAAACTCAAGAAACTCAACATCGCTTGAACAACGCTCCAGCCGCATGTCAAGTAGCTTCAGGCACCAGCAGGCTGAGGATTCACCTACTCGTGCTTATTTTCATTTTAACTCACTTCTATCTCAAAATTTTCAATATTTTAAATTAGCGTAGCCATAGGCATACACTGCTGAAGTCTTACACGAACAGATGCATGAGTAATCTGCACTCCAGGAACCAGTCAATATATTTTTGTGCTCGTAATTGCTTAGCCGAAACGAGGCATCGCCTCATTGTCAAAGGCCACGAGTCTACCTGGCAACAGTCTAATGCGTTTCCTATAGAAAACTACGGGGGGGGGGCGTAGATGCTAATACGCGCGTACAAAGGGGACGGAATCTCCAAATAAGCAGTCGCGAATATCGAAAGCCGCCAAGATTCCGCATACACGGCAGGGGAAGAATGGCAGGCGAGTCACGGAAATGATGTCGAGCGGAACGCGCGGCAAAATAAAATTTCGAGGTCGTTTGCAATGGGCAAACAAGGCACCTACGCTGAGAGCGTAGCAGTATCGTGCCCGGAATGTCTCGCAGGAGCTGGCGCGGCTTCGCCTGCTGGCGTGCGTGCTGGCCGAGGGGCCCCGCCTGTCAGGAGCTGAGGCACGCGCTCTCGAACAGGTTCCGCATCCTTCAGGGCTGACTGACAAAGTGGCCGCCGGCGAAGGCGAGCCCTTGCAGCGCGCTCGACTCGCAGCGCGTGCAGGGCACCTTCCAGAGGTGTGCGCACCGTTATGGCTTTCAAGGGCTCGGCCCCGCCGCGAGCCGTTTTCTCGCCACAAAAGCGGAATCCATCGCAGTGTCTGAAAAATGAGGATCGGGCTGGAAAGAGTAATAAGGCTCAGCTAGCTCCACACCGCGGAAAGCGTCGGACAGCGAAGCTGTAATGATGGCTTTCGGTACACACAAAAAAAAGTAATCACCAATTCGTTTTACCTATTCCTTTGTCCAACCCCCCCCCCCCATCTGACCACGTGACCTGCGTGACGCTTACTACTATACGACAACGACGACGACGGTAGAGAATAGACGAAGACAGCTTTGCTGTAAAAGAAACAAGTGACCCCAACGGCATTTTCCAGCCTGCTATATTAGCGGCGAAATCGAGTAGTATACGAATGAAGCAGCGCGCGATTTCATCAGGGCAAGTGTGTGCATTTTGGAAAGCTAGGACGAGCGCAGTAGTAGACACCGGACTAGAAGAAACACAGAGGATCTATAGCGCTAACTTCAATCTCGTTCAATGCCCTAAGTTGAGCTCGTACTTACGGAACTTTAGACAGAATTTGACCAACCTCGTTCGTAGTATTTCAGCATACGTGTCTTCGAGGAACTACAGACCGCCTTCGAGAATGGCACGCAGGTAATGCCACAGAGCGACCGCCATAATCAGAATTAACACGACATGCACCCACCTTCTGTCAAAAAATGAAAATCCCATATAATTTCCCAAGAACAGTGATAAAAGTTCAGAAAGGATTTGAAATAAAAAAATATTAAGGAAACATGAAAGCTGTAGAATAGCCTTTATACAAGGTCGTGAGTACATGGCACAGCAACATTGCGCAAAAGACTCGCACACAGAAGAGGTGACCGGTTGCGGTTGTCTCTTGTGTATCCTCGTCGTGATTTGCGCAATACTACTTTATGACGCATTAGCAGTTCGTCCAAACTACCACCTCGACGCGATAAAATGCAATGGACCCCGAAACGCTACACACTGCCTGAATGCCTCAACTTGAAAGAATACTTTCGTCCGCGCCGAGTGACCGAGGAAGCCAGGAGCACCGAATTTAAAGATGCGGATCTGCGCAATGCGACAGACGGAGGGAGGGGGGCCTCGTCGAGTGCGCTTTCCCGGCAGCAACTGTGCGCACCATCAGGAGCAAGCAAATCGCCGCACCAAGCGGCCCCCATTAGGCGCCGCGACTGTTCATCGGCCGCGGCCACAAACGAAATTCCAGCCGGACGGACGAGTTGAGCGGCCGCATCAAAGGGTAGCCGCCGCACGCGGAACCGCTACGCTCGAGGCAAGCATGGGCTCCCGTCCGCAAGCAGTGGGTCCGATTCCGGCGAAAAAAATACCCGCACTGCAGTGTGCCGCGGCATGCGCCCATTACGTGCCCCGGCGGGTCGTTGAACGCGGCCGGCACTTGCTTCCGGCCCGTTTATAGGAGCGATAAGCCCAGCGGCGAAAGACCAGCTGCTGCCGCCCTGCGTGGCGCAACCGGCAAACGGGGCCACCGGCGCGGCCCGAAGGGCGGGGACGCCACGGTCGCCGCAGGGTTGCCAGCACTCGCCAAAGGGGAGGAAGCGCGACAACTCACGAGGCAAGCGTCCTCAGGCAGCCGTGCGTTCGTCCAGGTACGATATGTTAGTGAAGAAGGCTTCCTCCGACGGCAGCTGCAGGCAAGTACGCATAGCTCTTGGCGACCAGCTGGCCATATCAAAACATAATTTTCTCGACTGCATATAACCGCGACACAAGTAGTATTCGACACACAGGCGAAAAGGTATAAGCGAAAAAGAAGAAGCGCCAACGCGTAAGCTAAGAGCAAAAGGCTAATCATGGGCACATCCCGCCTCCATGGTAGGCCGATCCAAGCCCCCGAATTTGGGCGAGAGCTCGCTGGGCGCCTTCGCTGTTGCCTCGAGGAAGTGTCTCATGCGGGAACATTTCGCCCCCGCGCGAAAAGAGGCATTGTCTCGCCTCCGCCTCATTTTTCCATTCCATATCCCGGTTCTTTGATGGAGGCTCCGAAATGCGGGGCCGATGCGAAAAGCAAGGCGCGCGCACGGAGGAGGGCATCCATCGGCGGGAACGTGACGCCGAACGAAAGTGAAACTGGCACGGCGCGCTGCTCGACATGCGCGAGCGACACGAGAAGGCGGCGCCCACGCCTACCCACGCGAGCTACCCTTGCCGCGTGAGCGCAAGCAGAGGCACACCTGTTCCTGGGCGACCCATCAAAGGCGACCCGGACAGTGGCCCGAATTCACTCGGCATGCTTCGCAGACACAGAGACGTCGTCAAAGGCTCCATTTGCCGATAATTCTATTTGTACAGACAACGTATTCCTCACGCGACATTAACGACGGCTACGCGTTGTTGCGACCGGGGTTTCCAGACACCGGAGGTCCGGGATGAAGTTGTCGAGGCAGGAGGAAGAGAGACTTGAAGAGGGTTTATTTACAATATATACATTGCGAACTCCCTACACGGTGAGCCCTCAAACGTGGCAGGCCTCTACATGACTCCTAACATAGCGCTCCATGGTGCTTGGTTCTACATGGTTCTGCTCGGTTCTGCTCTGTTCTGCCTGGTTCTCTTCTCGAAAAAAAAAAGCACACCGAATGAGCCGTGGGGGCTCATTATAAAGGGTCTGTCCTCCCCAGATCCCTAGATCGGGGACCGCGTACAGAGGGCACCGTCCAACCACGGATCACACATTACCCGCGAGGGTGACGAGCACGCACGGTCCACGTGAACGTTCAAAATTGAAGCGTGGTCACTGCACGGCCATGTGGCACGAACGTGGCTCCTCCTCGTCAAGGGGTGTCGCTGGGCGAGGGGTCTGAAGTTGATGACTGCATCCATCGAAAGGGCCGCCGTAAACAAGCTTCAAATGGTCGCCGAACGACTCGTTCAATTAGCGGGACGATTTCCGGCCGCCGCCGCCGCCGTCATCTTCCAAAGAAGAAGCTGCACTTGTGGTCTCCCGAACTGCTCACGGTGTCGTGGCGGCAAGACGCCGCACCCTCCGGCCAGGGGGGAACAATACATGGCGGACACAGGCCGCCAACCCGTTTGGCGACTAAAAAGGAACATCAAAAGGAACGCCGATCCACTGTCAGACCTGGCGCCGGTCCTAACAGTAGGCAGCCGGTCGTTCGGTTTGGTTTGAAGATTAAAGGAGCGCCGCTCCCTCTTCAGCTCCGGCGCCGGTCACAACAGCTCGTCCGCCGGCGGGAGAAGCGACCTGAGGGTGACCAGCTGCACAGGTTGCTCGAAGTGTCGCTGTGTAGTGCTGTCTTCCAGGCCACTGCTGATGACGCTCAGCCAAGGACTCTTTCCCTCTCGTTCCTTGTGGCTCCCCTCTGGGAAAAGCATTCATACACACCACCACAGGCACGGGAGAGCACCCTGCCCGCACTGAGACACGTCGAGTCCGACAAATTATCCAAAAGCAACCTTACTTAAGCAGTATTACCAAACACAAAGCAGCAATCGGGACGTTTCTCTGAGGTTTCACCAAAACTCCTAATCCCGATCCGATAATAATCTTCCCATCAAACTGCTTTCAAGAAAACTAATTGTCAAGTGATGCGCTCACCGTGGCATACCCGAGTGCCTGCGTGAGTAATCCGCCGTAACCCACCAGGTATCATACTCATAAAATGAAGCATTTTACTTCACGCTATCTTTTAGTTCCCGAAATTTAGTGCCGCCAAAGCCAGTCGTCAATTCCTCTTGAGAAGACGAAAGCATAACTGCCGTGCTGCACCTGCATTAGGAACCTCTTTATTATACATCCGCAAACGCACATCACAGTGCGCCTGCCTGGAGGAGATACCACCTAACCGTTCCCTTGCTGTTGCCACTTTCACAAAGCATACATATAAACTCACGAGCTAGCTTTTCTTACACACCGGACACATGCGAACAAAACATTAAATGAACAACAAAAAAAGTTTCGCATGAATCCTGAAAAATCTCGCAAGCAATAACTTTGCGTCTCTACGCTCAGTCATAATTAGTTCATAACGTTGCTCCTGCTCATTTACACGTATCTACCATGACGCAGGCTCCTATGCGTGTCGTTTATGCAATCGCACAACGCTTACCTTAGCTAAACGTACAACGCCCAAGAAATGAACAAAACCAAAAAATGTGTTACCTAAACACTATTTGGTAGACGAGATTCTTAAAAAACACATTAAAATCCAAAACAACTTAAACAGTCAAAAGCAAATTTCAAAACAAAATAAATCCACTAATGACCATCGTCAAAAGCTCACGGATGTCTACTCCTTTTTGGGACTAACGCGCGGTGTCGCGTCCTGTGGGTCTTTTTAGGCGAACGGGAAATGGAACAATGGCAAAACCCATTCGCTTCGCCTCCGACCCCCGCAAAGCTCTGCGCTGACAACCTGCGTTCTTACTCTCGCTGAGTACCTCGCACTCCCGCAGTCCATCAAACATGCCGTCGATAGAGCGACGAAAGGGTCTGCCTTTCTACCCAACGTGCTTTTTTTTTTTTTCGTTTTGTCCGGCGGCTCGGACGCATACAAACCAACTCCGGTGCCGATGACAAACGCCTAATTCTGTACGCTCTAATGCGTGTCACTATCCTTCCAATAGATCTATACAACGCATATAGGCTACCAAAATGATAGAGCGCTAACGAAAACAAAGTACAAACGAGTTATTTACAAAATCACAAAAACAAACAGAATGTTCCTTTCAACAGTCCCGAGTCGACGTTTTCCGAGAGGCTAACAGCTGTTCGCAACAACTCTGAGTCGAACTCGCGGTGGTCGCGCCCGGAACGATTTTCTCGAGAAGCGGGGTCTACAACACGCGTCAATCGCCCTGCTACCGAACCCCGCGACGTTCCTCGAAGCCGACTTGCTGTCGCTTCCTGCCCCTCGAAAACCACCGACTCTTTTGCCCCGCACCCCGTCCAATGCACCGCGAGAACAACGGAAGGGTCTCTTGCCCCTCGACCACTTACGCACACAATGCGCTTCTCTTTTCTTTGTTCTCTGGCCGCTTGGACGCTTGCGATACGGCAACTTTCTTGAAATTTCGCTCCGCCATTTGAATACATTCCTCAAACGCGTCGCGATTTTTGCCTGCCTGTTTTTACGGCGCTTTCTCCGTTTTGCACGTCTCTTGGTGCCGTCTACGGAGCCTTTCGCCCATCTCTGATGCTCACCAGCACCCACATGCTCATCTGATTTTTCGCGCGGACTGTCTGGATAATTGCCTAGCAATCTATCCTTCAAACACTGCCGCGTACGATGCGCTTTTCTTTTCCGGCGGTTCGGACGCATACGATACAGACCCGTCAGAGATGACAACGGCACTTTTCTCGCGATTTTACCACGCCGTTTGAAACCCTTACTCAAACGCGTTGTGCTCATCTCGAGCTTTGCCTTTTTGTTGCCCTTCGGACGCTTTCTCCCCTGTGCACGCTTCTTTGTGCGGACCTGGGAGCCTTTCGTCCTACTCTGACGTTCTTCATCACCGATATGCTCCTCCGCCATCTCGCGCGCCCAGTCCTGATGATTGCCTATCAGTTCATCGTTAGACCGCGGCCGCGTAGATTGCGCACTTCTGTTCCTTACTCTCCGGCCGCTCAGACGCATGCGATTTAAGCCAGTCAGAGAAGACAACGGGCCTTTTCTCGCAAATCCGCCACGCCGTTTGAAGGTCCTCGTCAAACGCGCCGCGCTGATCGCGAGCCTTGCCGCGCTTCTGTTTTTCGGACGCTTTCTCCGTTTGGCACATTCCTTGGTGCCAAACCTGGAGCCTTTCGTCCGCCTCTGACGCTCATCAACATGGTCTACAGGGCTGCAAGGTTCGATGGAACACTCTGTTAATCTTAACTTCGTTTCCACCACCACGGAACCCTCACACCCTGCTGTGACCGCGAGCTCTTTTCCCTCAGAATGGGTTAAAACCTGTTCCATTCCCTTACAGGCACTAGCCTTCTCTTTGGCCTCAAACGGCACCGCCGCTATATCTACAGATATCAGACCCGCAGCACTCTCTTCGGCCCTAAACGGCACCGCTGCTGAAACGCACCGTTCGTGCGGTACATCTGCAAATTTCTGACCTGTAGCCCTCTCTTCGGCCTTAATCGGCACCGCCGCTACGTCGCACCGTTCGTGCACTTCATCTACAGATGTCTGACCTGTAGCCTTCGCTTCGGTCTCAAATGGCACCGCCGCTACATCGCACCGTTCGTGCGCTACATCTATGGATTGACCACTCTGCTGCAATGCCACCAATTCACAATTAAGCCTTTCTATCTCTTCATCTAATTCCTGCATCCTTTTTATATGTTCTTCATGCCTGCGCTCAGCTTCCAATTCCTCCTGGCGCCATCTTTCCTTTCTTTGCGCCCTTTGTACTTCCTCCTCCTGGTCCAATAAGTACATATTCCCGAAGTGCTCGATTTCCTCATTGTCACTATTGCTTTCGAGAATCACTTCGCGGAGTTTAGAAGCAGGCATATCATCATTAAAATCTAGCTCCAGATCCCAACACAGGTTCAGCAGGTCCTCTCTTGTCAATCTCGTAAGATCCATGGCGACTACTTTGCTTTGGCTCAGCTGTGACAAAACACAAACCCACCAGCGTTTCAATTCTGGGTCTAGAGAAATTGAAGCCTGGCAAATCTCACAGCGGAGACCACAAGCTTAAGCACCCAAGTAGCACTACGTGGCCAACATCCCTCTCTACTTTTTCTTGTTAATTTTTCACTCCTGCTTTTTACAACATCCTAAAATTTAACCCGCAACGTACCCTTAGAAATTTTGAAACATTACCACTTGTTCCTATTGAATCATCTAAGCTTTCCTGCTTTAGCGTACTTGCTCAGATAATCATCCAGTGCTGCCCCGTGCTGAGATAACAACCACAGTGGCCAGGCAGTTGTTGGTTATATCTATCTTTTAACGAATCTAGGCTAAAAGACTCGATATATCTCAAGCACAATGCCAGGCACTCACCCCATTACGTGCGGTGGTGGTACGCTGCTTCGATCCCGCCGAGTTCCAGGGCTTTCGGCTGGCCTCCGGTACATGTCGCTCTCCGTCGCAGACTCGTATCCCACCGCTGCCAACCAGTTGTTGCGACCGGGGTTTCCAGACACCGGAGGTCCGGGATGAAGTTGTCGAGGCAGGAGGAAGAGAGACTTGAAGAGGGTTTATTTACAATATATACATTGCGAACTCCCTACACGGTGAGCCCTCAAACGTGGCAGGCCTCTACATGACTCCTAACATAGCGCTCCATGGTGCTTGGTTCTACATGGTTCTGCTCGGTTCTGCTCTGTTCTGCCTGGTTCTCTTCTCGAAAAAAAAGCACACCGAATGAGCCGTGGGGCTCATTATAAAGGGTCTGTCCTCCCCAGATCCCTAGATCGGGGACCGCGTACAGAGGGCACCGTCCAACCACGGATCACACATTACCCGCGAGGGTGACGAGCACGCACGGTCCACGTGAACGTTCAAAATTGAAGCGTGGTCACTGCACGGCCATGTGGCACGAACGTGGCTCCTCCTCGTCAAGGGGTGTCGCTGGGCGAGGGGTCTGAAGTTGATGACTGCATCCATCGAAAGGGCCGCCGTAAACAAGCTTCAAATGGTCGCCGAACGACTCGTTCAATTAGCGGGACGATTTCCGGCCGCCGCCGCCGCCGTCATCTTCCAAAGAAGAAGCTGCACTTGTGGTCTCCCGAACTGCTCACGGTGTCGTGGCGGCAAGACGCCGCACCCTCCGGCCAGGGGGGAACAATACATGGCGGACACAGGCCGCCAACCCGTTTGGCGACTAAAAAGGAACATCAAAAGGAACGCCGATCCACTGTCAGACCTGGCGCCGGTCCTAACAGTAGGCAGCCGGTCGTTCGGTTTGGTTTGAAGATTAAAGGAGCGCCGCTCCCTCTTCAGCTCCGGCGCCGGTCACAACAGCGTATACTGTCCCTTCACAACCCCGAACTGCAAACGACAGATCTCATTACACGGCAGGAAAGGCGAGACGAAGAAGCGTAAAATGAGTACACCTCCGGAGCAGCGCTAGGTGGCACCAAAGATTCCTGCACGTATAAGCCCTGCACAGCGATTTGCCGTAGCCACATTGAAAAGGAAGGTATATGTAGCCCCCCGTCACCCAACAAACAATCAGCCGAACACCATGCATAAGAGCATATGCGACAGCAGCGGCGTAGCCAAAGGGACCCATGCCCCAGACAACATGAGACCCATGCCCCAGACAACATGATTTTTTTTTTAGGGGTACGACGTGGGTCGTACGTCCCGTGTCGTCGTATTAGCCAGTTTTCAAGATCATAACATAGCATTGTATGTCAATGAAACCGGTGTCACAGCATATCCACGGAGTGAATTATGATGAGTGGGGGAAGCGTTCACAGTCCGTCCGTGCTTCCGTGCACCCGTCCATCCATCCGTCCGTGCGACCGTGCGTCTCCCTGCAGAGAGCTTCGCTCCACTCGTCATCATTCACCTCGTGGAAATGCTGCGATTTTTTTTCGTGGAATACAGAGCATAAGGTGAGACTCGACCACATCTGCCTGCCCAACCCCCACTTTAGATTAAGGTGGTGCCAGCTCCCCCTCCCCACGAAAAAAATTTCTGCCTACACCCCTTCCTGTGCGACAGGAGGCCATATGCCTCCTGCCACTGCCAAAACAAGATGAATGTGAGCCAACGCAAGCAAATGTGGTACCAAAAAGACGTCTAATACCGGCACGTTTCATATCGGTATAATACTATCTGACCTCAGCATTTGGTCGTAACTTCCACTTCCATGTATAGCAGCTGGTCCGGTTAATCTATCAATCCGGCGTAGTCACAATGGCTATCGTTATATACTGTCGTTTGCGATTAAAAAAAAAAGAAAACTGGGTGCTCACACACGCGCCACAGTGCTTTATAGTGGTCATGGTGCTTGACTACTCAAGCGAAATCCAATCCGAAATCGAATCCAGCCGCAGCGGCCGAATTTCGAGGGGATCGAAAGAGATGCTTCCCTCCCGTGTATACTTAGATTTATGTGCACGTTAAAGAAGCCCAGGTATACGTCGAAATTCCCGGAACACTCCGCTAGGGCACCTCTCATATCACAACGTGAATGCAACGCATATATATTAGACTGTTCACTCTGCTTTCGCGCGCTTTGTACCCCACTCTATGTCGGAGCTGAGAGGACTGCCTAAACTTTACGAAGTATTTTTTTTTTTGCACTGCATTGATTAACAAGGCAACAGGTGGTGTGCGATACCTCATGCATATATATATATATATATATATATATATATATATATATATATATATATATATATATATGAGCCGTTTCAGACCAACACGTCCAGCAGTTTGTCCTTAGCATGTGATGAGACTTTCGCAGCGAAAGGATACCCAGGCGCGCTTTGTGGTCCAGCGACTTCGCCAGCTCGAGTTAAACGCAGGTGTAATGTCGAAGGAAACGACCTTTTTTTCTTAATTTTAGTTCATTGTGCTGCCCGTGTTCCTGTGCTAGTCCGCTATAATTCCTGATCACTACCAGCTATCATCGTGCACTCGCGTCTGCGCTATCTGAAACTTTCCCGCTATGTCATTTTACCTCCCTTTACATTACCTTATTCACCCCTGTAGCGTAGGGTATACCACACCGGATTTTGCGTTCTCATTAGCCTGCCTATATATGTTACCCTTGGTTTTTCTACGATTTTCCACACCAGACACTACATTGCCTTTCATTATTTAGATGCCGACACTATCGAGCGAGCTATTCGAACAAAATGTCTGCGGCATTTCCCAAACGGTAGATCATCCTTATTATTAAATAATCAGGCGAGTGATCCTGTCCGGACACATGGCATCAGGCTCAGCCACGATGTGGAACGTATCTTAACTATAACGTGCGCACCGATGCACCACACCAGTTTCGCCACTGAACAAGTGACCGTGGCACCGTGAGGGCTTCTCACCATACCCTATACCTTCGCACGGCGAACACAGACCGCCAGACGCGTTCACCATGACGTGGCGCCCCAGCTTGGCTACGGGCAAAAGGTCAAGATTTGCATCGACAACTGAGGTCGCCCAAAACACGCGCGCGAACACGCTGACGCATCCGGACGCGAACAGAGCGGGCTTTGTGCCACATACTGTATGCGCCTCACAGCCGGAGCGGGAGGCAATCGACCAAGGCCACAAAGAGGATCATTTCCGGCATCGCTCAAAAAGGAATTCCCGCGATCTTTTTTTTTCTCTTTTTGAGAATGTTGCACTAGTTTGCTCTGTATCTCTCGTCACACGTAGGACTGAGAACAAAAATAATAAAGGTGTGCGTATTTCACGCACTGCGCGAATCGGTGTATGCGCGCCAATCCTTCGCGAGACAGCGCTGATGATCTCAGTGACGAACGCGACCCTCAGGCCCCATATGATGCACCTTGCAGAAAAAGGGAAACTGTTGTACGGCATAACGACGGCGGTGAATCGCAAGACACGACGTGGTGGACCTCGTCGAAATTGACCGTATACAACGCTGTAGTATACGATGACACACACGAAGCGAGCCTCGACGCACCTTTTAAGAACATGCGTCCATGGCCTAATTGAACGGACGTCCGCTTCTCGAAAACAATAATCGGATTATATGTACAGGAGAGAGAAAGAGAGGACGAATGATGCATAGTTTTTATGAGAGGCTGTAAACGTGCTTGCTTTTTATGTGCATCGTCGTTCGTCGTGTAGCAAAGGCCAGTTGAATTTCGGCGTATTCTTAACTTTCGTCAACCCTATAAACGAGTGCGAAAATGAGAACTAAGCATAGAAACAACTCGTCAGTTGAGAGGCACCTCCACTGCAAAAGTGCTTTATATGAACATGTAAACAACGTTCTAGTACCGGGTTCAAAGAAATCGTTCAAATATTTTCTTAGTAACAACATCGAGTTCGAACGATTTTGTTTATTCGAAGTTGTAGTTTAAACAAAGTGCACTTTGTGAATATACTTGTGGAGATGTAGTATTATTTTTTATTTAAACGTTTTTTTTTAAAGCGACATGTATGTATGACTTGCGTGCTTTGCCCGGCCTGCATGTGTGCCGAACATTAGGTGCAGAATATTTGTCGGGTCATACGGCCGTTGCCTTCTGCTTATTTCCTGTGTGTGTAAACAGGTGAAATAAGTTCCCTCCTCCCTTCATTTCGCTCAGCTCGATCAGTCTAACTTTGCAACGCACATCATGCTCCATGGCAATTGTAGGTAATTAGCACATCTTACTAGTTTGAAAGTAGGAAGCTCCGACAGGGCGTTGCCACCTGTGTTTCGTTCCTGGACCTTATGGAGCACCAAGATTTCATTCACAGCATGACTGACTTATCTGGGTCAGACACCATTGACGTATCCTACTACATTATTTTACCGTAACAACTGCCATTCAATAGTAACCACCACTAAGTTATCCGCAACTGCGCATGCGTAGATAACCACGCAACTTCGCGCAGGTAACCTTGAAGCATGACCTCTGAACATGAGACAAATGAAAAAAGAATAATATCTAACCGCATAGCGGGAGAGGTGATCGCGAGTTATAGGTAAAGTGTTGTTTAACTTACTGGCGTGCACCAAACAAACATATTCGGCACTATACAACAATAGTCGTAATTAAGAGCGTAGCGGCCGGGACCACGGTAGCAAGACGGTGCCTATAGGGTGCATACCTGATCGCCTAACATGCGGTGCTGACCATCGAGAACCTTGGGAGTTGTCAGCTAGCGGCAGAGAACGAACGCCCAAGCATGATTTGAGCGTTGCGTGAAGTGGCATTTCCATAATCGTATATGTAACTAGTACATACGCTGCCGTTAAAGTCAATCAGCGGTTCTGCTAAGTGAGAAGCTAAACTTATAGGCTTCAAAAAATTTACAAATGCGATTTACGGAGCATAGTGGCTACCGCTACATAATGGTAGCAGGGAGCACGTCGTTCAAGAGCACCCCGATACATTTAACAAAGTGAACAGCATTTTAAGCTGTCACTACAAGTTATACATCACACAGTTCAAGCCACATTAAGTGTGCTGCAGATAGGATCACTTGCTCAGAATGATGTGGCACGTGCGGTCGGCCACGAGATACAAGTCGACAATACAAAAGTTCCTCCTTCTTATACTCTTAGTGAAGCAAAATGTCCTGTTGCATCTATAAATGACGCAAAAAAGTACAACAATATAGCTCTGTAGCAACGTAAAACACGGCAAGAAGAAAAGCACGCAAGTATAGACGCAGCGCGCGTAGAGGCGGCTTCGAACTAGACGATGCTCGTACGCCGAACGATACCGTGCAGGGGTGCGCCATGCGAACCCCGCCAGAGCGGGTCAGGCCGCCGCCGCCGAGGTGGCATCCGTTCGCACGACAGGCCCGCGACCGGAGCAGCCTGGCACGGGGACGTTAATGACTGAAAACAAGTGGCGGCCTGCCGGCTCGCCAATCCAGCCGCTCCCGCAGAGTCGGGAACTGCGCGCGCCCATTGTTGAGCGCGCACACACGTGGGGGCGCTCCCAACGAAGGGAGCGCGCACGGGGTGTCCAAGACTGACGCAGAAACCGGCTTCACGTGAACAGCGCACGAAAATGGACGAGAAGGAGCAGTTTCGCTGTATACGCATCGTGAAACACGACTGTCCCGTACGTCGTATCCGATTTTCCAAAGCCTTTAGCAACCGAGAAAAGGGAAGATCAAGCACTGATTGATTGATATGTGGGGTTTAACGTCCCAAAACCACCATATGATTATGAGAGAGGCCGTAGTGGAGGGCTCCGGAAATTTAGACCACCTGGGGTTCTTTAAAGTGCACCCCAAATCTGAGCACACGGGCCTACAACATTTCCGCCTCTATCGGAAATGCAGCCGCCGCAGCCGGGATTCGAACCCGCACCCTGCGGGTCAGCAGCCAAGTGCCTTAGCCACTAGACCACCGCGGCGGGGCAAGATCAAGCACTCATGAAGCCTACATGTGAATTGGAAGGGAGAGAGACCACGGCTTTTACAAACGTCCAACTAAGAGCAGCGGCCTGCTGCGAGCTTTCTGGTTTCAGATATATCAGCGGGTTCTTCATGTGATGCAAGACTACTCTCTAGCATCCTTTTCGATGGAGGCTGTGGGCCCCCCGTGTGCTCAAACTTGGGTGCGCCCCAGGTGGTCGACGGCGTCTCTCATAATCAACATGCTGGTTTAGCATCCAGCTTCACCAGCAGTAATCGTAGACCCATACTCATTCATTTCGAATTTAGAAACATTCATTTTCAAAAAAGCCGGAAGTTGACCGGTAGTCACTGCTTAATAAACAAGAGTGCCACTGGCCGCGTACCCACCACGGTGGTCTATAGTGGTTATGGAACTCGACTGCTGACCTGCAGGTCTCAGGCTCGAATGCCGGCCGTGACGGTCGCCTTTTCGATGGAGGCGGAAATGTTCAAGGTCCGCGTGTTTAGATTTATCTGCACGTTTTCAATAAACCCCGGTGGTCCAAATTTCCAGAGACCGTCACTACGAGTTCTATCATAATTGTATCGTGGTTTCGAGACGGTGAACCCCGAAAATTAAAATTCGCTGCTTGTGTCACTAATCTCTCTCTCTCTCTCTTTTTATTACGAGGGTCCCAGAAACGAGACTAAGGCTAAGAAAAAAAAAAGATAGGGAAACAAAGAAGTCCTTAACAGTAGCATGTGCTGCAGGTTAAGCCTAACTCTCACTTCACTTTTTGACAGAATGAATGAAACTGAGAGGAAGGTGGCAGGCAGATTAACCAATAAACAGTCTGGTTAAGTGTCCTACCACGAGTAACTGGGACAGAGAAACAGAGCGAGAGGGGTAAAAGAACAATCTTAAGAAAAAACTGACGTACAGACATAAATTCACGATACGGTCGAGTGGCGTTGCGCCGAAGGTGGTTTCATAATAGAAGGGCAATTTTTCAAGCCAAAAAAAAAAATCGCAAATACGGAACACGATGCCCTTGTTCAGCCGGACTCATAACTCTTAATTCCTCCTCCGTTCCAATTGGCACTACTACGCCGTAATCCTTCTCGAGTCGAAAAAGCATTGCTACAAAGAGACCCGTGTCACTCGTCATCTAAAGGCCGCAATTCAACACCTGATTATTGTGTCAGCGTTCTACAATTACAACAGTGACGCACATTACAGCCGTGGCTTGCACGAAACGTGATTAATTACAAGCAGCTAACCGACTAGTCAAGTCGAAAATTTCAGCCTTGAAAACAACTTCTATAAGCCGCTACTGCAATTTTCCAAGAAGAAAAAGCTGCGCCCCCCCCCCCCACTTAGGTATATTCGCAATGCCCACAGGCTATAGATGGCGCGCCGTGCAACGAAGAAGGCTGCGGGAGGAGGGTCAACCCGTGAACTCGCATAGGAAATGATGGGACGTACGGATGTACGCCCCATGCCACTTTCACCGGATGATTTATTGATGGTCGAATGAATGTATATCGAATCAAAGTACTTTCCCAAACGATATCCGAACTGCTAAATGTTCGCTACCTCTTTTTTTGCTATAGTGCGAAGGGTGGTGGTGTCAGCTGAATAACGTACGTCAACGATGCCTTGCGTTATCCTGTGCATCCTATACAGAAAACTGTCAGAACTAGAATTCACGTATGAACTGAACGGCACTCCAAGGTAATTGGTACCGCGAGTCTGCCTGACGAATTGCCGAAGTAGTAGGCCGCTATCGTGTTGCGCTCCATCGCGGCTGCACGGGACCGAAAGTTCAACGTGGCGTGGTTTGCAAACATATTGATACACAACAGCCAGCACAACCTTGCTGCAAGAAAGAGAAAGACGACGTTGGTGGCTGGTTGTTGATGAACTGTCGCCATCTTGTTCACGGAGCACGGTGCATCGTATTTAATTTATTAAATAAGTTACCCGTAACAATATTACACCATCGTCATTACTTTCGCAGTCAGTAAAATGGAGCTGCTTTTTCAACGGAACACAAGAATTTACCTTCCCATTAAGCAGCGCTTTGGTGTCACAGCCAGGCTCAGACTCTAACCGCGCACAATTTACTGCACTCGGATATTGCAGGTTCCATCAGTGCGATCGAAACAAGAATATCGGAAATGCACACGTACGAGGTTTGTTAGAAAAGTATTTGGCCTTTGGTGAAAAAAAAAGCTGACATAATTAGAGCATTGGAAACCTAATCCCCTTCAAAGCAGTCCCCTTGGTACTCCACAGACTTCTCCCAGCGGTGCTGCCATATGTTGGAAGCATCCTGAGAAAGCCTCTTTCGGAATGGAGTTTAGCATCAGCTGTCGTTGGAGCCATACTGCCCACCCTTGTCTGAAATCGCTCTACTTTAAATGTCCTTTGAGTTTGGAAAACAGCCAGAAATATCAGAAGAGTATAAGGAGCTTGTGAAACTACAGGAGCCTGATTTTTCGCCCCACCAAGTGTGAGGAATGTGCAGGAGCATTGTCATGACGGATGAGCCAGTTTCCTGTTGACCACAAATCAGTTTTTTCGTCGCACAGCATCACGTAGGCGACGGAGGACATCCCTGTAGTGCTCTTTAGTGATTGTTTGACCCCGTGGTGCGTACTCGTGGTTTACCGCACCGCGGGAGTCAAAGACAGCACTCGGCATCACTTGGACGTTGCTGCGCACTTGGCGGGCCGGTCTCGCTGACGTGGAATGCTTCCACTGTGACGACTGGGATTAGGTTTCCGGGTCGTACCCGTACACCCAAGACTCGTAACCAGTGTTAATGGTGTTGACGAAGTTAGGGTCACTATACTTGTGAAATCCAGCATGTGCTGTGAGACTTCAACACGAAGTTGCTTTTGCTCCACCGTGAGCAATTTGGCACGAAATTCGCCGCAACTCATTCATGGCCAAATCTTCAGTCATAATGGAATGTGCAGAGAAAGTGCTGATGCCCACTTCTTCCGCGATTTCTCGGATAGACACACGATGGTACCGCATCACCAAAGCATTCACTTCGGCAATGACCAATGGTCATTTCGGCATGTTGATGGCCGACCGGAGCGTCGCTCGCTCTCCACCGATGTGCGACCATATATAAACCGGTTGTACCTCTCATTAATTTGTGTAGCGTCGTCACCGAAAGCCGTCTTGATCGTCCCAATGGTTCCCACTTGGCTGTCAGCCAGTTTTTTTGGCAAAACTTGATGCAGTAGCGTTGCTACAATCACTCCGTCATTTTCCTTGCAATGAAAAACCGATTAGAGCACTACCTCACCGAAACGCTGCGTCCCAGCGACTGATGCTATTGGCGGGCGGGAAAAAATTCACGCATGCGCACGAAGGTTCAAGGTCGGCTGATGGAAGTACGCTTCTTTCGAACTCATCAGGTGCTCGCAAAAAGTAAGGTTGGCCGGCTGGCCAATGAAGTAGCATCGAGATTAAGGAATTACAAAGATCGAATACACTAAGAACAGTAATCCTCAACAACAACAACAACAACAACAACAACAACAACAACAACAACAACAACAACAACAATAATAATAATAATAATAATAATAATAATAATAATAATAATAATAATAATAATAATAATAATAATAATATAATAATAATAATAATAATAATAATATACAGGATTTTGTATACATGCCAAAACCACGAAACAACTATAAGGAACACCGTAGCAGAGAGTTCCATTTCAGAAATTTCAACCATCTGCCATGGTGTTCTTCAACGTCGCAGAGTATAGACGGGCCCCTGGCGTTTCGCCTCCATCAAAATGCGACAGCCGCGGGCGGTATCGAACCGGTCGAAATCGCTATCAAAGGAAAGATCGTTTTGCCCATCTAAGTCTCTTCTATTTTCCTATACTTTTCCAGCCCCCTTGGAGCAACGCACTGCGCACGTCGTTGGGCGGCGGCCCACAGTTCAAAGCGTATACAACGTAAACGCACGCTGGGTCAGGGCCGGCTATACGATATACACAGAAGACCTGTCGGAGACATTCCGGCGGGCCCCCGGGCCGAACACTTCCGACTGACCTGGGGGACAGGGCCCCGGCCGCTGCCTGTGGCCTGCGCCGCCAAAAGGGGCGTCATCTCTGGCGGCCGAGACCCCTTCACGTGACAAACGTCGGCGGAGCAAAGCGACGCGACCGTGTAATTTGTAGCGCGCAAAGATCCGTCTTTCGCGCCACGGCCTGTAATAAGCGCAAAGTGACGGCTTCCGCGCCGACGCATCACGACGTGGAGGCCGCGCCCACAGCTGCAGGCTCCGGCTGCGGCCCACGGGGCCGACGACACCGCCGCAGCACGCGCCTATATATGTATACACGTCGGGGGCGCCGCGACGCACGCCGTGCTTCTTTGAGCATGCCATGCGCCGCCCAAATTTCGCGCAATTCATCATGCGTGTCTTTTTTGCTTTGGAATGAAGAACTTCCTCGCAGCCTGCACGGGTTGCATGCGAGGGGGGGGGGGGGGCGTATAAAGAACGCAGAGTGCACACCGTCCCATACATTTCGGCGCTCTTTCCTCCATGGCTTCCGTGCTGCCACAAGTTGTGAGCGCGCTATCACGTACGTCACAACGCAGCGATCGTATAGGCCCACCACCTGGCCGTGACTTTGAAGCATATACTTTTTAGCATCGGGAGGACAATGATACAATGCCTCCCTTACGCCCAAAATGATGACGCGGTTTGTTCCCGACTGTATAGGGTGTCATGTGATAGAGTTTCGAGCACCAGCATATCGCTGTGGTAGAATACTAAGCTGCCCCGCAGAGGACCAATAGGTTGGACTTCCGTTCTATCCTTGATATTTTTTTTCTCTTTTTTTCTTATTTTGTGCGATAGTGGTTACATGTCGCTCACGTTAGAGGGGTAAAATCCTACTAAGTGACACAAATATGGTCCTTGCGCATTCCCACGTTGTATATACACGGCAGCGACAGCACAGAATTCAGCTGTTCTAGGTTTTTTTTTTCTTAGAACATAAAACAGTCGCGCTCACTCGCTTCAATCATACCCAATGATGCGGCGTCTCCGTCGTAGGGAATGCTATAAGTCAAAGCCACATGATGACACCTATACAGTGGAACCCAACCAATGGCGCAAAAAAAAAAAACAGTGCGCGAAAATTGATTGATTGATTTGTGGTGTTTAACGTCCCAAAACCACCATATGATTATGAGAGACGCCGTAGTGGAGGGCTTCGGAAATTTCGACCACCTGGGGTTCTTTAACCTGCACCCAAATCTGAGCACACGGGCCTACAACATTTCCGCCTCCATCGGAAATGCAGCCGCCGCAGCCGGGAAGTGCGCGACAAGATAATGTGTAATATTGAATTTTGAAAAAAAAACGAATACATGACACTAGAAGGCATCATGAATGTCTTGCAGACTTCGAAGCGAGTATAGTGGGGAAGGCTATTATGATTTCACCGATTTCGACAAGAGCAGATTAAGTCATCTCGTATATAAGACGGATCGGTGGCAGCGTTCTCTCGTTTCTACGAAGATACGCTAACATTTAGGCGTCATAACATATCGGATACTTTCAAATCGTAATGAGAAATTCGCTCTCCACATCAGGAGCAAAATACGGCTAAAATTTCAGCAGACAAGAAGCAGCAAGGAGCCAATGCTTCGTTTAAGAATGCACAGCTCGTTGACTGCTTGGCTGAACAGGATTTCGTACGATGGGAAGTTAAGCGATTCAAACGCATATAGGCGTTCATTAACACCAAAGCTCTCGACAAGGGGCATTTATTTATAGTCGTCGCTTCCTCAACCAACAGTTGTCCCTTTTCCACAGCAGTTATCTGTCAGCGTAGAATGATGCCTACGGTGTTCCTGTTTGCATCATGTGCTCGGCACCAAATAAGCAGAAGTTGAATGGTCACGTTTAATAACATTGCTAAACCTTATCGGCACTTATACTGTTCGACATTAAATATCCAAATTAAATTACGAAAATTACCCAGCCAAGTAATTCCTAACATTTCACCTTTACAGGAATAATGATGATTTAACAGTTATACAAGCTATACGAATTTTAAGGGCTCGTTTCTTTGTTTGATACATATTAAGGTTGTACAACCTTAATGAAAACCAATCAGGTACAGAACCTGCAACCTTTGGATAACGAGCCCGATGCTCTGCCAGTCGAGCTACGGCGGCGGTCATCCTATCGTCCACTTTATCGGACATTCACGTGTATCTAAACAACGTAGTGTTAGTGCCGTTCGTAGCCACGTGCACTTCATTATCTGCTGGTTTTCATAACGTTTATGGAAATTGCGTCTTTTCTGGCCCGTCTATAAGGCGGACAAAATTACCATGCATCGTTCTGACGTACATACACTGCTACTTTGACAGGGCGAGTGCAGATTTTTGATGACCTTACGCCAACAATGAAATATTTTCATTCTGGATGCCAACTACACAGCGCTTTATATTTTGTAAAAAGCTATACAAAGCTGGATAAACTTCGGGCTTCCTCTATTTTATTTGTGTGGTTACGTAGCATTACATATATCAAATGGTCATGCAGACATTCTCCGCACAGAAGACGACAAAGAATAGGGCTGGTTTGTGCGCTGTGCGTGCTGTCCTCCATCTTGGTCGATGCTACGCGCATCAGCGTATAAAAAAAAAAGCTTCTAACATAGCCACACCTCGTGTAATCTTTACGCAACATTATTGGCTGACTTTGCTTCAAAACGCTTAGTATATCCATCGGCTGCTCAATGAGAAAGCCCTTTCGTTTCACATACGTTTGAACGAAGACGTGAACGCGGCTCCCGAGCTAAGACTCTTAACAGGAGGTTTACGCTGTCGATAGAAATGCGTCCTGGGTGTTTCTAAGCGCAAGCAGCGTAAAAGGGCGAGCGAAAGCAGCGGCTCGATTAACGTGCCGCCACGTCCGGTTGGCACCAAAGCAGACGAGCAAGCCGCCCTTGAAGCAAGCAGATATTTGAGCTCTTACGCTATAATACCGGCGAAGAGCGTGGGCGACGAAGATCCTGGCAGGCGAAATCACCGTGGAGGAAGGGAAAAAAAAAAAGACTCCGAAGGCCTCGACGCGAAAGCTTCTTTTTTACGCTGGGTCTGTTTCACCATAATTTAACAGGCACTAGAAGAAACATCAGCAGGGTTATGCACTAGTAAACTAACCTTGGGCATTAACAATAAATCCGGTAAATGCAGGGTGAACAAACTCTGCAGTAAGCTATAGCCAGTCAAGACGCAAAAATTTAACGCGTCACACAGCTCGGCCATGTATCGGACACGTGTTCCTTGCCTGCAAGTAACACGTTGTCGTGCAATGAGCAACAATCGAGGAAAAGTAGACAAGTATATAGCGCTCGCAATAAAGCTATCGCTATTTTTGTTCGTGGCATCCTATGGTCGCTGAGTCAATTAAGCCTGTACGGACATGATGAGGACATATTGACGGCGTCACCACGGACCTACGAAAGTTCAGCAGTAGTGGCTGAACAGAGACTAATGTTTCTTCAACAAATAAATCAGATGCTGGAATTCAAAAGCTTCGAGAACTTTTACAAAGCCAACAAAAAAACTTGCATTCTCATAAACAACATTTGAAAAATATACTACGTTTGAGAGGGCGTTGCTAAGTGCGAATCCTTTTGTGGAGATACAGCTTGTAGAACATTCGTTCTGCTCATATCGCGGGCTGGTTTATGACGAGTGCTTATAAGCAAACGCGAATTGAGAGCAATGTTCGGACAAATCGCATAACGCACACCTTGCGGTTGCGGAACTAGGTATGAGCGATCACTCTGAGACATCGCTGAAATGTGACTCACTGTCTTAGGTATAAGACACCCACGATATTCTCGTATACCCCCGCCGCGGTATTTGTTGCTTGGCGAAGCCTCTTCGGTAGCATTTCTTGCGCTTCGATAATCACATTCGTGACGCGTTCGCATCGGCGCATCAGTTTCGCAACGCTCACAGCCAATTGTGGCCATTGCTCACCCATAGCGCATCGCAAGTGTGTTCGCGGGCGTAACACTCCCTATAATTAGGTGTTCTGTATAGACGAAATATTATCGGCAATACTTAAAGCGGATGACACCCAACTCTCGGCGACGAGAATGCACGTTACAAAACCGTCTAAAGAGGTCCTGCGACACTGTAGTTGCAGGCATTTCGCCCCCCCCCCCCCCTTCCCACACCACAAGCCACACCGGCGAGTGCCCGGATGTTGCGCGGAAAACACTCACGGTGTAAACGTGATCACGCTCTGCATTAAAATACAGAGATGGTTTTCCTACAGTCAAGTGATGCGCCACGAGAATATATCGACGAAAACTTATGGCAGTCAGAAAATGCGGTAAAAGGGTGAGCGGCTTGTCCCCAGCAGCTATACCATTCATGGTACATGATACCAGGCTCGTTCCCCTCTATACTGCTGTTGTGAAAAGCGCAACGGGACGATTTATGTATTCACGAGCCATTCTCTCCTTTTCTTTTTCGATCACTCAAGCTACTTTTCTTACTAATAACAAGAGTCATGTGTATAGTTTTGGCCAATGACGCAAGACAATCATTCAAAAAAAAAAAATCAGCGTGATATTAGGGACCATTCGCCTATACCGGAGTTTCCCTCTCTGCAACAGGTTGATCAATGAGAGACACCCAGGAGTTCGGGGCAGTAAACGACGGGGTATACACAATATGTACCCGAGGTTTCTCGGAAAACGCAGTGGCAGCGCACCGCTTCGGAGAGCAGCGCGTCGACACTCAATATGCATATACAGGTGGCACGGCCGAGGGGGCCCGGACGCAAGCCTCGGAGCAGCAGCAGCAACGGCGGCGTAATGACCCTCAACGCTATACGGGGCCAATTTGTCAGCGCGCAACGGGGCCAGGAATTTGGGAGCGCCGCGCGCGCTCATTAGCCAGGCCGGCAGCGCCACGGTGCGCAGACGCTGCAACGCGTGTTCGCCCATCGCGCGGCTGCGCATCACCGGGAGCCGGTAGATCGAGGAACCAGCGAGAAGACGGGTGGGTGATATGCGTGGCCCGTCTCCTTCCACCGCGCATCCGTTCAAACGTCGACCGACGGGCCGCGTTTTCTCATTTCCGGCGCGGGGCCGTGCCCGCGCATCGCGTGCCATCTTGACGCCTGCCTCCGCGCGCCACCGCGACACACGTCGAGAATCATGAGCGCCGCCGGAAAGCCTCGCGAATGGCGAGCTGCACAAACAAGGTCACACTCGACACGTCAGGTGCCGGTGGTGGAAAGCCGACCGAATACACGGATATTGATTGATATGTGGGGTTGAATGTCCCAAAACCACAGTATGATTATGAGAGACGCCTATAGTGGAGGGCTCCGGTGATTCCGACCACCTGGTGTTCTTTAACGTGCACCCAAATCTGAGCACACGGGCCTACAACATTTTCGCCTCCATCGGAAATGCAGCCACCACAACCGGGATTTGATCCCGCGCCCTGTGGGTCAGCAGCCGAGTACCTTAGCCACTAGACCACCGCGGCGGGGCGACCGAATACACGGAGAATTGAATCGAAGAACGAAACCAGCAGCGCTAGAGCCGACTGATTTGGCAACTGCATGGGACATGTTGATATATGCCACGAGGGTTGCGATTCATATTGTCGCGATTCGTATGTCGCGATGTAAAACAGATTTGATGAACAGCGACATGACCACACCATGTACGTGGGAAGGGCACATATTCTATTTAATAATTAACAGCTCAAAATAATTATACCTTATAACATATAACGCTTTCCAGACTTCCCCTTAAAACATAAATTACAGTTTTTGTCAGCTCTTGGCCAATAATAAAGCACAATAATCGTGCCTCGTAGTGGCCTTCGTGCTTTTTTTTTCTTTTTTTTTGAGCGTATCATATATACGTGACAAACAATACAAAAGAAAAAAAAGGAAGGAATTCAGTTAAACCTGTCACTGAGCCTAACGCATGAAATGTATACATGAAAAAAGCCTTACTGTAAAACAAATTACACGACCGCCTAACGTTGTGAACCTGATCAAAACACAGAAGCATTCAGACCATTTCTCTTTTTTTCATTTTCTTTTCTTTTTTGTTTTTAGGCAGCTCACATTTGGTCATCTCCACACGTTCACGGAAGGGTTGACAAGAACGCACAAAGACGGATCACTTGAGGTGAACAGCCATGTAGACGTCTGCCTTTTCTGCTGCTAGACGAACTTTCAAACAAGAAGACCTAGCTTACCTGAAAGAAACAAAGGAACGTGTGGATCCGGTGGCTTACCTGCGCAAAAAAACAAAGTAGGGTAGGGTGAGGTAAAATGAGACATGAAGCAAAACGCGACATTTTGGCTTTGCCGGGCTCTGCAGCTAATACAAAAACTATCTTTCTCTGTTTCTCTATTCCAGCGATAAGTGCTGGTCCTTGTCAACCTGTTCATGTTTAAACGTCGATGATCGTTCACAGCGTTCATGCGGGAAAAATTGCGCGGTTGGTGTTAGTGTGCTCGCAACCCGTGAAAAAGGGGCGCCCGGTCAAATTTTCGTATCCATGCATGAAGCTACCATCAGTACAGCAACGTACATATTTATTTTGTTACTCTAGACTACAAGCTAAATAACACCAAAAGTTTGGTTCGTTTGGTGCCCGGGGACAAAGCGGTGATTTTTTTTTATTTCTGGCTTGTGAGAAGAGCAAAACGCGACAAAAAAGGCCGTAGAGAGTGTCTTATCAACTTAACCATTAACTTACATTCATTATATATTATATTACTTTGTTTAGGACGGTACATACAAGAGAATATCAGAGCTTGCTGAGGGGGAAACAACATAAAAAACACAGATCGTCTTCATGACTCCCTCCCTCCATTCGCGCCGCATCTAGGTTTTTCCGTGTTCCCAGGGATGCTCACAAAGGACGCATAAAAAAATGCCTGGATTCCAAAGTACAGTCGTTCACAAACACGCATTTCGAACTAAGTTTTAACGAAGTTCCTCCAATACCCTGATCGAAAAAAAAAAACGAAATAACAAGCGCTAGCAAATCTACATCTAGCACAATTTTAAATTCATTGCCTCACAAAGCCCAGCGGACAAAGTTAAAATCCACGAAGCGCCTAAGCAGTTCTGCATCAAAACGGGCAAAAAGAGAACGTACGTCAAAACATATCTAGCCTCCAATTGCTGAATAATCCAATGAGGTACAAACGTTCAACAAAAGACAACATTAGCACTAAGAAAGACTGGCGGTGTTTGAACTGTAAGCAGTTTCGGAGCAGCACAAAACCGCATCTGTCTAGATTCAATGCGTGGAGTCCAAGGACTGGGCTCCTTAAGACTGTGCGAATATGAAGTTTTCTCCACTGCAAAAAGACTGAAAGGATGAATTTTGTTTTCACGCTGTCTCGTTTTGCCCCACGCAGCGTCTCGGTTTGCCCGGCAGGTTGGGGCAAACCGAGACATCTAGAGCATTTCTTTACATAATTTTAAGATAATGTTTTTAACGGTGGCAACACGCCAATATTTATGTAGCACATACCTTGCACCCGAAGAAAAGCTTCTGCATTGATGTTTAATTGTGAGGAGTTAAATAAAAATAAATATGGAACATTTTAAATTTTTATCGCATCATATCCCACCCTAGCATAATTTCTCGCTGCAACATAAATAGCTACAAGAAGCAGACAACTTGACAACTTAATAATAATTCGATGCCGCGACCTGCGGCTCAACAGTCGAGCATCATGAATTATACTACCACGGCGAGTGTACGTGACAACTTGAAAGCGGATTTGCTGCTGTATCTTTTGCCGTATAAGCGAAATTCCATGCGCAGCGGCTTTTATATTTACACTTTTATCACTCGTTTTTTTTCCACTTTATAGCCGCTGTTCGTTGTTTTTTTATGAGAATTTACAAGTATAGTCTAAGACCTCATAGAGGTCAAGGCGATGGCAACAATTTACATGTTTACAATAGCCCATCAAATTATGTACTGCGCCAGTAGATAATTTTCATTATCATTATCATCATTTATTAACACTTAAGCGCCCTGAACAGGGCATTACATATGAGGGGGGGGGGGTTACAGAGTTCGTGGGACGTATGATTAGACAAACTCTACATACAACACCCTTCAGAAATGCAGAAAATACAGAGCACATCAGTACTAATGATCACTGAAAAAAAGCTGTTCACAACACCTTTTTCAACTATTAATGCCAGTGACCTGCAGCTCAGGTGGTATGCACCTATCCTGCCTGACTGAAATATACACTACACAAAATTGCAATCAGCCGGCAAGGCTCACGCACTGATAAACCTAGCAGACGAAACCCTTTCTTGCGCCCTGCATATAGATACGTGTACTATAATTTATCACTTTTGAAGCGGCTTTAAGTTTAATTCCATCCCCATTCTTTTATTGAATCTTTCAAAACAGATGCATCCCATGTAAACTCTTCCCCTCATCCTCATGCTCGTCGTCGCTGCAGACACATCAAAAAGCGCCGACTTACGTCAAGCATTTTTTACAGACCACGATCGTACATGTTCTTGCGGTGTTCTGCTGTCGCTGTACACAACCTTCCTACATTCGAATCCTAGCTCTCACGAAGATTACGGTTAGAAGCCAGTGCATCTTAAAACGTGCTGTAGCAAGAAGCAGTGATGCAGTAATCTTTGAAATTTTAATAATCTCCGAATTTTGTTTTTGTTACGTTGGCTCAGCACACACATTTTTCATGTGAAAAAAAAATCCACGTCAAACTTCTGACATACTGTCGGATACAACGTGATTCTTGATCCATACATCATCGGAAACCAAACACAACCCAATTTTCCGTACACGAACATGCAGAAACACGGTCTTTTAATCTTAGGCGATGCAATCAACTATCAGGGTAAGGCCATACCAGATCAGCAGCAAAGTGCTCTCTCGTAGCGATATGGCCATCCTCGGATGCCTTTGATACGGCAGCACACAATTCAAAGAGATTCACGATATTACTTGACCCGCCGCGGTGGTCTAGTGGCTAAAGTACTCGGCTGCTGACCCGCAAGTCACGGGATCAAATCCCGGCTGCGGCGGCTGCATTTCCGATGGAGGCGGAAATGTTGTAGGCCCGTGTGCTCAGATTCGGGCGCACGTCAAAGAACCCCAGGTGGTCGAAATTTCCGTAGCCCTCCACTACGGCGTCTCTCATAATCATATGGTGGTTTTCTGACGTCAAACCCCACATATCAATCACGATATCACTTCGTAGACAGCCAGAACATCGGTCATGTGTATTCACAAGCGAAATGGTTGCTTCAACCAAGGTGCTTTGCATCTTTTTTTTTCTGTATACTCAGGTCCGGCTTTGTGGTTGTCAAAGACATGCGTACTTTTTTTCTTTTTTTTTCATTGGAAACCACAGACAGTGCGACGTAGTTGAGTGCGTCGATTTCCTCGGCTATAGCTGTTGGTGATTTACAGGGAATATATCTTTTTCTTTGTACTTTCCATTCGCGCTTTTTTTTTTTCGGCGATTCTCACGGCGACGATATCAATCAAGATTTCCGTAGTGCACTTGCAGCTAAAGCTTCCTTACATTTTTGCAATGACTCGATTAAAGATCGCTGTCCACGGAACATGCAACAAGGGTATGTTCCGAATGAAAGATTGCTGCGAGACAAAAACAGGTCACAATTCATGTTTCAAGACGTGAAGCGAAGTTCAGTTTCCCGATGGCTCCACGTGCAGAGGTCAAAATATATACATACCAGAAAAACTCTATAATACGTCGTTCGGCAAGAGGGTGACGCTCAGTGCTTGAAGCCACAGCGTGAGGGAAAAAAAAAGCTAATGAAGTTTGTGTGGAATTGCATGCTTTCTTTTCATTTTTCTTGCGTTCGTGTATGACACGCCAGTCCATGAAGTCTATTCTAGCTGAGGAGGGCTGCAGCATCATGAAAACGCATATTGGCGAATCCACAGCTCGGTATCCGTGTCCAACGATAGTCAACCGCGCGTAACTGAAGAATGCTGTCCCGCAGTCTGACTGCTGATCAAATATCAAGTCCCATCCAGTATAGCTACGTGCCCATTCTCTATGGCTCCAACGTAGCAAAAATGCACAGCCGAAGGGCTCATTTCTGTCGCTTCCGACAGAACCACAACCTTCCTCATCGTGATAGTTGTCAAGGGATTCGTTGCCCACAGCCGGCCCTAAACTGGCACTTGCGTGACAGAGTTGAGCCTCTCGCGGGCCTGACACAAATGAGACACCGCTGTAACTCTTCAGTGTCATCGCCCCATGAGGAGACCAATTTGGCCGAGCGGTCACGCATGCAGTGAAAATATACACGAGCAGCGATGAGCATGTCTAACGCACGCACCGGTTCGAACTCGTCAAAAGGTAGCAATGCACGCGCGATACAAGGCCCAGAACAAACTCGTTTATACGCATTGTTTCGATTCAGGCAAGTCGTCCGTCAACGCCATACCTCGTGCAGTGCACGAGCGGGCGAAGGATTGACGATCTAGCGCAGTGCGGAAAGACCTTGCATGCTACATATGCACGCAAAGCTCATTCGCACGGTAGTATACAGTCGGGGCCCGAAAAGCCGCAGCGAGAGCGAGATCGCAATTAGGATAATCAAGGCCGCACGCGCCAGCAGTCAAACCAGTAGCCAGCCCCAATCTCGCGGCGGCCCTATTGTTTGTGAACCGGCGCCGGAGCTGAAGAGGGAGCGGCGCTCCTTTAATCTTCAAACCAAACCCGAACGACCGGCTGCCTACTGTTAGGACCGGCGGCCAGGTCTGACAGTGGATCGGCGTTCCTTTTGATGTTCCTTTTTAGTCGCCAAACGGGTTGGCGGCCTGTGTCCGCCATGTATTGTTCCCCCCTGGCCGGAGGGTGCGGCGTCTTGCCGCCACGACACCGTGAGCAGTTCGGGAGACCACAAGTGCAGCTTCTTCTTTGGAAGATGACGGCGGCGGCGGCGGGCCGGAATCGTCCCGCTAATTGAACGAGTCGTTCGGCGACCATTTGAAGCTTGTTTACTACGGCGGCCCTTTCGATGGATGCAGTCATCAACTTCAGACCCCTCGCCCAGCGACAAACACCCCCTTGACGAGGAGGAGCCACGTTCGTGCCACATGGCCGTGCAGTGACCACGCTTCAATTTTGAACGTTCACGTGGACCGTTGCGTGCTCGTCACCCTCGCGGGTAATGTGTGATCCGTGGTTGGACGGTGCCCTCTGTACGCGGTCCCCGATCTAGGGATCTGGGGAGGACAGACCCTTTATAATGAGCCCCCCACGGCTCATTCGGTGTGTCTTTTTTTCGAGAAAGAGAACCAGGCAGAACAGAGCAGAACCGAGCAGAACCTGTGAAACCAAGCAGCATGGAGCGCTATGTTAGGAGTCAATGTAGAGGCCTGCCACGTTTGAGGGCTCACCCGTGTAGGGAGTTCGCAATGTATATATTGTAAATCAACCCTCTTCAAGTCTCTCTTCCTCCTGCCTCGACAACTTCATCCCGGACCTCCGGTGTCTGGAAACCCCGGTCGCACACAACTGGTTGGCAGCGGTGGGATACGAGTCTGCGACGGAGAGCGACATGTACCGGAGGCCAGCCGAAAGCCCTGGAACTCGGGCGGGATCGAAGCAGCGTACCACCACCGCACGTAATGGGAGTGAGTGCCTGGCTTTGTGCTTGAGATATATTCGAGTCTTTTAGCCTAGATTCGTTAAAAGATAGATATAACCAACAACTGCCTGGCCACTGTGGTTGTTATCTCAGCACAAGGCAGCACTGGATGATTATCTGAGCAAGTACGCTAAAGCAGGAAAGCTTAGATGATTCAATAGGAACAAGTGGTAATGTTTCAAAATTTCTAAGGGTACGTTGCGGGTTAAATTTTAAGGATGTTGTAAAAAGCAGGAGTGAAAAATTAACAAGAAAAAGTAGAGAGGGATGTTGCCACGTAGTGCTACTTGGGTGCTTAAGCTTGTGGTCTCCCGCTGTGAGATTTGCCAGGCTTCAATTTCTCTAGACCCAGAATTGAAACGCTGGTGGGTTTGTGTTTTGTCACAGCTGAAGGCCAAAGCAAAGTAGTCGCCATGGATCTTACGAGATTTGACAAGAGAGGACCTGCTGACCTGTGTTGGGATCTGGAGCTAGATTTTAATGAGATATTGCCTGCTTCTAAACTCCGCGAAGTGATTCTCGAAAGCAATAGTGACAATGAGGAAATCGAGCACTTCGGGAATATGTACTTATTGGACCAGGAGGAGGAATACCAAGGGCGCCAAAGAAAGGAAAGATGGGCGCCAGGAGGAATTGGAAGCTGAGCGCAGGCATGAAGAACATATAAAAAAGGATGCAGGAATTAGATGAAGAGATAGAAAGGCTTAATTGTGAATTGGTGGCATTGCAGCAGAGTGGTCAATCCATAGATGTAGCGCACGAACGGTGCGATGTAGCGGCGGTGCCATTTGAGACCGAAGCGAAGGCTACAGGTCAGACATCTGTAGATGAAGTGCACGAACGGTGCGACGTAGCGGCGGTGCCGATTAAGGCCGAAAGAGGGCTACAGGTCAGAAATTTGCAGATGTACCGCACGAACGGTGCGTTTCAGCAGCGGTGCCGTTTAGGGCCGAAGAGAGTGCTGCGGGTCTGATATCTGTAGATATAAGCGGCGGTTGCCGTTTGAGGCCAAAGAGAAGGCTAGTGCCTGTAAGGGAATGGAACAGGTTTTAACCCATTCTGAGGGAAAAGAGCTCGCGGTCACAGCAGGGTGTGAGGGGTTCCGTGGTGGTGGAAACGAAGTTAAGATTAACAGAGTGTTCCATCGAACCTTGCAGCCCTGTAGACCATGTTGATGAGCGTCAGAGGCAGACGAAAGGCTCCAGTTTGGCACCAAGGAATGTGCCAAACGGAGAAAGCGTCCGAAAAACAGAAGCGCGGCAAGGCTCGCGATCAGCGCGGCGCGTTTGACGAGGACCTTCAAACGGCGTGGCGGATTTGCGAGAAAAGGCCCGTTGTCTTCTCTGACTGGCTTAAATCGCATGCGTCTGAGCGGCCGGAGAGTAAGGAACAGAAGTGCGCAATCTACGCGGCCGCGGTCTAACGATGAACTGATAGGCAATCATCAGGACTGGGCGCGCGAGATGGCGGAGGAGCATATCGGTGATGAAGAACGTCAGAGTAGGACAAAGGCTCCCAGGTCCGCACAAAGAAGCGTGCACAGGGGAGAAAGCGTCCGAAGGGCAACAAAAAGGCAAAGCTCGAGATGAGCACAACGCGTTTGAGTAAGGGTTTCAAACGGCGTGGTAAAATCGCGAGAAAAGTGCCGTTGTCATCTCTGACGGTCTGTATCGTATGCGTCCGAACCGCCGGAAAAGAAAAGCGCATCGTACGCGGCAGTGTTTGAAGGATAGATTGCTAGGCAATTATCCAGACAGTCCGCGCGAAAAATCAGATGAGCATGTGGGTGCTGGTGAGCATCAGAGATGGGCGAAAGGCTCCGTAGACGGCACCAAGAGACGTGCAAAACGGAGAAAGCGCCGTAAAACAGGCAGGCAAAAATCGCGACGCGTTTGAGGAATGTATTCAAATGGCGGAGCGAAATTTCAAGAAAGTTGCCGTATCGCAAGCGTCCAAGCGGCCAGAGAACAAAGAAAAGAGAAGCGCATTGTGTGCGTAAGTGGTCGAGGGGCAAGAGACCCTCCGTTGTTCTCGCGGTGCATTGGACGGGGTGCGGGGCAAAAGAGTCGGTGGTTTTCGAGGGGCAGGAAGCGACAGCAAGTCGGCTTCGAGGAACGTCGCGGGGTTCGGTAGCAGGGCGATTGACGCGTGTTGTAGACCCCGCTTCTCGAGAAAATCGTCCGGGCGCGACCACCGCGAGTTCGACTCAGAGTGGTTGCGAACAGCTGTTAGCCTCTCGGAAAACGTCGACTCGGGACTGTTGAAAGGAACATTTTGTTTGTTTTGTGATTTTGTAAATAACTCGTTTGTACTTTGTTTTCGTTAGCGCTCTATCATTTTGTAGCCTATATGCGTTGTATAGATCTATTGGAAGGATAGTGACACGCATTAGAGCGTACAGAATTAGGCGTTTGTCATCGGCACCGGAGTTGGTTCGTATGGTCCGAGCCGCCGGACAAAACGAAAAAAAAAAAAGCACGTTGGGTAGAAAGGCAGACCCTTTCGTCGCTCTATCGACGGCATGTTTGATGGACTGCGGGAGTGCGAGGTACTCAGCGAGAGTAAGAACGCAGGTTGTCAGCGCAGAGCTTTGCGGGGGTCGGAGGCGAAGCGAATGGGTTTGCCATTGTTCCATTTCCCGTTCGCCTAAAAAAGACCACCAGGACGCGACACCGCGCGTTAGTCCCAAAAGGAGTAGACATCCGTGAGCTTTTGACGATGGTCATTAGTGGATTTATTTGTTTTGAAATTTGCTTTTGACTGTTTAAGTTGTTTTGGATTTTAATGTGTTTTTTAAGAATCTCGTCTACCAAAATAGTGTTTAGGTAACACATTTTTTGGTTTTGTTCATTTCTTGGGCGTTGTACGTTTAGCTAAGGTAAGCGTTGTGCGATTGCATAAACGACACGCATAGGAGCCTGCGTCATGGTAGATACGTGTAAATGAGCAGGAGCAACGTTATGAACTAATTATGACTGAGCGTAGAGACGCAAAGTTATTGCTTGCGAGATTTTTCAGGATTCATGCGAAACTTTTTTTGTTGTTCATTTAATGTTTTGTTCGCATGTGTCCGGTGTGTAAGAAAAGCTAGCTCGTGAGTTATATGTATGCTTTGTGAAAGTGGCAACAGCAAGGGAACGGTTAGGTGGTATCTCCTCCAGGCAGGCGCACTGTGATGTGCGTTTGCGGATGTATAATAAAGAGGTTCCTAATGCAGGTGCAGCACGGCAGTTATGCTTTCGTCTTCTCAAGAGGAATTGACGACTGCTTTGGCGGCACTAAATTTCGGGAACTAAAAGATAGCGTGAAGTAAAATGCTTCATTTTATGAGTATGATACCTGGTGGGTTACGGCGGATTACTCACGCAGGCACTCGGGTATGCCACGGTGAGCGATCACTTGACAATTAGTTTTCTTGAAAGCAGTTTGATGGGAAGATTATTATCGGATCGGGATTAGGAGTTTTGTGAAACCTCAGAGAAACGTCCCGATTGCTGCTTTGTGTTTGGTAATACTGCTTAAGTAAGGTTGCTTTTGGATAATTTGTCGGACTCGACGTGTCTCAGTGCGGGCAGGGTGCTCTCCCGTGCCTGTGGTGGTGTGTATGAATGCTTTTCCCAGAGGGGAGCCACAAGGAACGAGAGGGAAAGAGTCCTTGGCTGAGCGTCATCAGCAGTGGCCTGGAAGACAGCACTACACAGCGACACTTCGAGCAACCTGTGCAGCTGGTCACCCTCAGGTCGCTTCTCCCGCCGGCGGACGAGCTGTTGTGACCGGCGCCGGAGCTGAAGAGGGAGCGGCGCTCCTTTAATCTTCAAACCAAACCGAACGACCGGCTGCCTACTGTTAGGACCGGCGCCAGGTCTGACAGTGGATCGGCGTTCCTTTTGATGTTCCTTTTTAGTCGCCAAACGGGTTGGCGGCCTGTGTCCGCCATGTATTGTTCCCCCCTGGCCGGAGGGTGCGGCGTCTTGCCGCCACGACACCGTGAGCAGTTCGGGAGACCACAAGTGCAGCTTCTTCTTTGGAAGATGACGGCGGCGGCGGCGGCCGGAAATCGTCCCGCTAATTGAACGAGTCGTTCGGCGACCATTTGAAGCTTGTTTACGGCGGCCCTTTCGATGGATGCAGTCATCAACTTCAGACCCCTCGCCCAGCGACACCCCTTGACGAGGAGGAGCCACGTTCGTGCCACATGGCCGTGCAGTGACCACGCTTCAATTTTTGAACGTTCACGTGGACCGCGGCTCGTCACCCTCGCGGGTAATGTGTGATCCGTGGTTGGACGGTGCCCTCTGTACGCGGTCCCCGATCTAGGGATCTGGGGAGGACAGACCTTTATAATGAGCCCCCACGGCTCATTCGGTGTGCTTTTTTTCGAGAGAGAACCAGGCAGAACAGAGCAGAACCGAGCAGAACCATGTAGAACCAAGCACCATGGAGCGCTATGTAGGAGTCATGTAGAGGCTGCCACGTTTGAGGGCTCACCGTGTAGGGAGTTCGCAATGTATATATTGTAAATAAACCCTCTTCAAGTCTCTCTTCCTCCTGCCTCGACAACTTCATCCCGGACCTCCGGTGTCTGGAAACCCCGGTCGCAACACATG